>CM042316.1:37696869-37881869 GCA_023566125.1 Zingel zingel | reverse complement strand
GACATCTTCAAATTGCTTGTTTTGTTCAACCAACCCAAAGATGTTCAATTTACACGAATGGAAAACAAGGGAAAAGCAGCAGATCCTCACAATTGAGAGGCAGGAACCAGCTAATGTTCGGCATTTTTGCTTGATAAATGACAACTAATTGATTGTCAAAATTGTTGCTGATTAATCTTTTTATCGATTTACTATTCAATCAATAACCAAGTAGTGTCAAAACTTAGAATATATGCGTTGTTAGGGCTGCTCGATTATGGAAAAAATGATAATCACAATTAATTTGGTCAATATTGAAATCACTATTATTTAACAGGATTAATCTTTGACTTTTGGAAAGATGTTGCATTTACTGAACTTAAAAAACAGTGAAACAGCTAAACTAATCAACAGTGAAAACACCTTGAACTGTGAAATTTCCCTCGATACTTTTCCCGTTGAACTTTTTTTTTTCATTCAGAACACAAGACAAAATAAGAATTTACTTGCAAAATGTAATGTGCAAAATAATAGTTTTTCTCGATTACATTGTTTTTGTGATCGTTAGGAGCCAAAATCAAAAGTTGATTAATTGCACAGCCTTAATGTGTGTGTGTGTGTGTGTGTAGAACTGTCAGTCGTTATGCTTTCTCCTCTAAACCACTCAGTGTTATTATTGTCCTCTCTCCCCAGCTATGCTGTCGCTGTTGGTAACCACAATAAATCACCATTACACCAACCGTGTAATGAAAGCGTCACCCCCCGCCTCCCAGCTCTCTCCTTTTATTATCCGTCACACTTTTTCAACCGTCCTCTCCCTCTATTCCCACTCGTCCCTGTGTCCTAGCCCCCAATCCTATCTGTCTGGCCTACACAACTTGTGTTTTGGCTATTAGCATTTGGCATGGTGCCTCTATTCTACCAAAGAGTGACGATCCTCTAATCTTTTCAGTGCATGCGATGCCAAACATCAGGCACCCTTGAAACAAGCACTTAACCCCCAAATGCTGCAGTGAGGCCGCTCGGTGACTTCAGTGGCCTTAGGCTGTTGGTCCTGAGCAGCTAACGGCTGTTAATTCATACAACTGTGTCTATGAAGCTGAAAAAAGGAGCCTGCTTCTTTTGGATTCATATTTATTTAGTTAATATTTAAAGAATGTGCATAGGTTTAAGAGGTCCCATCATGTCATGTCAAGCATTTCCAAATAGATGCAACTATAAAAACAAAAGAATTTAAACCATGAGCCCATCTCAGGTTTCAGAAACGTGAGGTTTGAGTAGTCAGTAAAATATTACTTAAATTAGATATGTGTGTCGTTGTATTTTCCAATGTTGTACTAACCCTAACAAACAACCAACAACAAAATACTAAGTGGGCCCAGATTCACTCTTTAAGAACCCCTCATCAGTCCCTTTTCAAGCTGCAAGAATCTTATCAAGTAACTTGGTTCCAGTTTTAGCTACTTGGGCACAGTTACTGCCTCCCAAAACGTCCCTACTCCAGAGGTCATATTTTCCTATGTCCCCATAACTAGCAGGAATAAAGCGAGCGATATTCAAAATGTTGGTTATTGTCAAGAATCTAAAATAAACACTTGCTAGGCACAATGCTGTTTAAATACGGGGGTAATGGTATAATAAACTCTAAAGGCTCAAGAACAGGGTCAATTAAATGAGCTAAGCATCACCACAAGACCCCTTCAATTTGATAGTTGTTTTTTTATGACACACCAAAATGATCATTTAAAAGTAGATGTGGTTGTAAGGGTTGCAAGGGTTCGATTCCGCAGCCCTTTGCTGCATGTCTTCTCCCCTCTCTCATGCCCTGTTCCTGTCAAACTCTTCAGCTGTAGCCTACTGTCAAATAAAAGCGGAAAAGGCTTAAGATGTGGCATAGAGAAAACTCATTCATGTGTCCATGTTTCATCTACAAATGTCTAACATCCAACTGGAACCCAGCTCCGACAGGAAATTCACCTAAATATCGTTGAAAACGTACTATTACGACACACATTTTAGCCCCATTTCTATATCAGATCCTGTGTACCTCCCACTCTATGATGAATTCTTTAGACATGATAATGATTTAAGTGACAAGTGTTCTTTGTTTTTGTTTTTTTCCACTAATCATATTGCTGGACGAATGCTGCAAGAACAGCCTAACGTAGACCACAGACATCTGTCTGTCCATCTCTTTCAATTTAGAGGTTAGATCTTGAGACGTATAGAGAGAGAGTGAGTGAGAGAGGCAGGCATAATAAAGAGAGATAGAGACAGAGAGAGACTAAATGAGTAAGATAGGAGGTTAAAGAGTGAGGGGGAAAAAAAAGAGTGTGACGTTATAGAAGAGAGATGTTACAGAGAACAGAAAGGTTGACATGGAAGGGGAGAGGTGAATAGAGAAAATTGGGGGGGGGGGGGCAAAAGAAATTGAAGAAGCAAGAGAGACAGGAGGGCATATCACTAGAAAAATGAAGAAAGAGAGAGAGAAGTTAAGAGAGAGACAGCTGCCACTGTTAATCAGTCAGTGGCAGCAGCTCTGTGTCTCTGTTTCTCTAAAGGCTTAATGGGGACCAGGCCCTCAGTGTACGTCCCCTTTTTAACACACACACACACAAACACACACACACACACTGCAGTCATTATCAATATCGTCACAAGCAATGCAATGTCTGGGGAACATCTATAATGACCTTTGCTATGTGGCTGACATGTCATCATGTCATGTTCGGCTTCGGGAATTTCTATTGATTGATCTAATGATCAGGTATCACATAAATGCACCTTGAAAGGTCTGATGAATGTTAATGAACATTACACACAACACAACATAACAATGCTGACAGTCATCAAATTAGGGTTCCTGATAGAGGTGTTGAAATTAATCAAATAATCAATTGATCGAATCGTGGACATGGACGATGCTGCATCGATAATTGGCCAGGCCATAATCGATTATTTTTGTTTACAATTTAAAGTAGGCCTAACAACCTTTCTGTTCACATATTCTGTTATGTTTCCATGTGCTCAGTGCTGTAGTTTTATGTATCCAATTTATTTAAGATACAGACAAGATAATTGTAATCGAATCGAATCGGGACATCATTCAAGATTCACACCTCTAGTTACTTATACGAGTAATTTACATATTGTATAGAAATAAATTAAACTTATACTTGCTTGTTAATTACATATATTCTGTAAAGGTTTAAATGTATTGTCGAACATAGTACAAAATGTCTTGCCCTTTCCAAAAACCAATTGTTTATAGTCTATCAACCAATGTCACTAAAATCTATTTCTGTATAATACTTATTACATGGCCTATAAATCAATCTTAGACAACACAGGCCACAACCAGTGAATCCTGCGCAGTTTTAGCTGAAAATGAAGGTGTTGTAAGGGACATCTTAAATATGTAATAGATTTGAATCTGGGATTCTTTTACCAAAAGAGTCAGAAAGTTTCTGAGAGTTGTAGTGAAGAGAATAGTACTTATTAAGGGTGGGTATTACTACGCTGTATGCAGGGATGTTGCTATGCTTGTGAAAAACCACCTAGCATAATGGAGACTACTGTTGTTAAGACTTTTGCTGTGCTTCTATGTTCCTGTTCTTACTATTTATCTAACCTGGTTTTTCTGCTTTGCTGTATTTTATCAGAGCAGTAGTGAAGTGTGTTCCTTCTGTGCTATTTCTTGCTGATCTGTCAACAAAAGAGCAGCAAAAAATGTGCAAATTTAGATGTAGCCACTAGCAACAAAGATTTTTTTTTTTACAAGTACATTGAATGCCTTGGGGCTGCTTCACAGTAAATGCCCTGCATGGTTGCCATTAAAATGCCAACTGAATTACACACTGAAATGTACACGTTTTTGGAAGATTTCAGACATTTGTAGTCTGTCTGATGGCATGAGCTTCTCTCTGAGACCCTGATCCAACCTTAAAATGAACAATGACTGACCCAAACCTAAACTAAGGACTTATCCCAAACTTTATAGAGGGGAAGTCCCTCCCCTTCCGGTGGACCTCCATGGAACATTATTTCGGAAGTAATATGCACGGTAGTGAACAGCGAGAGACAAATAATGATTTGATCCGGTTTGAATTGAGCCATGATGAATTACACATATGATGTTCGTCAACTTAAAAGATAATTTTGCAAGTCAAGAAAGTCTCAGTTTGTCGTAAAAAAACTGTTGAAAATATGTAATTAGAAAGACTACACACCCCAAAGTCACATAAGTGACGTCTCACTGAAACTACGATGTCTGTGTGTCTCGTACCGGGAGGTTACGTTACTCACTCGAGCAACGGGTCATGCTCGATAAAGTAGACGCTGGATAAAACACATTAAGTCGGATAAAGTTACATATGTTGTGAAACATAGCTAAACTAGCTAGCTAGTGAGCAAGCCGAGCATATTGTGCTAGACGAGATATGTAGTTCACTAAACTAAGTGTTACTACAACAAACCATGACTTTGCCTCTCTAATCCAGAATAATCTCACTTTTCAAAAATATCTGAAACCTAGATTGTTCTTAGAGGGATAGAAGCTCTCTCTCTCTTTCACCCGTACACACACTGGATGCTTCATCGTGACGTCACGCAATACGCACTTTACACACTGCACTGAGTCACTTCCACTCGTTTCACCTCAGCAAAGTGAAACATCTGTGAGCGAGAGCAGCAGCCGACGCCCAGTTCCAAGCTGGCAAGACCAAGAGTCTTAATCAAAACAGTCACCTTGTGGTCTGATAAACAACAGAGCAGCAGCAGAGAGCTTCAGAGTCTCCGAGAGGCTGTCTATCATCCAGACAAGACGGGGATGACAACTGTCGAAAAGAACTGCTGTAATACAGCTAGTGTGAGATACACCAAAAATCATTTTTGCTATACCATTTAATTTTTATAATGTTGACATTAATAATACACCCCAACTGCACTGTACAGTAGTAACGTGAGGGTATTTATAAAACTTTAGAGGACAAGGGGTCAATGCGAACTAAATGTTGAACATAACAGAGATTTATTTTTGTAATATATAAATATTAGTGATACGTGTAGGCAAGATGTATACCATAAAGTGTAATAAATTCACTATAGTAAACTGCTGAGCACCACACACACACTGCAACCCCTGTAGGTGTATAACAGAAGCTGAATAGTGACACCACGGGTCTTTAACTTCCATAGAGTACAATAAGGTCAAAACACATTAGTCTATTATGTACCATGGGCTACTATGAACCCCCAAAAGAATATTAGAGTGAGGGTATTAAACTGGCTCAATAAATGTAACTAAAGTTACCAGTGGGCTAGTTAGCTATTTGCTATCTTTAATGAAATAATGGAATAAATTCATGACTACAGCATTTTCTCATTGCGACTGCCTTAACATTGAACACATTTGCCTGTCTTACTCTTCTTTCCTGTTAACCCCCCTCAAACACTCCCCCCCCCACACACACACACACACACACATACACACACACACACACACACACACACACACACACACACACACACACCTTGCACCAAAGCTAACCAACTAACCTACACCTGCCTGTACACCTCTGTATTAACTACAGCAGCTCTAGATGTTTACCCCGAACATATTGAACAGCCAATGATATTCTCAATGCATAACTGAGGTTGAAGTCACTTTTCACTGCAGATGTGATCAAACATACCACATAAAGACTTGACAGGCTACAGTGCATCTGCTTCTTGTGTAGCTAAAGCAAGCTAGGCTGCTGTTGGCCTGGTCTCAGTAAAGCATACAAATAATCTGAATGAATTCACCCCCTATAGAACAGCAAAAAAAAAAAATCAGGCATAACTGATGCCACAAGGGGCAGAAATGCCAAAGTAATGTCAGGTCACATCATGAACCAGATACACACTATAACTTCCTGCAGGGATATATAGTAGGCCTATTCCTGTAGAGATTTAAAGCTTGGGAAGTTCTGTTGCTATTTGCATTGGGGCACTGTTCGCCAAAATGCCACAGAACCCAACATAACCCAACGTAACCATCTATAATTTAAAGTTATCGGTTATAAAGAAACCTAAAATGATCCGCTATAACTTGCAACAGCATACCATAGCCCATACACTAGGCCGCTATTCTGCTTCTTATCCCATTTATCCTTTCAAATTAGACAACCGGCTCTGACAGGCATCATATACACTTCTCCAGGCATGCATCATGTAACACATGTAGTTAAAAAAGACATGGAGCAGCGCGTCCCCCCGCCGGATCACTGCAGTACCCTGCACCCAAATGCAGGCCGGCGTCCCTGCAAAAAAAAAAGAAAAAACACCGTGCACCTCGACTCTTTGCTCTCACACTGGGAACGACAAAATAAAACGACATCCCATTGAGAAAGGAATCATCCTGACGTCCTTCTGTCGGCCTTACCTTCAGCTTCAGCGTCCGTTTTTTGGATTGGTGTTGTCCTCTTATACCAAGACGTCGTTGGGCTGAATCGATGAGAAGAGCGGTTTATCAATGGAGGAAACTGACGCTCCGCTTTTATTCCAGCAGGGTCTTCCCTCGATTAGTCCTTACAGGAAGAAGCGGTTTGTCAGGGTAATTACAGAAGCTGCCCGGGGAGTTTCTACCGTGGAAATGCAACGCCTTGGCGCATAAAAAGGGCGCTGTGTGCCTGCAGCGGTGACCGCCGGCAGGGAGATGCTGTCGGTGCTGAGGATGCGAGCCGGTGGAGGGTGATGATGATATCCATAGAGGTCCCCGTTTCCACCTGACACAACCTCTCCTTCCTCCTCCTCCTCCTCTTCCTCTCCGCTGGTGATGCTGGAGATAAATATCAGCATTAGTGCAGTGAGCAGAGAGAGAGAGAGAGAGAGAGAGAGAGAGAAAGAGGGGGGGGGGGGGGGAGTGGGCTGTCACTGTCAAATTTGAGCAAAAAGCCACAAGAGGAGTGTTTTACGCGTTTTACACATGGTTTTTACATCGTCACTTTACAGCAGCAGACGTGGCGAAAACAAAATCAAATGTTAAAAAAATACAAAGTCTATCGTTAAATAAAGGAACCAAAAAAACAAAACTCTGTTTCAATTATTTTAGCTTCGCTCGTAATCACTCTGACCGATATTTAACTGCTGGTTTAGCTAGCTAGATTAAGGATTAAACCAAAGATCCTCAACGTAACGCTAGCTAGCTAGCTAAAACGTTAGCATACCGGTACAACTGAAGTATCAATAGCTAACGTTACTGTTGTTATGACAAAAGTTTAACATACCTTAGGCATGGTTATTAAAATGATGTAATTACCGACTTACTAACTAGGTAATTAATTAACTAGTTAACTAGCTAGCTAGCTAAGTACCGTAAATCGGTCTTCGTTAAAGTTAACCGGATATCCTACTTTTCCCCGTTTTAAACCATAGACTACAGTCTATATGTTTAACTAAACACGCTCAATGACCACGCTAACCACGAAGAAAAGGTGGGCGGGGCTCCGGAGTCCAGCTGTCAAGCCAATCAAAATCTAGTCATTTCCATCAAAAATATTTAGATAACCATACATTACTAATAGTTAAACCTTTTCTGTTTTAAAGAACTGTCTTCTTGAACGGTTAATCACATGAAACAAGCTAACGGTATAATTTCAACAGATGCATGTGGTTAGATGTGTGCTATAACTGATGCAATGATCACTAGCCTACATTTAAAACATACTGGGGTCATGAGACAGAGTCACTTCTTAGGAAATTATTGGTCCTTAAAATAAAGCATTAAAGTTTCCCCAACATTAAGATCTAAATATACTAAGAACAATTACCACCACGAATAACTGTAGAATGTAAACTCCTCCTATTGTTGCTAAAACCCCCAAATACCAAGAAAAATACATATGCAACTCAACTTCAGTGTATTTATAGTGCACATCACACAGATAATCTCTGCACACTTTGCAGGTTAAAATGTAAACATCACACACACACACACACACACACACACACACACACACACGCACGCACGTACGGCACGCGCACACACACACACACACACACACACACACACACACACGCACGGCACATCATTGGCCTCTGGCTCCCTGCAGGATTTGGACTGCTAATTGGTCTTACCACCAATATTTCAAAGCTGATAGAAAAACCAAGATGCAATTTTTAGAATAGTGTACCATGTGCAACCACAAATTTCTTTGAAATACCTCTTTAATTTAAGTGACGGAGTTCAGATTTTGTGTTATATGCTGAGTCATTTCTTCTGGATCTAACTTTCGAGGTCTTCAAGTTTCTTTGAGAGTTTAGTCCCTGTAAAAATTCTGTGCAGAGGTCAGAACACACTAATTGTTGTGCTGGTACTGAATGAAATTGATCATATTAAACCATTACATTCAGTTGTACATTGGTGACTTGTGAATTACATGTCTAATCATGAGTAGGCGTAGCAGACATATTTATATCAAGATCTCTAATGATCGACAAAAAAACATGTTCCACTAGTTAAAAAATAATGTATTCAACATTTTCCTTCCACAGTTATTTTGTCTAGGTTTTAATTCACATTTTTCTTAATTTCTGTCTTCTGTTCTAAAATCAAGGAATCATTTCTTGTTGGTGATTGTTCGCTTCAATATGAATCATTTATTATGAGCTGGGAACCAACACTGTTTAATAAATCCTATTACAAACACAGAGGGATTTAGTGAGATAAATAGCCTTTATTTGAAAAAAATAATAATAATAAAGTGAGAGATTTTGGTGAAAATCTGACAAAACGTTCACCAGAAACAACAGATACCTCACAGCAGTGTTCCAGTGTATTAGTATACAAAAGCAAGACGAAGAACTAAGTGCACTTGACTTCACTCTCAAAGTGAGTCTGTTTTGGAAGCCTTGAGGAGATGTATTAAAAAAGAAGCATATAAGCAGGCCAGCCTCTTGTGTATTCCCCATATTACAAGCACAACTTGGGTATGTCAAAGAATTGGTTTGACTTTTTCTCAACAACTCTGCTCGAGAACCCTCTGCCAGTCTTACCCCTGAATCATCTCATATCCTTTAACATTTAAGGGCGGAACAAATACCAGTATTGGACAATTGTTCCCAGTTCCAAATCTTAGCACAAAAAGTAAGGAAATTTGTAGTTGGTAGATTATTTCTCTGTGGTAACAATGCTTTTTGGCAATACGTCTTATACCGTTGGAAAGCCTGTTTAGTTCCCTTTCAAATGGTGCCCCATTTGTAAAGAACATGCATTTGTAGGATGAGCAGCAGCACTGAGTGTGTGGGTTGCACCCATGAAAAATTTGCCATATCTTCTCTGCCAATGTCAATGCCAAACAGCTTATTCTGCCATTGACTCGTTTGGTTTTTGGTGGATTGGGTGATTGAAGTTTGAAGAAACAAGACATATTGGCAATTTAACAATTTATTCATTTTACAAACAGGAGCCTCAGTAGCGTGTGGAAGAACCATACACAGCCACAACAGCCTGGCACCTCCTCCTCATGTTGGTCACCAGCCTGGTCACACACTGCTGTGGGATGGCATCCCATTCTTCAACCAGCATTTGTCACTAGTCAGCCAATGTGGTTGTGTTGGTCACTCTGGCACAAACAGCACGCTCAAGCTGATCCCACAAGTGTTCAATGGGGTTGAGGTCAGGACTGCTGGCAGGCCATTCCATCCTCTCCACTCCCGCATTCTGGAGGTAGTCTCTGATAAACCCCGCCCTGTGGGGGCGAGCGTTGTCATCTTATAGGATAGAGTTTGGTCCCAGACTGTGGAGATATGGGATTGCCACTGGTTGCAGACTCTCATCTCTATATCTCTCTGCATTGAGATTGCCTCCAATGATGACAAGCCTCGTTTTTCCAGCGAGGGAGATGCCGCACCACACCATCACACTGCCTCCACCAAAAGGTGTTACTCTATCGGTGCAGCAATCAGCATAGCATTCTCCCATAGCCCCACCTTTACTAGCTGCAACCAGGCTGCAACATTAAAGTGATGTAGCCATATCATCCAATATAGCCTATTATTCTGAAAAGGGCCGTTCTGCATGAGTAGCCTACTTTTACTTTTGGTAGCTAGCCTACTTTAAAGTGCTCATATTATGCTCATTTTCAGGTTCATAATTGTATTTAGAGGTTATATCAGAATAGGTTTACATGGTTTCATTTTCAGAAAACATCATATTTTTGTTGTACTACACATAGAGCTCAACAATCCCGCCCCTCCTCTGAGAGACCTTGGGTTCCAGAAGTAAATTTCCCATTAATTTCTCCCATTGACGTCTGTGAAAATCCGTATATAAAGAGTTTTAGAACATGCCTTAGGCTAACCAGGTGGGACGTGACTCATAAGCATACAACGTATCATTTTGAGTAAAAAAACGAACAGAAAATCCCCAAAAAGTCAAAGGTACAAGACTGTGTACATATCGTCATCTCAGAGCGAAGGAACTACTCATCCCATAAACCACCGCGCAACACTGAACAAAGGAAGCTAACGTTAATTTAGCTAACAGCTAATTTGGCTAACCGCTAGCTGAGACAGCATGTAATAACTTTAAAAGACCCTCAAAATAAAACCTGAAAATAACCGTTAAAATATATAACGGCTGTTACGTCAGCTGTAGACGACTTTACCCAGTGTTAAGTTTGAGTTAACGTTATTTTACACTGAATCAAGCTGTCAGCTAGCGGTTAGCCGAATTATCTGTTAGCTAAACTAACGTTAGCTTCCCGGCAGAGGCCAACGTCAGAAACGTGGGAACAGATCGTGATTCGTGCAGTGTCTTGTGACGGATCGTACAGGCAGCAGAGATTGGGTACTGACACCCCCCCCCCCCCCCCCCCCCCCCCCCGCCCCCCACCAGCATGAGTTCCACCAATCAGAGGCATTGTGGGATTGTGGGATTGTTCAGGATTGTGGGTAATGAAGTACTTATCCAAGACATCGCGAATAAAAGACATTTATCGCTAAACAAGGTTAGTGCCCCATGCTTTTTGGCGTCTATATGAGCATATACAATCGCTTAGTCATGTACGCAAGCTGGTTTTAAGTCTACCATCGACGGTTACGATTTTATGGCTTATACTGCAAATGTCAATGGAGAAATTGCATTGTATTTTTACTTCCGGAACCCGCTGTGGGCGGGACTGTTGAGCTTTATTGCTGCAGCTCCTCTTTTCACCCTGTGTGTTGAGCTCTCTGTTTTAGCTACAGAGTGAGGCATCTCACTTCTGTTCCATCTTTGTTGGGAGTCGCACATGCACAGTAGCTAGGTAAGCACTAATACCCAGTCAGAAGCAGAGTATCCGTGCAGATCCACCTTGCCGTGTGACATTTCTGTTGCACCGCGCTCCACTTTATTCGTGTGACGTCAAGTGATTTTAACGCGCCTGCAAAGCATCCCGGGAAGGCGGCGCTGCATTTGAAAAAATGCTGCGTGTCAAAAAGCTGGCCATGCCCATCTTTAAGCAAATTAATCTGTTGAACGCGACGCGACTATCTAATAGAAGTAGCGCACAAGGGAGACTGGGGGTGGGTCCTTTGTTCTAGACATCCTACTACAAAAATGCTCAGGAAACTTTAGTACCGAATAGCGAAAATGGACGCGACACCACGCTTCAGTCGTGTTACAAAAGTGGATCCGCAGCGTATGAGGGCGTGCCACGCTAGCAGCTAGGCGAGCATTATAATGTGTGTTATATCAGAATAGTTTACATGATTTAATTTTCAAAAAACACCATATATTTGTTGTACTGCACATTGCTGCAGCTCCTCTTTTCACCCTGTGTGTTGAGCTCTCTGTTTTAGCTACAGAGTGAGACCTCTCACTTCTGTTCCATCTTTGTTGGGAGTCGCACATGTGCAGTAGGCTACCTAGGTAAGGACTAGCCAGTCAGAAGCAGAGTATGAGGGCGTGCCCTGACAGTACCTAGGTAAGGACTACTAGCCAGTCAGAAGCAGAGTATGAGGGCGTGCCCTGACAGTACCTAGGTAAGGACTAGCCAGTCAGAAGCAGAGTATGAGGGCATGCCCTGACAGTACCTAGGTAAGGACTAGCCAGTCAGAAGCAGAGTATGAGGGCGTGCCCTGACAGTACCTAGGTAAGGACTACTAGCCAGTCAGAAGCAGAGTATGAGGGCGTGCCCTGACAGTACCTAGGTAAGGACTACTAGCCAGTCAGAAGCAGAGTATGAGGGTGTGCCCTGACAGTACCTAGGTAAGGACTACTAGCCAGTCAGAAGCAGAGTATGAGGGCATGCCCTGACAGTAGCTAGGTAAGGACTACTAGCCAGTAAGAAGCAGAGTATGAGGGCGTGCCCTGACAGTACCTAGGTAAGGACTACTAGCCAGTCAGAAGCAGAGTATGAGGGCGTGCCCTGACAGTACCTAGGTAAGGACTACTAGCCAGTCAGAAGCAGAGTATGAGGGCGTGTCCTGACAGTACCTAGGTAAGGACTACTAGCCAGTCAGAAGCAGAGTATGAGGGCGTGCTCTGACAGTACCTAGGTAAGGACTACTAGCCAGTCAGAAGCAGAGTATGAGGGGGTGCCCTGACAGTACCTAGGTAAGGACTAGCCAGTCAGAAGCAGAGTATGAGGGCGTGCCACGCTAGCAGCTAGGCGAGCATTATAACGTGTGTTACAAAGTGACCACGTTTGTCTCTGAAGTAAAGGCTGGACTACAATAGAGCTGTTTGGAGCAGTTTGTGAACAGTGTTTTCTGTTGGAGATGGTAAGTCCCTTTGGGGTGGACTTTGGGCTTTTTCAGTTTGTAAACCTATAACATACACTGTAACAGCCTATTTTAAATTGTGGTATAGCTACTTTTACTTAAGTTGAAGATCTGAGTGATATGTTGGGAAGAGATGATCAGTAGGCCTAGTAGTAACATGAGTATGTGAGCAGCAGGGCTCCTTTAACTGTCCGTGTGGGAGGAGGAGACTGAGCTGCGGAAGCGCCTCGCTTCCTGTCACTTAAAAGAGGCGTGTCTATGGTTTCTACACATGTCAAATGTGACTTTATAAGTGAAAGTATCTTCTGCCTCGAACACAGTTTGAACCTGAACCGACAAGTTGTTGCTGTGTCGTGGAACTCGCTTATTACAAATAATGTCGGACTCCATCAAAAACGTCGCGATATTTGGAGCCACGGGAATGACCGGGCTGGCCACCCTCCCGCAATCGGTGGCTGCAGGTGAGGAATTAATATGAGAATAGAACAGAATAGAATAGATAACGTATCGGTGCATTATGCTGATCAAACTGCGTACCGGGGAATGACAGTAAGTCCTTGATGTGTCCCAATAGGTTCCTATACTTTCAATTTCCGTTATTGTATTAAAATTGAGTTTGCAATACAGAGAAAATAAATAACGTTAGGCTAGCTATAACATATGTTGTTGTCAAAGGTTTTACCCTCCAGTCTATGTAGCCTAGCCTAATATGACGGTCCTGGGTTGGTCAAAAAGTAGGATAAACATGAGCTCATGGGAATCCACGTCATGTGAAAGTCTAATAATCTATCATAAAGTTGTTCAGCAGAAATTATTCACAATAACCTAAAACAAAATATAAATGTAGGCTTCACACTGTCAAGTTGTCCACATCTACTCAATGGATTTAGAGCTGGGCAACACGTCAATATAATATCAATAACGTGATATGGGACTATGGGATGCTTATTGTAAAGTTGTTACTGTATAGCTGATTTCTGAGCTTAGTCATAACATCATACCTTTTTTTCCTCAAACTTTCCCTGTGTGTAAATGTCTTTGAAAACACAGGTAGTCCTCCTTAAAACATTATATTAGCAGCATGTATCCATATCAATGTGTTTTTAAAACTATGGTGATATTTGATTGTCTAAATCCACCTTTCGTAGGCTACTTTAATGTACACTTTTGAAGATCTTAATCTCATGTTAACTTAAATCTAGTACTAATTGAATATTCTTTATTCATTCATTCAATTTGCTCCACTATTGGTTGTAATTCCCCAAAGATTTTCAAAAACATAAACTGTAGACAGACCGATACACTTGCACAAAAAAATCACTTACAGAAACACATTATGTTGCATGATTCATTTTTATTTAGCAGCATTTTCATTTCCCTTTTCCCTCCTCAACATGGGGCAAAAAAACTGTTGTGTCATGGTAGATGTAACAGGTCAGCATTTTGCTGAGTCACACAGAGAGCTGATAGTAGAAGCTGTTCACTATCTCGCCTGTACAGGGAGGGTGGGATCACCTTCATGCAGTTGGTGAATTTATTAAAGGAGCTTCTGGAAAATACTCTTTAATTCTAGCTGCTGAATTTTAATATCAGCCCTACTATGTTTATATCACATGCAACAATGAGGGTTGCCAACCAGGTGAAATGGTCGGTTGTCAATGTGTCACTAATCCCTACTCCTTTTATAGTAGTCACTACTTCTCATTCTCCCACATCACCTGCCACTTTTCCACAGCCTTGATTGGACATCTCATGAGATTCTGCAAAAAGAAATCCTATGAATTTTAGAAAATATAACACTTGAAATTACATTAGCCTGCATTGTTATTGCAGATACAATGCAGTTGTAGTTGTTTTTTTTAGGACATGTATTTGATGTGTAGGAATATCAACGTGATGATGGTGTGAGTACCTGTTTCTGCTGCATCCCTGTTGTTTGATTTTATTTCCGTTTTTCCTCCATCAGGATACAATGTGACAGTGCTGGTGCGGGACCCTACCAAGCTGCCTGCCGACCACAAGGTATCCAGAGTGGTGGTGGGAGACGTACTTAAGAAAGAGGATGTGATGAAGACCTTGGAAGGCCAGGACGCTGTTATCATCATCCTGGGCACCAGGAACAGCCTCAGTAAGACACAGTTTGACACACCACCAAGCAAACATTATAAGAGAAGAAAACTAAATGCAAAACTATTTTTTTTTTAAAGTGCTCTTAATTTGCACATTTCCTGTTGCTATGCTTTTTGCAGTCTTGGATTTTTTTATTTTCACACACACACTTTGGATTTGTCTATGTGGTTTTGAACTTGCTGTCCTGAAGTTGCAGCATTTCTCTTACTGTTTGTTGCTTTGGACTCTTCTCACATATTTACACCACTGTTTGATTCTAGAAGTTTTACTTGCATTGGTAAAGTACACGTTACATTACATAACAGACCATGTTCACCTTACACAAGGATTGTAGTTTTTAAAATGGTGTAATAATGTCAAACATCCAATAGAGGTCGCCATAATACTTGACAACATATAGCCCTATGTGACGTCATTGTGTCAGTGTTACAATCTGAAACGCACTGTTTATTAAAAGGTGGACAGGATTTACATTATGTAAACCATGAGGATGGTATTAAGCAAAAGCAGCAACACTGTTATAAAAAATGCTTCATTTACAGTAAAAAGTCCTGCATCCAAAATTCAGTAACTGAACAGAACACACATTATTCATGCATTAACTTGTAAGAAGTCTTTTAATGTTTGTCTTTCAAATACATAAATCAATTTAATTTTATGGTTTCATGTATGTTCTTTACTGTGTAATAGAATAGCTCTCTGAAATATAGAGGAAAGAATAGATAGTGTCACCCAGTAGAAGGTACCAGTGTCTGAAACTATGCTCCAAGTACAGTTTTGGAATATTTAGTTACTTTCGACCTCCGTATGAATCTTATTATCTGATCTGTGCTCATCAGGCCCGACCACCATGATGTCTGAAGGCACCAAGAACATTGTTGAAGCCATGAAGGCTCGTGGGATCTGCAAGGTGGTCGGCTGCATGTCAGGTACAACTTTAGAAAAATGATAACAGAGTGGACGAGGTGGCCAAAGTTTGTGTTATGTGACTGATCTGTTTTTTTGTTTTGTTTTGTTTTTTAAGTACATTGAAATATATTCTGTTCACTCTTGTTTAAGCCTCTGTTGCCTTCAGATGAGCAGTACATTAAGACCATTAAGAGAAGTGTATTTGATATTTATTTAATTGCTCTTTCCTTCTAAAGAGTGATAATGGCGTCTTTATCCGTATCCCTCCCAGCCTTCCTGCTGTGGGATCGCTCCAAAGTCCCGCCCCGTATGGTTGATGTGACAGAAGACCATGACAGGATGTATAACGTGCTGAAAACCTCTGGGCTGGACTATGTGGCTGTCATGCCTCCTCACATTGCTGGTCAGTAAGAAGTAGAAAACTTAAAGCTATAGTGTGTAGTTTCTGTCTCCCCCATGAGGAATTCTAAGTAATGACAACAAAACTGTGGCGCGTCCACATGATACAAGCCTAACGTGACAAAAAGTTATGCACTAAAGCTTTAAGAGCATTATTGCAAACGAAAGTGAAAGAAAACTTGTTGCCTGCATAAAGGTGCTGCAGTCAGCCAATCTGGTTCAGTTCAATTTAAATAACCTAGTAATGCATTGTGCGTTCTTAAGTGCTAATCAGTAATAAAGTCATTACATTGTTGACATTTATTTTGGAATTATGGATTGCAAATTACACTTTTTTATGAGCTACATGAGTTTTGTGATTGTACTGTATGCTCTGCAACTGCAGATAGAGAGAGCGTGAATGTGTTTTCTTATATTGTATGAAGTTTTTGTTTCGGTCTCGCTCCCTCCAGACGACCTTCCTCTGACAGAGAGTTACATGGTGGCAGAGAGCATGCTAAAAGGAAGAGCCATCTCTAAACACGACCTGGGACACTTCTTCGTCAAGTGTCTGTCCACCTCCGAGTGGGACGGAAAGACGGTCGGAGTGTGGGGAGAGTATAAATAATCCTGACCAACACACTGCTGATGCCCTCCTGACAGTGAAGGGGTTTTAAATCCCATCCTGGTGGCCATTCTTAATTTCCATTTAAAAAAAAAAAAAAAAAAAAAAAAAAAAAAAAAAAACACACTGAAGAGAAAATACTTGTTTATGCTAAGACTTGGAGATAAATGAAGAACGAATGTCCGTGTAGATTTAATCTACTTGTGTGTTGTTATATACCCCAAATGCTTCCCTGTGTTCACCTTTTTATGATCATGACTTTTTATGATCATCAGCTGCACCGAGGATACATTTTAAAACAAGTGCCAATGTACTGCTGCTTCAGCTGTAGCTGTTTGCATCGCTTTACATCAGCGGTGTCTTTAACCATCTTTACGTACTGAATGTTTGATTTCCTATCATTGAAAATAAAAGACTATTGTTCCAAAGGTTGTGCTGAAAGAGTCAAGTGAATGAGCACTGCAGGCTCTTTGTTACTAGAGTGAAAAAACAACTATGATAATAAATTGTATAATACTATTTTATCATCTATATCATTTACATTAACGCTTTACAAAACAACAAGAGGGAATGAGTAATTGAGTAGATCAGTGTACTCAGATATCTTATTGAAAGTACTGTTACTACTAAGTAAAAAGTAGCTCTTACAGAGGTAGATTTGATCATTCTGACAAAGAGCATTTCAATGTAAAGCACTTTACCAACCAAGGTTGAGCCATAACAGCAATCCTGTGAGCCACACCATGATTCTCACCTTTTACTTAAATTGAGCACGTATTTTAAAATTCTTGTGACAAAAACATTTTTTTTAGAATGAAATAAAAGGACATCTCTATTGTAATAAATAGATGAAACAACAATGAAATACTATTGGATGCAGGTTTAGGAACCAGTATAATACATATTCATGAACTAGTTAGATGTAGGCTAAATCTATGAAAGGTTGACAGTTTGTACGGTTGCAGTACAAGCTGTACAATTATCTAACTGGGTCGGACCAGTGTTATTAAATATGAGTCTTTGTTGTGTTTTTTTTGGTTTTGGTATGAAAATACTTGCACAACCACTAGACTCTCTCTGTCTGTCTCCTACAGTTCACCTCATGTGAGGATATATCCTTTCAAAAGGACAGCCAGTTAGTCAGATGAGTGGCATGTCTGGCTGTTGTGCAACCACAGTGTGCAACTCCCTCTGACAAAATGTGTCAAGTGGCTCAAGGGCAGTTAGCATAACCCGGAAACCTTTTTGTCCTTCAAAATAAAACCAGCATTTAAAAAAAAAAAAAGATAGATACTGTCTGGCTGTATCCCATTATAGTTTGCTACCCCTTTAACGCATACAGTACATCATTGCGTAGTACAGCACTTAAATAATACAGCAATTCTAATTGTATTATATTATTATATTAGGGCTCTGATTCAAACAATGGTACGACAGACTCCTTTGTTTTATTTTGACAAAGTACAGGAAGCTGTTTTATGTTATAACTAGTGTTAACATGTTCTTTGCTGTCCAATGCACGGGCCGAGGAGGAGCTAAAGCTGTTTTTCAAAGTTGACTCGCTAGTTCTTCGTGTGGCGTAAAGTCAAGTGGAGGAATTGAAATCGAAACAGTAAGCTTTGACATGTTAAAGGTACTTCAGTAGAAGTTGTATCTAGTGCTATTGGCCGTTTTCCTTCCTGGCGACTGCTGCTCCCAGGTAATTACTATATTTATTACAATAACGTCAAATCTCTCTCTGAAATAAGACTGATTTGGACAACTGGAACTTGAATTAAAGAGTTAAAACGACTTTTCCTTTTGGCCTGTACATGTGCAAGATGTAGACTTTAAACCATGTTTTGCTTTGTTGATATGTATAGAAATAGTCAGCGAAATGTGAACATTTTTAAATCTGTTTTATTGTTTTGATTCATGATAGGTTCAGTAGCTTTTTCTTACAGTAATTTTAACTTAAACATGAAATAACTAACATGAAATAAGGCACGCACGCGCGCACACACACACACACACACACACACACACACACACACACACACACACACAGTGCGTCTCACTATCTTTGTGGGGACCCGTCATTGACATAATGCATTCCCTAGCCCCTTACCCTAACCTTAACCCTTACCCTCACCCTAACCTAATCCTAAAACCAAGTCTTAACCCTCAAACAGCCCTTTAACCTTGTGAGGTCCAGCATTTTGGTCCCACAAAGCTGTCCGGACCCCACAAATATACTGTATTCCCGGTTTTTGGATCCCATGACTGTAGTTAAAGAACACACACACACACACACACACACACACACACACAGGTACTTATTTAAAGGCAATATGCGGATGGGAATCCCTCTTCTGGTAGTGATGTAATCAGGAATTAGTGCTATGCAATTTACATAATGACAAGCTTGACAATCCGGTCTGGGTTGAAATTAATCAGAGCGGGAGTGAATTTACAGGTCTACATATTATATGAATCGTGATATTATTAATAATGTATTTGCTATATATATATATATATATATATATATATATATATATATATATATATATATATATATATATATATATATATATATATATATATATATATATGTATTTTTGTAAGGTCAAATTATTCTGATTGTTTGTCCTTCAGCGCGCTTTGGAGGAGGGTCTGGCAAAGCGAGACTAGATTGTATGTGACATACATAAACTTCATATCCCAGAATGCCTTTCGGTACATCCAGCCCCCAACTAACCTTTGCGTGGTAAAACTTAAATCACGGGCGGGAGAAGACCGAGTCAGTCGGTTGACGAAGTTGTAGCGTTTATAGTTTTAAACCGAAAGTTGGAAATTGTTTTTTCCACCGCTGACTCATTTTCCAATGAGTTGAATACAACGTTGGATTGTTTTTTGGGGTCGAAGAGGAAGCAAGATAACGACATTTTAAGCAACGTTATCGACTGAACTTAACGTTACCAAGGAGAGACGGGGAAGTGATTCATCAGGTCTGTTTGCTCAAAGATAAATTAACGTTACATTTACACTGTGTGTAAAGCTTTTATTAAGTGTGTTAAACTTCGTTACTTGATTTCGTCTCGTTAATCAAGATAATTCAAGTCCGTAAACGTTATTCAATGGCCTCATCTGAGAAGGTCTAGCGTTAAAAGTTTCCCTCCTATACCAGTGTTTGCGTGATGGGGGTAACGTTACCCTAGGGCTACTTTGAAGTACTGCAGGGTAACGTTACGTCCGTTTTTATGTTAAGTTAATTTAAAAAAAAAAAAAAAAATCTTGTAACGTTAAAGATCCAATCACAATGTTTGTTTACAATAACTTCCGATAAAACTTTCCGTAGCGTTAAATTCAGTTTAACAGCGTTGAGCAAACAGAGAAAAAGAACAACTGCATAACGTTAAGTCATTTAAAATGCATGTTTGATTCTTTCATATGTCAACACTTTAACTAACTTTGGGTTGGAGACCAATGTAGCTATCCGTATGGCCACAGACTAGCTAAAGAAAATTACACAGTTTAGTCCGACCGGTGGGCGGTGAAATGTTGCTGTTCCTAACACTAGATTTGGTTTAGCAAAGAGAATAACTGACGTTATGCCAGATAGGTCGGACCACCGTGTTTAGCTAACGTTATATTAGCTAGCTATATATCTTTAAACGTTACAGAACCGCAGTCCTACACGACGACGCTAACGTTACAACCCCCAAACCCACATTTAACCAACGTTAACTTAACACTGGATGACTAAGCTAGTCTTAAAAGAAAACCTCGATGAACGCATTACTTTACATCACTTTAAGGTAACGGAGTTATTTATTTGGAGTTATTTATTTAGAAGGTATCATCTTCGTGTTTTCAACAGCTAGCTAGATAGTTAATCCAAACTCAGCTATCTATTAACTAACGTTAAATACAATTATTTGCCAAATAATTCTGCAGAATTTGAATATACACAAAGCAAAGTCCAAAGAAAATCCATCCATTTATTTAAATGAATGACTCTGAAAACTTTCTCATGGACCCCCTGGCAGAGTGCCAGGACCCCATTTTGAGAATCACTGATTTAAAGCACTTGCTGTTCATGTATTACAACAAGCAGTTTACCTTTTAACATGCTTACTGCTGCCCTCACTATCCACCGTCTCAGTCTATGGCTGCAACTTTCTTTCTTTTTTACTACTGATTATAGGCCATAAGATTAGAAAATGACAAATGTTTACCACAGGCTGCAAGAGCCCAAATTAATGTCTTAGAATAGGAAAAGTAAAAAAAAAAAAGCCTTAATGTTTATTTGTACCAGATTAAAATTTCCATCGATGCTTATCTCATCAGCATTTTAATATTATTCTTTATTTGTGTGTGTGTGTGTGTGTGTGTGTGTGTGTGTGTGTGTGTGTGTGTGTGTGTGTGTGTGTGTGTGTGTGTGTGTGTGAGAGTCAGACAGACGTTGGGTGAACATACAGATGCTTGTTTTTATGTTTGTGTGTTTTTTAATGTTACCTGTTGACTGCAGACGATGCAAGAACATTTTCTGGGTTAACAGACAAAGTTTTTTCTTGTGTAAAGATGGCCCGATAACATTTTTTTGCTTCCCGATACCTGAATTTGCGTATCGGCCGATACGGAGTACTGATCCGATACCAGTGTGTCATATATTTTATTATGTTTTAACAAGTGTATACTACTATCCCTGTATGGATGTGATATGATTTCTATCTTTTGTTGTCGGTCTGGCTCAGGTTAAACTCTTTGTGAAACATGAACAAACACAAACAATGAACGCCACAGAACTTTCTGTTATTATCCAGTTTGACAGTCGGTTATAACGGAAAAAGAACATAAATAAACTAAATTTACTTTAACGTAGATTTTCTTTAGGGCTTTATTACGTGGTATCGGATCGGTGCATAAACTCCAGTACTTCCAGATACTGGTACCAGCATTTTAGGCAGTATCTGAGGCAATACCGATACTGGTATCGGTACATCTCTAATCTTATTCCATATTTATGTTATGAGAGTTTCAATTTCAAAAATCCCTTACTTCGACACTGAGAAACTGATCATCTACTAAATGTCAACAGTAGATGATTTTCTTTAGCAGCAATACAAGTCAACTTAACGGTTTTACCCTTCCTCCACAGTTTAAAGATGATCATGAAGGGGCAGAAGCGTAAACACCCACCAGAGGACGTGGAGGTTGCAGACCCGAGCAGCCCTACCTGGGAGAGCCAGCGCCAGTTTGTGTTCTCAGTTTCCCTGAACAAGTATCAGCGTGGCCAGGAGCTACCTGAGCCCAGCCTGCGGCGGTCTGTTCTGATAGCCAACACGCTGCGGCAGGTCAGCCACGAGGCTTGTAGGGCGCCCTCTGTAGACATGGAGGTGCCACAACCACTTTGTAGCTCTTCATCTGAACTCCAGGAGAGTACTTTTCCTGGAGTCGAGGCAAAACATCACTCTGCAGTGATGTTGTCTAACAGCCACTCAGCTCTTGTCAGCTGCCCTGTGGTTTCTTTGAATAACTTGTCAAATTGTGCTACAAATAGGTCTCCTGCAACTTGCCACTTAAGTGTGTCAAATGTCCCTCTGTCTGTAAAAGACGAAGATGAGGACTGGGGATCGATGTCCACGGATTCCGATTTCTCCCTTTCAGCTGCCATCTCCTCCATTCTCACTGCACTTGACTCTACCATTGACGGGAGCCCACAGGCAGCTCCACGGACACCTCTCAGGTCCTTGGAGAACCTGTCAGAGCCCTTTGATGGCAGCGTGGCATGGGGGAAACAGGCACTCAGAGGTAACGGGGGAAGCTGGGAGCAGCAGGAAGAGTGGAGGGTGCCGGAGAGCAGCGTGGAAGTGATGAGGTCCAGCTACCTCAGTGAGCTCACTGTGGAGGATCTGTTCCAGGATATAGACACGTCCCTACTGGAGAGGGACATGGGAGTGCTTGGGCTCCGAGGCAGTGGAGGTGGATACCAGGCCGGGGACGATCTGTTACGGTATCTGCAGCCTTTCTCCTCCTCATTCCCCCCCTCAAACCCCTTCTCTCTCTCTCTCAACCAGAATCTAAAGTGCCTGCCTTCGTTCTCCTCATTCTGCCCATTGTCTTCCTCCTCCTCTTCGCCAGCCTTCCTTAGTCCGAATCTTGTGAGAGAAGGACTCGAGCTGGAGCATCTGATGGAGATCCTGGTTGAATCCTGATTGCTTCAATGTCCTCATACTATAAGGAAGTAACCTGAACACCCATTAACTTAAATTAGTGTAAAAAAAAAACAAAAAAAACCCGTAATTCTCAAGGCAAACTGCTGGATTGTCAAAACACATTGAATATTCACATTGTTTTTATATATTGCTGAAGAAATAGTGTATTATGGGCTTTAGAAAGTAGTAAGAATGCTCTAGAAATGTAGAAATGGTTAAGACAGGAAATGCTCCATAGGTGGGCGTGCACGTGGAGCAGCTGTGATGCATGTGGCAGCTTTTTGTGCAACATGAATTGTTTCTATTTCCCGGCAGAAAGGGAGTAAAACGATGCGTAAGCCAGATAAAGCTGCGTTTTTTTTCCCACAATGGCTGAGCAATGAGTCAGTGCATAATGAACTGGTGAAAAAGCGGCTTTACTAGAGCTTCGAGTGTGACTCTGCTAGTTGGAACTAGGGAAGGGAGGTGTCTGATTAGAAAACAGGACTTATTCAGCAAATGAGAAGTAGAACAGGTGATCACTGTCTACGGAGAGAAAATTACTTCAGTAGTGTTGCCCTAAAATTTGTCAAATGCATCACAGCTTCAAGTAATCCTGCGTTCACATTGAACATTCCAGTTTATCAGTCACGTACTGGTGCTGATTCATGCAGTGGACTGAACGTTGGGCAACTCATGAGATAAATCCCTTAAAGCGCCAGCGTGACAACGTTAACGTGAGTTCTGAGAGAATGTGATTTGGCTGGTGTTTGAAGGAGAACGGTTGAACCAATATACCTATTGGTCAAACTTCTGTGAAGAAATCTTTTAACCTCATATTTATCAATCAGTTCTAACAGGGGCGTGGTATCGGGTGCTAAAGGCCCTGACACACCAACTCGACGGCCAGCCGTCGGCAGAAGAGGCAGTCGGACTGATCAGCCTCCCCGAGTTGATTAAAAAAAAAAAGCCTCGGAACACACCGAAGAGACGCCGAGTTGAGCGTACGTTCTGCGCGTGCGCGAGACGTAATACGTCTCCATAACAGCATTTTGTCGCCCAAAAAAAATTATCGGACGAACGAGTCACGTGGGTCCGGTTTCTCCCCGACCATAAGGGCGGCTTCGTTCGGAATACGATCTCATATTTTACAAAAATAGTTCACCGAAACGTGTTTCTGAAAACATTTTAAGCGAGAAATAGGCCGTGCAGTTGCTGAATCTGTCTTCATTTCAGATCGACAAAGGTCAGTTTAAAAGGTGTTCGTCATGCTCATCCCGCTCGTCATTTCCGGTAATCTGTCATTGAGTCCGACTGCCCACTGGCCAATTCAGTACGTCAAATCGGCCCAAATGAAGGCAGACGACCCCTCCGACTGACGACGGTACGGAACACACCGAACAGACTCGGGTCACCAACCTCGCCAGACTGTCCGACGGCCGATAATCGGGTTGGTGTGTCAGCGCCTTAAGAGATCAGGTCAGGATTTTGAACAGTAGGAGCACACAGGAAAATGTGCTTTCTAGTCAGATGAAATCCACAGTGTTTTATTCAGATACAAAGAAGAAAATGTAAGTCTAAGCGTGTATAATTGTTGAAGATTATCGTTAACTGGGCGATTCTTCTTTGTATCCATCAGTTTATATTTCAGTAACTAGCAGTTGGAAGTACAGTATGATTGCACAGTAACACGTGGCGTGTTCCGTAATTTCTACATGCACAGTCCGGCTCGAAAAGAGTATTTCATGTCTTTTAATAGATGCTTTTATTCAAAGAGCCTTTACAGTACTGTGATTGGATACAGCCCATGGTCATGGGTTTTAATGGGACCATACGGAGCCACTGTAGGGGTCACATTAGCTCAAGTCACAACCACTACGCAACAGCTTCTGTTGTACAGATGTAATAATATTGATCAGTGGTGGTGGGCGATTAGCACCATGCCGCGAGCCACATTGGCTGACGGAGTCCAGGTGGTGCCGACTTCCACCCTGTGAACAGTTGTTGACTCATCAGTAGGTCAGGTTCTGCTCGTTTTAGTGGGGTTCACATGTTTGGTCTGGTTTACATCTGAATTATTGCACTTTTGTTATTAATATGCATTTCTAAGTCATGTGAGCATGTGGTTTGTCTTTTACTCTGTATTTATTAAGCAGTGGTAACATTACAGGTAAGATTTGCCTATAAATAATAAAGTGGAGTCCTATAACATGTTCTGCTAATGTATATTGTTTTAAAGAAAAAACCTTAAGGGAAGGTGTTTTGACTGTAACTTAACCAGCTATGATGGTCCAGCATTTAAACCAACACTGCTGAACTGTGTGACAGCTGAGATACATTGTTGGAGAAAGCACATGATGCCCGTTTGTCAGGCTTTTATCCCGTTTATGGATCAAAGTTGCTTTCTATGCAAAGGTCCTTTTTGAATAGCTGGGCTGCAGTCTGAAACTGTTGTTAAATGGCATATTTTGTTAACGAGATGAGTAATTATTTAATTTCATACCACATTTGACAATTTTCTAATGTTATATTAATGTACCGTCATGGCAGTTATTTTATTTACTTTTGTTTTCTCTACAAATATTTTTTATGGTTATGTTTTGAAATCGAGGGCAGAATGCCTGGACACTATGTATTTAGACTTTTTTTTTAAAAGAAGGCAAATGTGTTTCACCATAATGTTCTGAATAAAATGTGAAAATTAAATCATGCTGTATTTTCTTTATTCAACACAGTGTATTCATTATAATGCCGACAGTTCATGACGTAGCAGGTATTTGACAGTTTTGGAAATGGATGCGGAGACTGAACAAACCGTTTGTGTGGTTTTAACTCCCATCTGATTGGGGGTGCACGATTCAGAAAGTCACGATTCAATATAGATTTTTTTAGGCTTACGATTCGATTCAAAATCGATTTTCGATTCAGAAACGATTCTCGATTTAAAAAAAAAAAAAAAAAAAAAAAACAACAACAACTATTCACAGTATGTAAATGTAGTTACTTTTCCCATGTGATTGCAGTAGACATACAATTTAAAAATAAATTCTATTAATTCATTTTGAATCGGTAGAGCTTGAATCGCGATTTGAATATGAACAGATTTTTTTTTTTTTTTTTGCACACGCCTACCATCTGATGCATTTTCATTCCTGATCCTGAAGAAAAGCTGCAGTAGTGCATTTAGAGAATTATGAAAGTGCAAGAGCATACAATTTGTAAACAGACTGAAACTCTCCAACCAGAGATGAGATGAAAAGCCTGTAGACATTTAGGTAACGTGGGTGTCACGATCACACCTGCTTCAGAAACTTACAGATAAGATGTGGATTTAAGCACTCAGACTATCCAGGATGTCAGTAAGTTATTGGTGACAAATCTGAACAAAATACTTTTAATCTAGCCCTTATTCCAGCCAGAGGTCTAATAGACGAGGACTACACAAATACTGTACCTTTATGACCGGTAACACGTGGATTCTTGGAGACAGCTTCTCCTACAGTCACTCCACTCTAGAAACGAGAACGCAATCACTTTGTCTGGCCATTTTGTCACTCTTGAAAGACATACTGTACTTTAATGCTCTCAGACACTTGAGCCAAATATCCACGTCATACTATACATACCTCATTTCATAAGGGACTTGACCCATTGTTGGATTCTGCTCTCAGGGCACATACCATTGAACAAAACAAGGTTCCTTCCTTTTCTTGCTGGGTTTTCAAGTTCTTAAGCCTTGTGTTGTCTTCGTTTCAACCTTGAAGAAAAAAAAAAAACTGACATTTGTGATGCCTTTTTTTCACAATTTGTTTTTGCTTTTTCCAATGTTTAAAATTTTTCTTCTACACATTTTCAACGCTTATTTCTACGTCCAATATTTTCTGATAGAAAACAAAAATTTAAAAAAACGGGCCAATGTGACCTGAAGTCAACACATTA
This sequence comes from Zingel zingel, assembly GCA_023566125.1. NCBI lineage: Eukaryota > Metazoa > Chordata > Actinopteri > Perciformes > Percidae > Zingel > Zingel zingel. Next base: position 37,854,986 of record CM042316.1, on the reverse strand, counting down.
ATGTCTTCAACCCTCCTGTTGTCCTCTGGTCAAATTTGACCCATTTTCAAAAAGTTTGCATGTCAAAAATTTGCCAAAAAAATTAAAATAAATAACATTGATGTTTCATACAACTATTACTCTTCAAAAGTAAAATAAATGATCACTCCACGACTTTCATTGAACTTTTCATTGTTTTATTCAAGTGTATAGCTTTTGGGAAGAAAAAAAAAAAAAAAAAAAAAAAAAATGACCAAAGAACGTTGAAAAGAAATGACAAAAAATGTTGGAAAAAGCTTCAAAAATGTCAATTAAAGCGCAGGAAAAAAAAAAGACAAAAACATTGAAAACATGTGACAAAAGTGTGGAAAAAAAGACGATCAAAATGTTTGAAAAAACAAAAAACAGTAAAACTAAAAGTTGCAGTCGACTGGAAGACAACACGAGGGTTAAAACACATACCGGTGTGTCGTCACAACGCTCGACAGACTTTTCAAACTGCACAGGTCATGCATATTTCAAGTTTATGGTACAAACTATCTCATAGAAGTATAGTATGACATGCATTATGAGAACAAACTAATGTACAGGAAAAAAAGTTATTTTTTTACTTTGTTGTCCAATGTAAATGTTAAACTGATATTAAACTACAAAACATACACACCAACATGGGCAGAGACAACTTATTTTACAGTATCAAGATATATAATTAGCCTTCTCATACAATTACAACTTCGATGGTAAAATATTAAAGTGCAATTCAAGTGTTCGTGACCTCTAAAAATCACACAGAACAATAACATTTTTGAATTGAAATCACTTTTTATTTACCACCATTTTTTCCTTTTTCTTTTCCTCCATATCCCTCTATTCCAACCCTTTAAACCTATTTATTACTGCTCTGGAGCTTTTTACAGTCTATGCTCTGGAGATGTAGTAACATACATGTAGACACAAGGGGGCAGCACCATAAAAGGAGGACAGCCCATGCTCCTCTGTGGTTTCTGTACTCCTCAAGGCTGACCCAGACACAGGAAAGTCAATACTTTCAAACAGGAAATCTGATTAAACACGTTGCAGTAAACTTCCCTACGGTTTTAAATGCTCAGCGTAGGTGGACATTTGACCTTTATTTAAGGAAGTGATCTAAAGTTTTAACAGTTTCACATGTCGTTTCACTGCAGTTGTGATAAGTCGTGCAAAAAAGTGAGCGGAGGTCAATCCTGTCTCTAAGTATGATTGGACGTCTGGTCAATAGTTTGGAGGAGGTTTGGCCATGATGTGTGTGAATATGTGAAATATAAAATGAAGGAGCTGAACTATGCACCCAAATAAAAACGAATTCAGTTGAAAGTTGGCAAGTGCATCCTCGATTGTGTTGGGCAACAACATTTAATTATTATAATTAAATACAATTGTATTTAGTCCTAAAGTAGCAACCCAGACCGGTGACACATTAAGCAACATGACAAAAATGCATGCAAGACAAAAGTGATCTAAAAACCAACCAAGAATCAAAAGTTTTTGCGTCGAGCCCTTAATGTGTTAACCCGAGGCTGTAAACGCAGCAGCAAAGTACAGCCAACGCAGCGTTATCGTTATCGGTTATGGCATCGTTTAGCCCAGGCGGGTTGCCGTAGTCAAGGTAGGATAGTCCTTTCATATGTGCAGAAAGCGGTGTGTAGTAACCACTCAAACTTATTGGCGGTCCTCTCACAAAGGCTGAATCTTAAAACTCATCTCAATTCCTCATTATATGACGCTCTCGCCTCTGGATGCGTTCAACAAAGAGACTAAAGAAGACAAGAAGTAAAAATTAAGACAAGAATTAAGATTCAGCCCACCAGTGTGAGTGCCAGAGGTAGAGCTGCTGCTTCTTCTTCTTCTTCTTCTTCTTCTTCTTCTTCTTCCCCCCCCCACCCCACCCCACCCCCCACAGCTCAGCCTGAGCTGATGGTGTTGTAAGAGGACTGTGATCCCGGCTTCAGGCGCTTGCTGGCCTCTTTTTCTGTCTGGCAAGGGGGCGCCTGATCTTCACGTTTGCCCTCCACGATGGGCTCCCTGTCGTCCTCCAGGTCCGACTCGTCACAGTGCGGCAGCTGCAGGAAGGTGGTCAGGCCGTGCAGGTCGGCCATTTTGTGGAAGGTGCGCAGCAGGAGGTACATCATCATCAGGCCCAGGAACAGGTAGACTTGGGGGGAGGGAGACAGAGAGACAAATGTCACAGGAGATTATTTATTTAACAACAATGTGCAAATGTATTCTCGCAAATTGAAGTCTTTACCTGAAGCTGACTTTCTACTGTTTCTGAAAAAAAATGGTATGCATCAGAAAGTTTGCCTCAAATGGAATAAGACCGCTCCGCCATCCATCCCATAAACGTGACTGCTGGATGTGATGGCACACCTCAAACTCAAATAGCTAAACATCAACCACAAAGTTCTATAAGACCTGGCGACCTTTTCTGCTGACAGAAGGATTCCGGTAAAACAACTGGCCAGATGTGTGTAGCCTTCGATTAATCACGGTCTTCACGATTAGCGAATCCATTCTTTCAAATCTCCATTGATCGTTCAGCCCTAGCTGCATTCATGGAGTAGTTGTAAAAATAAAGTGCCCTTCTAGTTTAGTGTAAATGTGTTACCACGCTGTAGGTACGTGTGGTATTTCCTTTACGTGCAACACAGAGCCGTCGATTCACACCCAGTGGTGATGCGAAGGTTCCACGGACACTTGTGCTCTTCAGCTTAGTGCCTTTTCGTTTGACTTAAAACAGAATTAAGAACAAATGTAAAATAATACTTTATAAATGGTTGTTTTATTGTAACGATCGTAGAGAAAAGAGAGGAAACTACTGTGTTATCAGGCCAAACTAAATGTGATCCAACTGTAAATCTACTAGTTTACTGCCATTTGCATTCAACAGTCTGCTCCGTTCCTGACTGCTTTAACTTGGAAAATGTGGCCGGAAAAGAGCCGAGGAATTAATGTCAAAGTCTGGCATATGCTGGGCCGTGGACTGAGAAAACTATTTTAGTAAATCCATTTCACCAAAAAGTAGGACAAAGGTATAGGTGAAAACAAAATCTGCTCAACATTTATTACTTCTGCTCTGGTTGTTTGCCTTGAAAAGAATAGCAATGTGGTTTTCTTCCGTCACATGGAAGCACTGAACGTAACCACAGAGTTCAGGTCCTGGACAATGGTCTCTCACTATGCAAGGAGGCCAACTCGGTATAGGATTACAGAGGCCTCAGCTCCACAACTGTACAGTTACTGTGGGAAGTGTGCAGTAAGTGGTACAGTGGAAATCCCAGGGGAAATATTAAGTCTTTAGTCCATTATGCTTTCCTATCTACAGGTTTCGGGAAGCCACATTTAGGAATTGAACAACAAAACCTTAATGCAACCTACCTGGAATTAGAGTTAAAGAAGAACAGATAAGAATAATATCATTTGAACCTGCCAGCTTTCAATCTTCTAATGTTAAACAGCATCAGGGGGAAAACAGAACACAACAAGTCAAAGGACTTTGACTGTCCAAACTCAAAATATTTGCTCTTCAGCAACACCAGAAATGCTTTGCTCTCAGGGAAAAGCCTTGAAAACAGCAAGTTTTGAATGTTGCAGATTCAATAACAACATGTTTGGGGCCTTTGCATTGCATAACTTCAACTCCAGAATCTTTGGATGGATTGTAATTAGTGAATTGTAAAATGATAATGTTAATGATGAAAATGTTAAATGTTAAAAAACACTTATGGAAGTTGGCCCTCATTTAAATTTACTACTACAGGATGGAATGTGTATTTACAAGAACACATTTACATATGATCAGTTTCAGTACTACAGCTGGGGAAACGCCACCAGTTTCAGGAAACATCTTGCAACCTGCAGGGACCGCGTGGGTTAATCGGACTCGACCTGGCTGTGAACTGCTGGGTCTCCTTCCAAACTGAAGTCGAGGGATTAGCCGAGGACAGGACAGACAGGGTAAAACACAGCAACTTCGACTGTGTCCACCTGGGTCCCTTGACCATAAAAATCTAATCTAGGGTAGACACCTTTCTGGAAAAGTAGTACTAACGAGTACTATTCATTCATTGTGAGGCGAAAAACTCTACGTATTCTAATCCTGTTTTCTTTCCAAGATTGTGGGCCTGTGAAGCCATTTTAGATTCAAGTTTTTTGTTGTTGCGATTACATTTTTTTTTATTTCTCAACATACAACTTGCAACACGAACACCCCCCGCCTTCCTCATCGCCACCCACACAGACAAAAATCAAGAAAAGATGACAGTAACTCCAATATATTAAAGACCATTCAACAAAATAGTAACAAAATAGACAATGAGCCATAAACCTACGTATGTATAAATGACAACACCATAAGCCCATAAAAATTTAGATTCAAGTTTTGAAGTTCAAGTCAGACCCGTTTTCAAAGTCAGAAATTTGAGTTTCTTTGAAGCAGATTGCTAAAAAACTGACACGGATGGTTCCATAGAAACGCTCTTCGAGTATAATTAATAAGTTCACAACTTTAAATTTTGTTTTATTCAATTTTATACAAAAACGATAATCAGTAACTACTGAATATTTATATATATATATATATATATATATATATATATGCGCTGTCAAAATAACGCGTTAATTTTGATTAATTAATCTGAGAAAAAATAACGCGTTAAAAATAACAGATTAATCCATTCCATATTGACGTTTGACCCTAGCCACCATTAGACTGTAAAATGAAGGAGGGAGACGAGAATGTGCTGCCTGGATCATTAATTGGAACATTTACTAAAATCTTCTTCCTGCCAACCCTGGCTACTGAAATCTGGTGCCACTGATATGTCTGCTCTTCTCTCTGATGCTCTGAAACAGACGATACAGGCAACACAAACACCGCTGCACGTGACGCTAGTAACGTTAGCCTACTGCTAGCTAGTTAACACTATAGGGGCAAGGGAGGGACGGAATGAGGAGGAGGGAGGGGCGAGCTAGCCTCCGTTTTGTTTGACAATACTTTGAACGTCAAGAAGTGATGTCACCCAACATTGCTTAGAGCATCTTGAAGGAGCGACCAACTTACAGCAACTAACAGACCGACAGAGCCACCCATAGAGCCAGTGCTGTTGCAGTGACTCCCTCAATTTCCCTGCTGCTCCATTAAATTCTCTGTAAAGTCGGATAAAGTTAAAATAAGCGACACAGAAGAGTGTGCTCCAAATTTCCAGACAGCTAACAGATAGCTCGGGAGAGCAGTTTCATTTCTGAGGAACCCACTTCTCAACCCCTGACCTGCTAACGAGAAAAGAGAAGCACTGAAAGGTGCTACTTCTCACATCAGAGGGTCAGCTTCTCCCTTCAGAGCAAGGCGACAAAACAATCATCCTGGAAATGTGACTTTTTAAAACCTTCGTTTTATTCTCTCAAGACAAAAAAAATAAAAATAAATAAATAAATAAAAAATATATAGTTCTTCCTCTGATGTCCTTTATGAAAAACATTTTATCCATCAGCATGATACAATCTGCACTAACCAGTCATAACCCTGCCAATGTTTTCCACGTCATGCTATTAAGTCCTTTTAAGTCCTTTTCAGGACATTGCATCTCGCCTGCTTTACTCGTGTAGCAACAAAAAGCTGCATCATCTTTTTTTCTCTCGAAAGAGAAAGCGGAGGAAGAGTTTCTGCAGCAGAGAAGTCATCTCCGTGCCTCTGCAGGCCACCACACTGCCGGGTGCGACAGATATTCTGGTGTACCTGCTCTCATCTACAGCTCTGCAGGCTTGTAGCTGCTCTGAACTCAACGTGAGCCCCCTTAGTTTTCATATAGTGCGTTTCCAGACCTTCCTCCACAGCGCTGCTGAGGAGGGTCTGGCTACTCCACATAGCATTCGTGGGATGGGGGGAAAACGTGCTCTGGTTTATTGGCATTTCTTTAAACCAATCACAATCGTCTTGGGCGGTGCTAAGTGCTGGACGGAGCCACGGTGCCGCTGCAAAATAGGCTCAGGAAGGAACTTGTTTTGGTGGAACGTGTACGTTCAAAAGTTGTTTTAATCGTGCAACAGAAAACTCAGATTGGACAGATAGTCTGGCTAGCTGTCTGGATTTACCCTGCAGAGATCTGAGGAGCAGTTAACCATAGTCCTCACAAATCCACCGGAGTTTAAAATTACAACACTAAGAAACTGGAAGGTAACGGACATCCGGCCGAAATGAGGGACATCTGGCGGAATTTCCGGCATCACCGGAGCAATCCCGGAAGTGGAACGTCATGGATATACACTAGTTTTCATATTAACAGCCAAAAGTGCAGTGGGTTTAATATTCTTAGATATCATTGAAGTGAAATAACAATAACAGGGGTAGACATTTGAAAATATCATGATGAGCCAGTGTTTTGTTGAAACTGGCTTTTAAATTATGGGTAACACTTTACTTGAAGGTATCTACATAAGAGTGACATGACACTGTCATGAACACTTGACACTGTCATGACACATGAACCCTAACCTAAGCATAACTTGTCATGACAAAAACCGAATGACACTTACTAAAATAAGAGTTATGTCATAAACGTTTTTGACAGGTTTATAACCCGTTCATGACCGTGCCATGTAACTCTTATGGCGATACCTTCAAAGTGTAACCAAATTATGTTAGGATCTTTGAGAGTGTAGAAACACGGTTGGTGTAAAAACGCGCGTTTATAAAAATGAGGATTATGAGATTGGATTTATATTGATAAACTCTCTCTGAATAAATAATCATTCCTACAGGATGAAGCGTTGGCTGCCAACTTTTCCACCTCGGCCAGGTTCAAACAAACTGCAATATTTAGCCGGTTATTATTTTTATGCAGAAAAGTCACTTATTGCACCACAATAGGTAACGTTGTAATGCTTATCTGCAGTTTTATTTCATGTTACAGATGGTTCAGTTTAGTTGCAGGCTTGATCGGATTACAGTTTGTGTATTGCTAAACTCCAACCACAGTCTGCATTACCAACAGTCACTTGAGCTAAACAGTTCACATCACCTGCAAGAACTCATTCCAAGCAACTTAAGGGATTTGTTGGTAAAAAGTGGAAGGTCCAAAGGCCAGAAAATCTGACTCCAATAATCTCTCTAAATTCTAATCCCCAGCATATTCGTTAATGACCCAAAAGAACAAAAACCCTAAAGAATCACTGAGACGAAAGAATAAAGCCAAGTACTTTTACTGAACAGTATTTTAAAGTGCCCATATTATGAATTTTTTTTTTAAACTTTTTCTGGGATTTGGGGTGTTATTTCGTGTCTCTGGTGCTTCCACATGCATACAAACTTTGGAAAAAAAAAAAAAAAAAAAATACCCATCCATGCTGTTTTCAGTGAAATACGGTTTCTGAATGTGTCCTGCCTTCAGTCTCCGGGTGAGCTGTTCAAAACTGGCACGGCTTTCTACGTAACTAGCTGAAACGAGCTGGCTAACTGCAATCGTTCTAGCATGCTACCTCGTTGTCAATGGCAAAACACTGCTACAACACACACAAGTTCACCATAATCTACAAAAGAACTACTTACATGTGCGCCCTTGTTTAGAATAAGTCTCCCGGCTAATCCTGCTTTGTAACTGACCGAAGTTGGAGAAACAACCTCTCTTTTACCGTCTATGGAAACAGCTAGCTAACATGATCCTTACCTAGCTGCTGCGCATGTACGACTACAAACAAAGATAGTACAGAAGAAGGGATGTCTTACTCTGTAGCTGAAACAGACACCTGAACACAGAGTGAAACGAGCATCTGCAGCAGTGAGAGAAAGCTGTGCAGTACACCAAAAATATGATGGTTTTTTAAAATGTATGTAAATCTATTCTGGTACAACCTTAAAATACAATTATGAACCTGAAAATTAGCATAATATGGGAGCTTTAAGTATTTACAAAACGCATGCAGGTCTACATGCGGGCTACACAACTGACACCTCCTTGTGCCTCCTAGTTATGCGCAATGTTACAAAGTTCCACTCCTTTTTATTCTCTCTGGGTGTAGTCCTTCCTCTGTGTCCTCCACACGTGGGGGATGCTTCATGCACCCCAGGATGGCAGAAGTCTGTTCATTCTCAGAATGGGAGTTAACAGAAACCCCTTTCTCCTCGTCGTGACCTACCAAGCGCCTAAACACACATCCCTACTTGACTATTTACTTGACTATTTCCTATTTCCTTAACCTTCTATTAAATTCCATTGAACCACTTCCTCAATTGACTGCACACAGCTGCTTTTGCAACGTGGACAAATATAACTGCTAATATTCTATAATTATGTCTACAATAATAGAAATAAACAACTCTTCACATGTCTCAAACAGGCTCAGTGCAGCCAAACACTTCTACAATCGTCACTGAGACCACACACACACACACACACTTTCAACTTTACAGTTTGAATAATTTGACTTCACACAAATATTTTCTTTCTCTAGTGAAATTTTTTCACGACATTTTTTTAAACCAGTTTTTTTAAGGTAAACAAGAAGGAATGAAAAATAGTTTGCTTCAATAGATATTACTGAAAAAAAAGTTACAAACTAAAAAGGTACGTAATAGTGACAAAAAAAATGTGGGGCTAATCCTGCCTCTCTCCAGCATCAGGCCACGAGTTTTCGTCAACATCACATGGGATGTCCTCTCTTGCCATGTACCTGGGTAAGAACCTTCTGGAGTGCCTTATCCATCCGTGTCAGTCCTCTGGACTCGTGTCCCCACATTTGGCACTCATAACCTCCAATAGCGACATTTGGTCAAGTGGGTGATCATACACTTTCCACCTCTTGGCAGAGAGAAATTGTTACAATTTACTGTAAGCATGCAATTCTCACCCGTTTGGTGGAACATTTTGCATTACAGACGCAACTGCAGATCTTTGCAGATTGGGTTACACCCTCAACCCTGCCTCTCTCAACGAGAGACCATGACTCACAACATGGTCTGTAAGTGTAGCCCTGTTTTCATCGGGAATTAGAGCTTTTTGTCTTCTTCTAGGTCTTCCACCACGCGCCAGCACTCTCCCTGACATTCTTTTCCCTCCGCCAACCTGTCTTCCTTGGTCCATTTCAAAAGAAAGTCTTCTCTCTTGTTGACTAACAAGTCTAAAACAAGACACTGGCTTATTCTTTCAGCTGAAATTGCAATCAGCAGTGTTTGAAATGCAACAGGCTGAAATCCATTCTGTTTTGAATGCGTGATTAACAGTTTTGACAGCAGTGTGCTGTAAATCCAGTGTTGGTTACAGCCATTTGATAAGTGTGTAGACTTTTGAAAACGGTGTTCAAGCAATGAAATATGAACTAGAGTTTGGTCCCCATGAACTGCTGCTGTGCAGACTGTGGTTAGAGTTTTGCTCCAGTTGTGCCCACTGTCGTTAAGCAACCGGAAAAAATAAATAAAAACAACAACCATGTATTGCTTATCTGCAGTTTTATTTTAGGTTACAGTTTAGTTACAGGCTTGGTCTGATAACAATCAGGTTAGCTCCTGGGTATTTGCCAACAAGTTGCCCTGTCAAGTTTTATTGTAAACAAGTAAAAGTTATGTTTACATTCGACGTTGCTCACCAAAATGCATTGCGTTTATCCCTGAGGCCTAACAAACTTTCTCATAAAAGCAGCAGCAAAACTGACATGCAAGGGCAGCGGTGCGTGAACAGAAGGTGCCGGGGATCAAACAAAGAACCCCGTGATCAATAGACGACCAACAGCCGCCATAGTATATCTGACTTAACAGCTGATTATTCTTTATCAGAATGATGCAGCATCAGGCTAGATGACCAAAATAATTGACAGACGTTTGGATGTAACCAGACCAACCAAAGAGGAGGAGGCCAGGACTGACAGTACACTTCACTTGCATCTATATACACTGTATATTACATAAGATATCAGACCTCAACAGTTTGTTTTCACGACACTTGTAGAGGTATTATAATTTCTGATTCAATTCCAAGGGTGTACTGTCTCATACTTAGCAAGGCAGTGGAAGTGAGTAACGTCTGGCATTTGTCAGTATTTTACACCACGCCTATGGTAAATTCCACGTGCGAGTACAAATTAATCTGCACTAACTAAAACATAGGTATATAAAACTAATTTGTTTGCTCAGTGAACAGGTGCTGATATGTCAAACATTGTGGCCAGAATCACAATGGGACAACACCTTCTTATCAAATATCCTGCAGACGTCCTGCAGGTGGCCAAGCCTCAAAAAGGAGGAAGTGTGTTAACTTGTTACTGTGACTGTGTGACTGTTGAAACATTCAGACTAACCTTAGAACAAGTTAAACATCGGACGTGACAAAAACAAAGAAACAAGTACCTGGAGCAGAATATCTGTGTTTGCTTAAAAAGGATGCATGACACTTGTATGATCAGAAAAACTGGTTGCAGTTTTTGTAAACAAGTTTAAAATGCATAAAAAAAGACACACTAAACACTAGTAAAAAGACAAGTATGAGGATACTGATGTGCTGATATTCAGTGTTGGTTAGTAACGGAATACATGTACCGGCGTTACGTATTGAGAATACAAATCATGAGTAACTGTATTCCGTTACAGTTACAATTTAAATAGTTGGTATTTAGAATACAGTTACATTATTGAAATCAATGGATTACATGACCACTGTTGTGACGAAAAGAGAGCTGAGCCAGAAGGCAAAGCTCTCAATCTACCGGTCCGTTTTCCTTCCTACCCTCACCTATGGTCATGAAGGCTGGGTCATGACCGAAAGAACCAGATCCAGGGTACAAGCGGCCGAAATGGGTTTCCTCAGGAGGGTGGCTGGCGTCTCCCTTAGAGATAGGGTGAGAAGCTCAGTCATCCGTGAGGAGCTCAGAGTAGAGCCGCTGCTCCTTCGCGTTGAAAGGAGCCAGTTGAGGTGGTTCGGGCATCTTGTAAGGATGCCCCCTGGGCGCCTCCCTAGGGAAGTGTTCCAGGCACGTCCAGCTGGGAGGAGGCCTCGGTGAAGACCCAGGACAAGGTGGAGGGATTATATCTCCAACCTGGCCTGGGAACGCCTCGGGATCCCCCAGTCGGAGCTGGTTAATGTGGCTCGGGAAAGGGAAGTTTGGGGTCCCCTGCTGGAGCTGCTACCCCCGCGACCCGATACCGGATAAGCGGACGAAGATGGATGGATGGATGGATTAAATGACGATATTTCTCTGTTTCACAAGTTTATTCACTCTGAATAAATTAAGGCAACTCCATGCATTTCCCACAAGCCTTAATATGAAAACGAAAAAATGAGCTATTTGCGTGATCAGTCACAATGGAGTCGGAACCGGCACAACAGAGCCAGGGCAGGAATGCGTTTCTATCTTGGAAATTCAAACAGCATTTTACATTAAAGAAAGAACAGGGAGAACAAATTATAACTGTGCAGTGCATCCTCTGCTTGCCAGCAACCAACCTCCTTTCAGCGTCCAAATTACTCCACCTCCAACCTGAAGAAGCATCTAGATGCAAGTTATTTTTTTAAATTAGCCAAGGGTAGTCGTCTGCTGTAGTTGTACTGGTCACCTTGCTATTTTATAGTTGACGTGCGACTTTACATTCTCCTACGTGCTGATTTACTAGCCCCAGAGCCGTTGAAAGACTGACTAGCCCCGTTCGATATGCTAGCTAACGTTAGCTAAAATTAGCTCATGGTAGCTTAGACCGCGGTTACATTTTTGTATGCAGTTCGGGACTACAAATACAAAAATCTATCTGCTTGTTCAGGTACATATTCAGCCAGTTGGAACAGAAGAACACACCAGAATAGGCCTGTTTAGTAAGCTGTATGTGATGGCAGCATTCCTACACTTATAAAATGCAATTCAATGTGGAAGTAATCCAAGTATTCAGAATACGTTACTCAGACTGAGTAATGTAACGGAATACGTTACAAATTACATTTTTGGGCATGTATTCTGTAACGAAATACGTTTTGAAAGTATCCTTCCCAACACTGCTGATATTAGCCTGCCAGTTTCAAAGAAATTCAGTGTAAACTTTAAAAAGGGCAAATATGACTTTAAAAATGTGGATGTTATACTAACAATTGAGAGATGGATCTACATGAACCAATTTCAGAGGAAACTTGGCACAAAATAATGAAGGGAATTTTCTCATCATCCATATGCCTTAGACATGCTGTAATGGTCTTCACTGGTCTAAAGTCAGACTTTCTAGGATTAAAGCTGACATAGATCCCACATGTGATTGTTTTAGGCAGGCTCCCACCACTCTGCTGCACATGTTCTGGACATGTCCAAGACTTTACATGTTCTGGCTTAATATCTTTGAGACCTTATCTGAGGTATTTGGAAAGGTAGTAGAGCCGTCCCTATTTATTGCATTGTTTGGTGTGGCCCCGGAAAACACTCCTCTTTATTAAAAAGGGAAATTAACATGTTGGCCTTCGGTTCTCTTCTGGCTAGGAGACTGGTACTGTTTAAATGGAAAGACCCTATTCCACGAGGCATAGCCACTGGATAAGGGAAGTCACGTGCCATCTTCAGTTGGAGAAAATTAGGCATATAGTATACAGACAGAGGGTCTACTGGGAAATTTTAAAATAGCTGGCAGCCCTTCTTGACTTTTGTCGAGGTAATGGAAGCAGACAACATGGCAATGTAAAAAATGAAAAAAAAAAAAAAAAATGTATGCATCTATGTATTCTTTACTTTAACTTCATGCCATTTATTTTTTCCTTACGGACATCTGGTTATGACGAGTGTCTTTATGTTTATGTCTGGCATTTGGGGGGTGGGGGGTTTGGTTATACAAGTTTCTCTTTTCTGTATAATGTGAAAACAAATTTTAAAAAAACCTTGATAACGATGTGGATGTTCTGCGAGACAGACAGAGACAGACGTTAAAGTGTGATTTTTTGCGAGGATCTGTACCAAACAAAGATTCTTTTCTTTAGTCTGTAGGACACAACTTGTAGGCCGGGATGTCTCTTCAGCACCACAATACTTTATTTTAGAATGGTTTGACACATATTTTCCTTTAACAAATATTGCGCCCACCTGCGATTTGTATATTGCACTAGTTCATATTGCGATTTCGATAAAATTGTGCAGCCCTACTGGACAAATGCATTTCTGATCTACGAGGGACGTAATAACAACGGCACTCACCCATGACGGTGACCTGGTACAGCTGCCTGTACTTCTGCCCAGGATGCGTCCCCGGAACGAAATCTCCCAGTCCGATGGTGCACAGCGAGATGAAACAGAAGTAGATGCCATCCAAGAACGACCAGGAGAACTCCACTGAGCTGAACACGGCCGCCGGCACCACGAAGAAGCACAACACCACAACAAGCAGCAGCAACAGGAAGTGGACAAATGTGGCCGGCCGAGGCTCCATGCCCGACCGCTGCAGGAGCCTGACGGGAGCGAGGACCAGAGGGCACATGATCCTCTGGACGCAGGCGGTGAGCACCAGCATGGTGAAAGGGACTCCTATCAAGGCATAGACAATGGAGAAAGCTTTTCCAGTGTCAGACAGCGGAGTGGATTGACCATACCCTGGAGATAAAAGGAAGAGGGCAGATATGTTGTTGCATTTGTATGTACATTTAGAATAATTCTTATTAACCCTGGTGTTGTCCTCCAGGGTCAAAATAAATAAATACTTTAATACTTTATGGCATTTTCTTTCCCCATTACCACTAGTACATTCACCACTAGAACCAACTAATTAACCCTAGTTTTACACTTATTTGAGGAATTCATGAATAATTAATTTCATATAAATCTCATGTATATGAAATTATCAATTTTTTTAATTTGTCATAATTTTTTCCCCAGCTCTGTGGAGAAAATATTCCAATTCAATGAACTTTAAAAGTCCGTTAGGAACTTCATTTGTGCAGAACATCAGTGCTTGTATAATTCATATACCCAACAACACCAGTTTTCGTCACACATTTTGCATGTACAGTTCACATACTCAGCAACACAACACACACCAATACATGAACAATAGGCAATTAAAACATTAAAAGAATGTTAATAAAAGAATTCCTCACGTGTCTTTACAATGACCCAATGAATGAACCAAGCTTAAAGATTTTCGACCAATAGAATTATGGAGCAATGTTTTTGGAGCAGATCTCCACTTTGACTTCATCTCTTACATGCACACAAGCATAGGGGCAAAGAAAAAGAAGACTGCTAGCTAGCAAACATAGATTTTGAAATGTTTTATAAAAATGGAAGGAAATGTATTAAGTCCCGGACTGAAGAGGCACAAAACTGTCTCTTTCTGCTGTCTGTGTGTCTTTGTGGTCGTTTTGTGTCTCACCTGCCACCCGGGAGATGATCAGAGGGGTTGTGAACAAGCTCACAGTTTCACCAAAAACTTAAAGCAGGCAAATGTTAAAACTACATTTCCAATCTATTCATAGTAAACTTCCACAATCTGATTTTGCAGAACTCTGTGGTTCCACTTCAACGTACCTAATGTAGTTGTGCACACAGTTATTTGATACAATGAGGGGTTATGGATTTCTGAGGACTATGGTTAACTGCTCCTCAGATCTCTGCAGGGTAAATCCAGACAGCTAGCTAGACTATCTGACCAATCTGAGTTTTCTGTTGCACGAATAAAACAACTTTTGAACGTACACGTTCCACCAAAACAAGTTCCTTCCCGAGGCTATTTAGCAGAGGCGCCGTGGCTCCGTACGGCGCTTAGCACCGCCCAAGATTATTGTGATTGGTTTAAAGAAAAGCCAATAAACCAGAGCACGTTTTTCTCCCATCCCAGAATACTGTGTGGACTAACTAGACCCTCCTCCGCAGCGCTGTGGAGGAAGGTCTGGCAATGCGAGACTACTTCTGGTTTTACCTCCAGATAAAAAAAAAGGGCAAGATAATAAACTGGTGTTTTGTTCACAACCTGCATGATCATCTGACTGCTTGTGTTGGCAACTAAACACATTATAAAGATAACATTTAAGGAAGTGTCACATAAGTTTTTAACACATGCAGTATTGTGAAAGAAGTTCATGCATCCCACACAGTAGAGCAAACAAACTGCTCCTGAAAACAAAGAGGATTTCTGTCCTGCTTCATACATTTGAGTTTGCATGTCCCATGTGAGCAGCAGTGTGGAATGTGACTGTTTTTATTTTCATATTAGTTTGCTTAAATAGCATGGAAGCTTGCAATGAAGCCCTCAGGAGCATATCTGTGTGATGTTACTGCGATGATACTGCAGTATTTTGGAAGTGAGTCCTGGTAGTGTTGACACTGGCAGTGCCTGTCAAAACTTCTGTCAATTCACAAACTTCATAAACAACTTTTAGCCTGGTGGCAAGTGTCTGATGGCAGCATTAATGTGGAGCCCGAAAGATGATATGATATATGGACGGAAACGCGAAATTGAGAATTAAAAAAAAAAAAAAAAAAGCTAAACCGAGATTCCATGGGGCCACATTTTAAGTCTGTGCTAAAGCTAACTGGAGATTTGAAAATATGACGGTCTTAGTTTCTAACCGAGCCGCCCCACTGTAATTGTAGTTTTAAAAAACGTCTTAACATACATTAAAAAAATAATACGCAGTGGCTTATGAAAAAAAACAAAAATATTCTGGAATATTATATATATATATATATATATATATATATATATATATATATACTTCTAAACATGAAAAACTAACCTATTTTCTTCCCTCTTAACACAAAATGTAATTTGCACCATGGTCTGAATTGTCCATATTTTTTCCTAGTCATGGATGCATGGACATGATTTCTGTATAATTTAATTTCAAATCCAAAATCCCAAATTTTATGTAAATATACAAAATTCTTACAGATTTCTTTTTTTCATTTTGGTTTCCTTCCGCTTTCTTTGTGTTGGAATTTTAAATTTGGTGGATTTCTGAGGACTATTGTTAGCTGCTCCTCCGATCTCTGCAGGGTAAATCCAGACAGCTAACTAGACTATCTGTCTAATGTGAGAATATTTTGCAGCGGCTCTGTGCGGAGTTTAGCACAGCCCATGGCGATTCTCATTGGTTTAAAGAAATGCCATTAAACCAAGCACTAAGCATGTTTTCCTCCCATCCCTGAATGCTGTGTGGAGTAGCCAGACTCTCCTTCAGCATGCTTTGGAGGAGGGACTGGCAAAGCAAGAATACCCCCCCCCCCCCCCCCCCCCCCATAACCTCCTGTTTTAACAGGAAATACATAAAATCAAGGTCACAGTGTATCAAGTCATTGTGACTTTAGAGATAAAAAATAAAGCCATTGATGCAATTTGTCAGAACATCAACTATTCCATTGCCTGGACCACACCCATCTTCAAACTCGGCCTTCAGTCTGACCTGAACTACACACCTGTAAAGTCTTATCACCGCATCTTGTCTGTGGAGAGAGACAGACATAAACATCTGGCAAAGTACTCAAATCCACTTCTGTGGTAGTTCCCGCTAAACTAGGTGTCTCCAGGAACACATTTGGCAACGCCACACACACACACACACACACACACACACACACACACACACACACACACACACACACACACACACACACACACACACACACACACACACACACACACACACACACACACACACACACACACACACACACACACACACACACACACACACACACGGTTTATAAGTAATACGTGGTTGTGCAAGTGTGTGAAGTAATACTTGGTTGTGCAGGTGTGTGAGAATAGTACAGGGGCACCACAACGTTACTGGTGTAGATGAACTGGCTGGTCCCACAAAAACCTCTGTATGAAAACCCAACTGCACCCTTTACTTCCTGTAACATTCAGCTCAGGCGTCTATATACAGCGGGGGTTCAGACCACAGTGTCACATAAAATAACTGAATCAGACTGTGCAGTTTTCTAACGGTCAGTGAACTTACTATCGTCCCATTCATCTGCCTTCTGCCTTATAATTACACAATAAAAGTCCCATTTTAGGCCTTTATCATATTATGTATATTTGAATGTTGAGAGAACTGTTTTTGCTGCTCTTATTTTACATATTTTCAGTTCCTTGTGTATGTGTGTGTGTGTGTGTGTGTGTGTGTGTGTGTGTGTGTGTTTAAGAGCTGCACTAAGGAAAATCCCTAGCCTGTGTTGAAATGGCATTATAGTATTGAACAGAATTGAATTAAACAACTGGACATTCCCTAAGATCAAGGGAAATAACTTTTATGCTAAAAAGAGTTTCTCACATTTGAATGAACAGGAAATTATGTGTTTATTTATTAAGTATTGAGGAAACCTATTTCCCCTCTGGGGCTGTGTGGTTTTCTGTTATGATAGGTTTGTATTTTGATCTCTTAACTGACTAAACGCTGAAAGTCACTCACACAGCTGAAACTTGTCCCTCACATCAACGACACGTGGCAAAATAAAGTTATTACCAGTAGGCCTATTAGACTTTTGTAGCGTTTTATCTCCAAAAAGTCCTTATAGGCCTATTGGACTGGTGGTACTTTTGTTTTGTTACAAATTCATGGCGTTATGGCATCTTGGTGTGTAGCCTAGATACTGGGGACATATTCATGGCATTTTAAAGGTATAGGCTATTTTCAGTTAGTTTCACGTCCCATGTTACTTTTGTCGCTAACAACTTTTGCCTGAACTCACCGACAGTGGTGACCAGAGTGTTGGCGAAGAACATGGAGGATGTCAGGTCCCAGTTGGAGGTAACGGAGCCGTTTCTGAGGACGGAGACGCCGTACTTGTTGGCCGTCAGCACTTTGACCAGAAAAAGTTCGAGCGACGTGGAATTGACGCAGCTCTGGTTCAGAAATTCCTGCTTCAGCGCTTCCATGTCTTCTCGCAGCTTGTCCTCCACCGGCCGCTCGATGCTGGAGAACATCAGGGCTCCGAACAGCAGGTAGATGATATAAAACAGTATGAAGCCTGTAAGCAGCAGCCACGACCTGCCTACAGAATTCATGTCTTGTTTCACTCCAGGATTTACATCAGCTGCTCTAAACGGGGCTTCCCACTCCGTCTGTGTGACTGCTCTCCTTTCTTTTTGCTCTCTGTGTGTGAGAACTGTGTTTTTGGAGGCTGTCCTAATTGAACTTGAACCCCTCCTTTTCAATGCATCCTCCTCCCACAGTAGAGACAGTACAGCAGGGTGTGTTCAACTCAGAAGGGAAGTGCATCCTGGATCGTGGAAAAGTCTCCACAAGGACGTGTATACAGGGATCACAAGCTTATGTCAACCAAGAACACATCGTTGTTGGATTAATGTACTTTTAATCTGTCTTTCTCAGTTATAAATCCGAGCAAGACTTTAATAAAGTGAAATTTGCTACTGTTTTAAATACATTTTCAATCCCAATTAAATGAAAAATAATCCTCTTCTTTTGCTGCTCAATAATGAAGATTTCTTTAACAAATTCCCCAAATTATAAATTATTATTGCTTTTTTTGGGGGCCAGAGATAACCAGGAAGAGACGTATCTCCTTGCTTGTCTTGTAAGACCCATTGTTATTATCAGGTTAATTTACCAAAATATGAATCTCACTTAACATTATTTTATATTTCAATTAAACTTTTATTTCCTCAGCATCATCAAAAACAACAAGATAGATGTGTCACTTCCGGCTGCCATGTTTGTTTGGTTCAACTGTAACAGATATGTGGTATGTGTGTGGTAAATTAGTGCATATGTATTTGTGTATCTGTATGTTGTAATACTACGATTGCTGCTTTTAGCCCTTACAGGAGGTTTAGGTTTTCTCCTCCAAGTTTTGTGATCCAGATGTGGCCCACACCCTTTCTGTGATGTGGTCCTCATCTGGTTCTGTCGTGTTTTGGCCGAGTTCTATGCTGGCCACATCAGGTTGAGTCATCGGCATGATTCTGCACGGTATCTGGGCCTGAAGGAAGTGGCAGATGTGGGCTGCAGTTACATGCTGTCTGTGTTCCTTGTAAATCCACGTCTGTATATTCTGAACCCGACTACATGAAAACTGTCAATGAAACCTGCTAAATCATTTTACTTGATCGTGTAATTGTTCAGCAGTGTTTTTGTAAGTTAAGTCTCAGTGTCTGCCAGAGTTTCTCCCATCACTGAGCCACACATTGACCTTAAAGAACCCTGGTATGGGTCAGTGGAGAGTTCCCATGATGTCCATGATGGCCTAAACAATATTCCATGGCCATTTATGCCACTGACAAGAAAACAATTCTGTAGCACAAACACAGAACTGTTGCCGGGCTTTCAGCTATCAACGGTTTGAGTTGTTGGAGGAAGGTCCTGGGTTTGGATCTCTGTCCTGGTTTTTTGGTGTGGATTTTTATACAGTCTAGGGTATGAATATAGCAGGTAATGGGTTTCCTCCAAATATGAAAATCATGCATATCATAACGTAGAATATAATACTCCTGCCATTCGTCTTGAGTAAAGCACTATCCTCGGAGCTGGAGTAGGTTCCTGGGGGCTGTACACAGAATATTTTTTAGGGAACACATTTCCACATGAGGATCACTTAATGCAATTTTCTAAGACATTTTGGGAAATATGCTTATTTGCTTTCTTGCCAAGAGTTTAATGAATACATTGACACAATTTTCATGTTGGTTTGGTAGATATGAAGCTACACCCAGCAGCTGGTTAGCTTAGCTTAGCATAAAGACTGAAGACAAGTGGGAAACAGCTAGCCTAGCACCGTCCAAAGGTAACTGAATCCACCTACCAGCACCTCTAACTCTTACTCATTAAAACATTATATCTCACTTATTCAATCTGTAAAAAAAAGTTTAAAAAACATGTTGTGGTTATACAAGGGTCATGTGCCAGACTATTTGTTGGCTGGGAGCAGTTAATGACATCTTCTTGTTACCGTGAGGTTGCCAGGCAACCAGTGGAAACTTCTATCCCCAACCTTAACCCTTTAACTCAAAGCGGCAGAGTGGTAGTGATCTTCTCATCCAACGCTCAGCAAGAAAGTTAATTAGCTTATTTCCCAAAATGATTCCCTAAGTCGAGCTCAGTGAAACTTAAAGTGCTCATATTATGCTCATTTTCAGGTTCATAATTGTATTTAGAGGTTGTACCAGAATAGGTTTACATGGTTTAATTTTCAAAAAACACCATATTTTTGTTGTACTGCACATTGCTGCAGCTCCTCTTTTCACCCTGTGTGTTGAGCTCTCTGTTTTAGCTACAGAGTGAGACATCTCACTTCTGTCCCATCTTTGTTGGGAGTCACACATGTGCAGTACCTAGGTAAGGACTACTAGCCAGTCAGAAGCAGAGTATGAGGGCGTGCCCTGACAGTACCTAGGTAAGGACTACTAGCCAGTCAGAAGCAGAGTATGAGGGAGTGTCCTGACAGTACCTAGGTAAGGACTACTAGCCAGTCAGAAGCAGAGTATGAGGGCGTGTCCTGACAGTACCTAGGTAAGGACTACTAGCCAGTCAGAAGCAGAGTATGAGGGCGTGCCATGCTAGCAGCTAGGCGAGCATTATAACGTGTGTTCCAAAGTCACCACGTTTGTGTCTGAAGTAAAGGCTGGACTACAATAGAGCTGTTTGGAGCAGTTTGTGAACAGTGTTTTCTGTTGGAGATGGTAAGTCCCTTTGGGGGGGACTTTGGGCTTTTTCACTTTGTAAACCTATAACATGCACAAAACAGATATATAACACAATAATATAAAGGGGAAAAGACAAAAAGCATAATATGAGCACTTTAAATTCCAGTTCACAAAACGCTCAGATCTAAATTCATGACTCGTCAGAGTTTTAACAGCTGCCGCTTGTTTTCACAGACAGAGGTTGCTAGGCACAATAAAACACCCTCTGCATGCTCTGTTATTTTCTTCGTGAAGTAATCGCTGTCATGTTTGTGGAGTTTATGTAAAAGGCCGGCCGACTCACGCAGTGTAAACGGTGGAGCCAGGGTCAGGTCAGCTGTTTTCCACCCCGCAGTACAAAGCTCTGTTAACACGGAGCAGCAGGGAGGGAGGAGCTGCTCTGACTCAGCAAATAAAGTGCTTAACTCTTCACTCTCTCTGGAACACAGAGCTGCTTCACTGATCTCACTGGGGAGAGATGTTGGCTTTTTATTTAAAAGTGAACCCTTTAGGCTTTGATATAGTGGGATTTCCTGAGCAACACTGCAGACAAACTGCCTAACCTGCAATGAAAGATACATATTTTTTATGTAGGCCTATTTAAAGAAATGCTAAGCTCGGCTACTGTATAAATAGTCATCTTTTTACCAATCATAGGCTACAGTATCACTTATATCAGTTGAGCTAAGTCAAAGTATAGTATTCATTAAATACCTTTCTTATCCTCTGCACAAACATGCGTGAATTAATACATGTGAACACAACACGTAACATGTTGTTTTGATAAACAGTGGAAGATGTCACGATGTGTGCTATTTTATGTTTGTCTATTTATAGTCAGGGGGAGATGACGCTAGTCTGTCTACAAGCTAAACACTTAAGCTTGTGACCAGCAGATTTCAGTTCAGCAGCTATTTTTCTAAATAGTTTTTTTTTTAACCACTTCTCTTACAAAAATGCATCCAATCTGCTATTGCATAATTAATCGGATCATTTATTGGATGTCTCAACATTGTTTTGTTATGACTGTTGAAATCTGGTGCCTGAGTAATCCTGCAAAATTTGATGGCAACAAACAGCAGTGTGATGAATTTTGTCCATAACTGTTTGGTTATGAGCCTGACACTTAATTATTGCACAAACCATCCTTATACAAAGTCAGAGTGCTCCTGGACAGGATTAACATATACAGTGCCTTGCAAAAGTATTCGGCCCCCTTGAACTTTTCGACCTTTAGCCACATTTCAGGCTTCAAACATAAAGATATAAAACTGTAATTTTTTGTGAAGAATCAACAACAAGTGGGACACAGTCATAAAGTGGAACGAAATTTATTGGATATTTCAAACTGTTTTAACAGATAAAAAACTGAAAAATTGGGCGTGCAAAATTATTCAGCCCCTTTACTTTCAGTGCAGCAAACTCTCTCCAGAAGTTCAGTGAGGATCTCTGAATGATCCAATGTTGACCTAAATGACTAATGATGAAAAACAGAATCCACCTGTGTGTAATCAAGTCTCCGTATAAATGCACCTGCTCTGTGATAGTCTCAGAGGTCCGTTTAAAGAGCAGAGAGCATCATGAAGAACAAGGAACACACCAGGCAGGTCCCAGATACTGTTGTGGAGAAGTTTAAAGCCGGATTTGGATACAAAAAGATTTCCCAAGGAGCACTGTGTAAGCGATAATATTGAAATGGAAGGAGTATCAGACCACTGCAAATCTACGAAGACCCAGCCATCCCTCTAAACTTTCAGCTCATACAAGGAGAAGACTGATCAGAGATGCAGCCAAGAGGCCCATGATCACTCTGGATGAACTGCAGAGATCTACAGCTGAGGTGGGAGACTCTGTCCATAGGACAACAATCAGTCGTATACTGCACAAATCTGGCCTTTTATGGAAGAGTGGCAAGAAGAAAGCCATTTCTTAAAGATATCCATAAAAAGTGTTGTTTAAAGTTTGCCACAAGCCACCTGGGAGACACACCAAACATGTGGAAGAAGGTGTTCTGGTCAGATGAAACCAAAATCAAACTTTTTGGCAACAATGCAAAACGTTATGTTTGGCGTAAAAGCAACACAGCTCATCACCCTGAACACACCATCCCCACTGTCAAACATGGTGGTGGCAGCATCATGGTTTGGGCCTGCTTTTCTTCAGCAGGGACAGGGAAGATGGTTCAAATTGATGGGAAGATGGATGGAGCCAAATACAGGACCATTCTGGAAGAAGACCTGATGGAGTCTGCAAAAGACCTGAGACTGGGACGGAGATTTGTCTTCCAACAAGACAATGATCCAAAACATAAAGCAAAATCTACAATGGAATGGTTCACAAATAAACATATCCAGGTGTTAGAATGGCCAAGTCAAAGTCCAGACCTGAATCCAATCGAGAATCTGTGGAAAGAACTGAAAACTGCTGTTCACAAACGCTCTCCATCCAACCTCACTGAGCTCGAGCTGTTTTGCAAGGAGGAATGGGCAAATATTTCAGTCTCTCGATGTGCAAAACTGATAGACATACCCCAAGCGACTTACAGCTGTAATCACAGCAAAAGGTGGCGCTACAAAGTATTAACTTAAGGGGGCTGAATAATTTTGCACGCCCAATTTTTGTTTTTTATCTGTTAAAAGTTTGAAATATCCAATAAATTTCGTTCTACTTCATGATTGTGTCCCACTTGTTGTTGATTCTTCACAAAAAATTACAGTTTTATATCTTTATGTTTGAAGCCTGAAATGTGGCAAAAGGTCGAAAAGTTCAAGGGGGCCGAATACTTTCGCAAGGCACTCTTCTCCAAAAATCCACATGATTGTATATCATTGTGTGTTTTGATGCAACTTTATACAACAAATCAACGCATTTAGAGAAATGTTCTGCCTCGTCCAAGGATTTTCACTCAAGTGTGGCAGTAGCATGAACAGGCAACACCATTTTCACATTTATCACACAAAAGAGTTGGCTGACTTAAATTCAGATTTTAGTCTAGAAAACTATAAATCTATCTTAATCTAGTACTCTCATGCCCATATATACATTGAAAGAGTTGTTGATCTCTGAAATCATTCCTCCTCTGGCCGTGAAGCAAATCTATACCAGCTCAGCTAATTGTTGAGTTATCCAGGTCCTTCCATCTATATTATTTCATTTATATAAATATATTTACATAATTAGATACCAAAATGTTCCTCTGTTTCAGGCAAAGGTCTTAAATAGTTAAATAGTAGTTATCTTGTGGTGATTATAGCTCGTCAGTAATGCAGTTTTTAACACGTCACATACTTCTAAATGTCACAAGGCAGCGATCAGCCATCACACAGTATCATTTTATTACGTCAGTTAACAAGGCGGCAACTGCTTCCTCGTTTGAGACCGATCAGAAAATATTTCTTTTCTTTTTCAGCAATTTGTAGTTTGTACAAATGACAGACACACACACTCGATTGTTTCTGAATTTCATCACAAATGATTTGAGTTGACAATTGAAATATACAAGCAAAATAAACCTTCTGAGGTGAGAAAATGTAATAGAATGTCGAAATTAAAAATGTACAGTGCATCATTGACGTGGTCATAATGTAAACAATATTATCAGAAAAGAAAAACATTGTTTTGATTGGCAGCTAGATTCAGAAGTTATGCCCGTGGACTCAACTGTGAGTGTGCTGAAAGAGAGAGAGGCAAACAGGAAGCCAGACGGAAAGACAAAGAAAACAGAGAAACATCACATGCCAACATTTTTGTTTGAGTCTACTTCAGTGTCTCTGAGAAACCAGAGGCAGCGTTTCCTCCTGAATCCACTTTGCTTCCGTTACCGTGTAAACATTGGCACTTTCATTGGTGTTCCTGCTGGCACTAACTGGAAGACAAACTTGTTTCTCTGAGGAACCAAAATTATTTCTAGATTCATTCTTGTCATTAGCTTTTCTGTAGCAAACACACAATGAAAGTACATGCATCAAAAATGTAAGACTCATCCCATCTTGATGCATCGTCAGCATTCTGCCAGTAAGAATAATGCTTTACTTTGCTCTCCAGTGGGATAACATGATTTTCTGTTACTTCACTCATTCAGAAACACAAAGGGAGGGAAATGAGCTTTGACGCTTGCATGACTCTAGCTGATGTTTACATCTGGAGAGATATGTTGGCATCCATACATAATACACTACAGGTTTGAACCACTTCTCCAAACCATACGAAAATACCCTCTAATGTGACCCATAGGAGCGCTTCATAAATTAACGCCCCTAGTAGTGACAGGTGGCAGGTTACCAGTAAAAAAAAAAAAAAGAAGAGCATTATGTCAATGCCTTGTTTGCCTGTCAGATCTCTCAGGTTGTCTGTGACGGGTCTGCTTTCTGTCCCCAGAGTCAGAACAAAACACGGGGAAGCAGCGTTCCGTTTTTAAGCACCATTTATGTGGAACAAACTCCCAGAAAACTACAGGTCTCAGAAGACTTTGTTTGCTTCTGCCTTTTATTAAATCAAATAATTAATTTCCTAGTCTGTACTGTAACTTTTATTCTTGTATTTTATAGCTTACTCTATTTGAGCTTGTTTTAATTTCCTATTCTCTTGGCTCTTTAATGACTGTTTTAATTGTAGTGTATTTCTTTTGCACTTTGCCTCGATGCTTTTAATTGGTTATGTAACGAACTTTGAATTGGCTTGAAATGTGCTCCATAAATAAACTAAATGCTTTTCGTCTCCAAGAAAACAATCATTTATGGGAGGCAGGCAGATGCTTTATGTCATATTCATTTGTAAATGGAACTTGTATGTTATAAAAACAATGTCATTTTTTATTTATTTTTTATGCCCAAACAAGTAAGTGCTAAATACCTTCAGAATAATTTCCATGTGCAAATTTCAGTAACATTGCCAACTGCCATCTTGAACTGTATGATAATTTAAATGGTTGCAAGTTGTAACAGAAATCATTTGCTCTTATTGCTTTCTTCCGCTGCCACATGACACGAACACAACACCAGTTCTACAGCCTTTCTGGCACAGCGGTTCTAGAAAAAGAAACAATCTCATTGGTTGAGTTGGACGACTCTTTGGTGGAGCCACAGTGACACTATTCTGGAAAAGAAAACTATCTCATCTTTAATCAAAAGGCAAAAGATAAGAGAAGGAGAAGAGCGAGGAAGAAATATTTTCTTATATCGATACGGATGAACTAGTTAGCAAAGCATGCTGACCATCCAAAATCATTCATTCCCTGCAAGTCAATGTTTTTGTGTGACTCAACCCACTGAGACAGTTTCCACCGAAAACAGCAGCTCTGACAAAGAGAAATATTTCTATTTAGGTAGAATTAAAAAATCTTAGATAATAAAAGAACAGGAAGGAAATATTTTAGGGTTGGCGTGGTGACATAATGTTCTTGACTCTTCCTCCAACATAGTAACGAGTGCCTTGTACAATCTGCTACCTCGAATAGGAAAATTAAAATATAAAACAGGAGAAGGGGGGTGGTGATGGTGGTGAACAAGTGGCACATGTGTAATGGAAACACTGGAAACACAACCGTCGCTCCATTTTCATCCAGGTTACGGCTTCTCTGCGGCTCAGGCTTAATTAACCAGGGAGTGTATCCATCAGTATTTTACTGGCAGATAGTACACATGTTGTTAATCCAGAGTCTTGAGAAACCTGCCGTTGGTCCGTTGTGCCCTGCTGGGCTTAAAACCTGCAGTTCTTCAGGAACACGTTGATCAATCACAGTCCAACCAGAGCTGAACCCGCACAGTTACTCCATGGTGTTTCTGTTGTAGTCATATGACAGCCGTCGCTTAGTGGCAGCATTTTGAGCATGCTGATTGGCTGAGGGGAGGCCGGGTGAGAGACGGCGATTGGATGTCCAGGGAGCAGGTCTGCTTTCCTGCAGAGATAAGAACACGAGGATGCAGATGTGATATTAGACTACTGAACACCTGCTAAAATCAGCCGGAGACGGGAGGTCTCCAGGCTATAGCCATACCTGACTCAGTTTTCAAGAAGATTTGGATCATAGAACAAGGCAGGCCTGCTTGGTTCTTTCGGGGAATGATTGTAAAGATTTACAAAGAATACGTTAACGGCATTAACTCTCTAACTGGGACGTTTTGGGACCGATTGGTGGGATTGCTGTAAATGAAATACACACGCTGATACACTGGTAAAATTACATTTAACCATGTATCCCCCTAATTTAAAATAGATCACGTTACTGTATTGTGTGAACAGTTAACTTCCTTTAATATATCGACTGTGGCGTTTTCTTTTGCGGGATGTAAATGTTCCAACAAAACAAGTTCCTTCCAGAGATCATTTTGCAGAGCCACCGTCACTGCGGCTGGAGCCTACAGCGCCGCCCAAGACGACTGTGATTGGTTTAAAGAAATATAAACAAGCCCAAGCGTTTTTTTTTCCTTATACAGTGTATAGTTTTTTCTCTTATCCCAGATTGTATGTGTGGAGGAGCCAGTCCAGATAGGTTTGGCAATGCAGGACTACAGTAGGTATGGGCCGATACCGAGTACTGATCTGATAGCAGTGTGTATTTAATAAGCTGTATGCCTCACTGGAAGTGACTGGGATCATTAAGAATAAAACTTTTGTATAATTTCACAAATAAAACCGTTTCCATGAAGACTGTCAAGTTGTAGTTGCCTCTGTTGTAATCCATTTGTACAAGATTCTATGTTTAACACATTATTATAAAGTAGACAAAATCTAATTCAGTAGTTACAAAATAAGCAACAAATCAGTATGTAACAGCTAATGAATGGTTAGCTGACACGTACCTCCTGAATAACTCAAGAAAAGACAAGAGTAATAGCTAAAACAATAAATAAAAACACAGTGGTAGTTCCTGCTCTGCTAATCCTGGAGGTGTAAGTCACACATCAGGTGCTCTGTAGCTTTCTCACATGGTTTGGTTCAACTGTGCGACCAGCCTGCCTGCTCTGTTCATTTATCAGCAGCGGTGAAGTGTTAGGAGTGTTTTGCATTTAACAGCGGCCACTTCATTTGAATGGAGCTGCCGTTTTTCTTCAGTTAAACAGCACTATCAGGTCATTTGACATGCTGTTAAGGCTGCCCTGACAAATTCAATTTAAAAACATTGACACTTAACAAATGGTAATTGGACACTAAGTGCTCTGTGCTAATTCCTCTGCACAAACTTATGTGTGGAAATCATGTGTGTGTGTGTAGAGACAGAGAAATCATTTACTGTAACATTCGATTTGAAAAGTGTTTTCTAAACAGAATGCTGAAACACGTCAGCATGATGTGAATCAAGTCATACTTTGATATGAGATATATAGGAGACATATTTTGATATGAGATAGATTATGTTTTCTAAAGAATGCTGCAGTGCCATTCCCCACGTCTGTCAGTGTGAATGATACTAGTAGTTACTCACAGTGTGCGGCTGCGCCAGGTGCAAAGTCCTCAGCAGCAGGTCACGAGAAACGCCATTCTCTCGCTTGTATCTCTGGCATATCATTTTGTTCAAGTCATGAAAACTGTCCAACAGCCTGCAGGGTCAAACAGGGACAGAGGAAGCAATGATTCAGTGGATGTTGTTTTTTTTCACAGAGTGACAGGTGTTTAGAGAGTTTTGAAGACAGTCTTCATTTATGGAAAAATGCTATAAAGCTGGATTACTGAAACTTAAATGGTCAATAAGTAGTGACTTTATTCAAATCCTTTATTTGATATACAAACTCCTCAATAAAACTTGAGAATCAGATAACTACCCACAGTAAATCGTCCCATGTTATTTGGGATTTTTTTGGAAAATGTATGCGTCACGTAAATTCAGTCTGTGAACTGCTTTTAAATTATTTCGTTAATGAAACTGATGATACTGAATAATGGCAATTGGTGCTCCAATAAACAATGTCAGCATTCCGAAAACCCATATTTGTTAAATCGCAATGTGCATCAATGAACGTGTTCTGTTTTCAGAGATGCAGTCGACCCCCACCTTGCAGTTCACCACATTAACCACTGGGTGGCCACAATTTCTTACATTTAGAAACTGATCCACAAATCCACACAACTACCCTGATTCGAACATAGATTTTACAACAAAACATCAAATGGGGACTTTTTTCTTTTGTACTTATTTCCATAAGCTCGTGGTATTCCACTGCACAACTTTGGCACAAATACATAGAAACAAACACTGCTGATGCAAATGCAGAAATGTTCAATACTTGCAAAGAAAAATAATTCCTTTGGTGTGACTATGATGTGACATCTCTGAGTCACTGAAAACTCACAAACATTTTAGCGTCAGAGACAAAGGAAATCTCTACTTAGGTACTAATCACTGGCAGATGTTGCATACTGTTGATGATACCCATTATTGTTATTATATATCATTAACCAACTGCTCTTGTATGAATAATGCTCAATTCAGTAGAATTTATTCCATATGATTGCACTACGCAGAAATGAATTGGTGGTTTATGAAAAGGTGGAGTCAGCGAGGACATATTCACTGAATTTGACAAAAAGTGTACTGGATTGGAATCGCAGAGCCTGTAAATCAAAGGCTCGGAAATTCTGAGATTTGACAATATTTTAAAACAGCATTAATCATGTAATTATTACCTGAAAGTATCAAAAAAGTTAATAAAAAGAGAGTAACGCAATATAATTGTAGGGATATGCATGTTTAAAAACAAAGGCTCAGGATTAATGTAAAAAAAATCATTGTATTTCTGTTAAAGAGGATTTCTTTGTTATCCGTTTGTTTTTTCTGTTCTTTTATCACATATTGTTTGTGTAATTATTTACAGACCGAAATACATTTCAGTTTTAATTAAAGTGCTCATATTATGCTCATTTTCAGATTCATAATAGTATTTAGAGGTTGTACCAGAATAGGTTTACATGGTTTAATTTTCAAAAAACACCATATTTTTGTTGTACTGCACATTGCTGCAGCTCCTCTTTTCACCCTGTGTGTTGAGCTCTCTGTTTTAGCTACAGAGTGAGACATCTCACTTCTGTCCCATCTTTGTTGGGAGTCGCACATGCTCAGTAGCTAGGTACCTAGCCAGTCAGAAGCAGAGTATGAGGGCGTGCCCTGACAGTACCTAGGTAAGGACTACTAGCCAGTCAGAAGCAGAGTATGAGGGCGTGCCCTGACAGTACCTAGGTAAGGACTACTAGCCAGTCAGAAGCAGAGTATGAGGGCGTGCCCTGACAGTACCTAGGTAAGGACTACTAGCCAGTCAGAAGCAGAGTATGAGGGCGTGCCCTGACAGTACCTAGGTAAGGACTACTAGCCAGTCAGAAGCAGAGTATGAGGGCGTGCCACGCTAGCAGCTAGGCGAGCATTATAACGTGTTACAAAGTGACAACGTTTGTCTCTGAAGTAAAGACTGGACTACAATAGAGCTGTTTGGAGCAGTTTGTGAACAGTGTTTTCTGTTGGAGATGGTAAGTCCCTTTGGGGTGGACTTTAGGTTTTTTCACTTTGTAAACCTATAACATGCACCCTAAAGATATATAACACAATAAAGGAAAGGGAAAAAGCATAATATAAAAATATGTATAGCAAAATATATATAATTTTCAAGGAGAAACCCACTTGTGATCAACAGTCCCCTGTTCAAACGAGTGACGGTTATGTCACTCATTTGACACGGTTGTGTCATCCCACTTTCATGTTATCATGAGCATAAAGGATAAAACATCCCACATTAGAAAACACATATTTTCCTCTAGTTGTTAAACTGCTCAGCTGTTGCACACTTGCTGTACTGTTGCTATGTTCATGTCCTGTCACATTTGCAGTAGATATGAGCTTCTGACAGGAAAGAATCCTCCATGTCATTTTCCTAAAGCAGATTACAAGCACGTCATGTAGAGTTTTCTGTGGGCTCTAATACGTCCTATTACAAATTGGAGCAATGCGTCAATGCAGCCAGCAAACACTGCAGCAGATCAATTGATATACAGTAAAGCAAAATGCATGGGCGTACATTTCATCTAACGGACGGAGGGGGACAATAACCATAACATTTCTTAAGAGAATTATTGAAGGGGACACTAATAATACAGCCACATCTGTTCTTGTAACAGGATATGTGTAGTTGTGGAACTCCAGTAAGTAGGCTGGCAAAGGCTAATTTATTAACTTTAAACATCGGATGAAGTGATTCTTTTCTCTAATACAGATGATGCTGAACTGAGAACTGAGCCTTCTAGCATGCAAGCTAGCCCGCCAGCATCATCTGTATTAGAGAAACAAATAACTTCATCCAATGTTTGAAGTGAATACAGCCTTGCCAGCCTACAGTGGGCTCAGTCGAGATGGTCTACCTACCCCTGGTCCTGGCTGGCTCTGCCCCTGAGGAGCTGGGTCAGTGTGGGAACAGTATCGTGGTCACAGGGGTCACTTGAAGATGAAGCAGGCAGCGAGGGGAAGGCTTCAGCAAAGACAGCCGCCTACAGGACAGACAAAGACATCTCATCAGTTACTACAACATCAGAGAGTTTGGCAGCCCTCTTTCAGCTATATATATATATATATATATATATATATATATATATATATATATATATATATATGGGCGCCTGCTCTACCAACTACCAGCTATCTAAGTGCCCATACTTGATTGTTTTGAAGGCCTCTTCATTACACTATAAGCATATGAGTCAACTTATTTGAAAGAAGTTTTCTCCCAACACTCTCCTTCACTGCAGCTTTCCGCAGAGCTCATTTTTCATCTGCATCTTTTCACTGCGTTAGATGTCCACTGGGAGAGTCTTCCTGCAGTGCCGGCTTCTTTTTCTTCCCCAATTTTTAAAGAAAAAAAAAGCACTGAGAGCTTAGAGGATCTAATGTGAGTTAAGAAAAATAAAAAAAACAGACTAGTTTTAGGTCTAAAAACTGTTTCCATGGTATTAGTGCAGGAAACTGAAAAACACCAACGACAGTATGGCTCATAATTACTTCTAAACAAGTCACATTTTGGATCCAATGATTAAAAAAAAACCAGTCAGAATAAGGTGTTGATTAACGTGTCTAAAGTGTCTACAGTCATGCTAGCAGCTAATTAGCACTAAATACACAGTAGGCCTATAGCTGAGGCTGATGCACATTTCCTTAAAAACCACAAATGTAAAAGAAGTGGCTTCAGGTGGATACGCAGATTCAATTTATTGAAAAAAATTCTGGTACAGGATATAAAATCATCTATTACAGACTCAAGCAACACAAAACAAAAATATATATATATATATATTCACTTTTTTGCAGACATGCAGGAAATGGTCACAGGTCAGACTCTAACCCTGGACCACCGCGTTGAGGAATAAACCTCTATGTATATGAACGTCTGCTCTACCCACTGAGCCAGCCCGGCCACTATATATTCACATTTTAACATGTTGTTTTCATAAAACACATTCATTTCATGATTGAACTTTTCTATCAATTCATAAATAAGTTACTTAAATTACTGACACGCTTTATAATTATACATTACACCTTTTGACAGGCAAAATGCATCCAACCTATTCTTAAAAGAATTAATTGAAGGGGAACGCACAACTTCTTCTGGAAGCTCGTGCCATGATTTTACCGCACGGAGTGTGAAAAAAATTCTTTCTCTTTACATGTTCTAGGGTAAAGTTTGAAAGAATTCCCTCGTGTCTCATACCTATTGCTCCAAATTAAATGATGCACAAAAGTCAAACTACATAATTATTAGCTGAAATAAGTCACGACCAGTTTATTTTAGACACATCTAGGATAACATGCAGTATAGCTGTCCTTTGGGGTACAACTGCTCTGATAAATGTGACCTGGATTTATAAACAGAAAAATATTCCATATACTGCGTGTTTATTGTTGTTATTGATTTACTTTGGGAGCCTCAGGGGCCTTGCAGCCAGCAGCCAGTCTGTGTCAACACATTTAGCCCTCAGCTGGAAAATTAAGTGGAGAGAGGACAGTGGTGTGTTGTTAGATATTGAAGCAGCCTCAGTAACTCAACTTCAAATACCTCTTAGTGGATGCTTTAATTCAAATAATCTTACAGCACCAGGAATGCAAAGGGTTTTAGGTTTGAGCTAAAATGGTGGGAATGGAAGCTTAAAAACAGTTCTTGTTTGTGGGTCTAATTTCACTTTAAAGTTATTTTTTGTCTGTGGACAAAGCCATAGTAAATACATTGGAATGGCACCACTGCTGTGTCTGAGTTGCACAGGTTTTATTAAAGCAATCTCAAAGCACTAGAAGTAGAGCCCCTGCAGTCTACATGTCAAAAAAGTGTCCTTGAGCAAGATGCTGAACCCCAAAGTGTGAATGTTTACCCCTCCCCTCCTGCTGAGCAGGTGGCACCTTGCATGGTAGCCTCTGCCATAAGTGTATGAATGTGTGAATCCTGGCTTGTATTGTAAAGCGAATTGAGTGGTCGCTAAGACTAGAAAAGAGCTACAGTGAGGAAAATAAGTATTTGAACACCCTGCTATTTTGCAAGTTCTCCCACTTGGAAATCTTGGAGGGGTCTGAAATTGTCATCGTAGGTGCATGTCCACTGTGAGAGACATAATCTAAAAACAAAAATCCAGAAATCACAATGTATGATTTTTTAACTATTTATTTGTATGATACAGCTGCAAATAAGTATTTCAACACCTGTCTATCAGCTAGAATTCTGACCCTCAAAGACCTGTTAGTCTGCCTTTAAAATGTCCTCCTCCACTCCATTTATTATCCTAAATTAGATGCACCTGTTTGAGGTCGTTAGCTGTATAAAGACACATGTCCACCCCATACAATCAGTAAGAATCCAACTACTAACATGGCCAAGACCAAAGAGCTGTCCAAAGACACGAGAGACAAAATTGTACACCTCCACAAGGCTGGAAAGGGCTACCGGGAAATTGCCAAGCAGCTTGGTGAAAAAAGGTCCACTGTTGGAGCAATCATTAGAAAATGGAAGAAGCTAAACATGACTGTCAATCTCCCTCGGACTGGGGCTCCATGCAAGATCTCACCTCGTGGGGTCTCAATGACCCTAAGAAAGGTGAGAAATCAGCCCAGGACTACACGGGAGGAGCTGGTCAATGACCTGAAAAGAGCTGGGACCACCGTTTCCAAGGTTACTGTTGGTAATACACTAAGACGTCATGGTTTGAAATCATGCATGGCACAGAAGGTTCCCCTGCTTAAACCAGCACATGTCAAGGCCCGTCTTAAGTTTGCCAATGACCATTTGGATGATCCAGAGGAGTCATGGGAGAAAGTCATGTGGTCAGATGAGACCAAAACAGAACTTTTTGGTCATAATTCCACTAACCGTGTTTGGAGGAAGAAGAATGATGAGTACCATCCCAAGAACACCATCCCTACTGTGAAGCATGGGGGTGGTAGCATCATGCTTTGGGGGTGTTTTTCTGCACATGGGACAGGGCGACTGCACTGTATTAAGGAGAGGATGACCGGGGCCATGTATTGCGAGATTTTGGGGAACAACCTCCTTCCCTCAGTTAGAGCATTGAAGATGGGTCGAGGCTGGGTCTTCCAACATGACAATGACCCGAAGCACACAGCCAGGATAACCAAGGAGTGGCTCTGTAAGAAGCATATCAAGGTTCTGGCGTGGCCTAGCCAGTCTCCAGACCTAAACCCAATAGAGAATCTTTGGAGGGAGCTCAAACTCCGTGTTTCTCAGCGACAGCCCAGAAACCTGACTGATCTAGAGAAGATCTGTGTGGAGGAGTGGGCCAAACTCCCTCCTGCAGTGTGTGCAAACCTGGTGAAAAACTACAGGAAACATTTGACCTCTGTAATTGCAAACAAA
This sequence comes from Zingel zingel, assembly GCA_023566125.1. Taxonomy (NCBI): domain Eukaryota; kingdom Metazoa; phylum Chordata; class Actinopteri; order Perciformes; family Percidae; genus Zingel; species Zingel zingel. Next base: position 37,820,549 of record CM042316.1, on the reverse strand, counting down.
GGCTACTGTACCAAATATTAACATTGATTTTCTCAGGTGTTCAAATACTTATTTGCAGCTGTATCATACAAATAAATAGTTAAAAAATCATACATTGTGATTTCTGGATTTTTTTTTTTTTAGATTATGTCTCTCACAGTGGACATGCACCTACGATGACAATTTCAGACCCCTCCATGATTTCCAAGAGGGAGAACCTGCAAAATAGCAGGGTGTTCAAATACTTATTTTCCTCACTGTATATAAATGCAGTCCATTTACTTTGGAACACTTTTCACTTCAGAAGCAATCTGCCCGCAACATTAGCGGTCCCAGGGATCTGCAGTTACCACTGGCTTTGATTTTCTGTCTGACTTTCAATATCAATAGTTGCAAACTATTTGGTCTGAGATTCAGAAAATTCAGTTTAGACTCAAACTGACCCTGAAAAGGGAATATTTTTAAGAACACAAAGCCAGCTAAAGGCCAAAATCATGAGCAATTTACTACCAAAATAATCCATATCACCCTCTGTATTTTAAAATAGTTTGAACCCAGGGTTGACCTAGATCTGGGCAAGTGATAGGATTTAGACATAAAGGTTACTTCAAATAGAAGGTATTGGTTATGTTGATACAGTATGCCTTCAGAAAATCTAATATCTATCTATCTAACGTTGTCACTTTTTCATAATAAAGAACATGAACATGATCTTGATTACAGTTCTCACCAACATTCAACAGGAATTCACCTCAGAGATACGCACTCTTGCAGTGACGGTAGCGTCAAGAGACCCCTAAGCAATGCAGCCAGAACAACTAACTAGTATGTTCATATCATAAAGCTAGCTAGTGGCCGGTTAGCTCAGTTGGTAGAGCGGGCACACATATGCAGAGGACTTTCAAAAAAAAAAAGAAAAGAAAAAAAAAAAAAGCTATCTACTGTATGCTCATACATGTGTCTTTGGTTGAAGGCAGAAATCCCACACACCTGTTTTGGGGGACTTTACAATTTTAGCAGTGGTGGGTAAACAAAAACGCTAAAATTATTCTTACTTTAAAATTATTATGATTTAAGTAGAAGTAAAAGTAAAATAACTAATTGAGTAAGAGTAAAAAAGTGTCTCGTAAAACTTCAAACAGGTCTTAATCTCAAAACCGCAAGAACTGTGTGTGTGAGTGTCACTTATCTTCAAAGGAGAGGCTTGGACGCAGTCTGCATTGTGTGTGTGTGTGTGTGTGTGTGTAAGAAGATCTAAGGGTCAATTTCTACTTTATGCATATGTGGAAGCCATCTTAAAGAGGCCAAGCACAGAAGTATAACTATACCAGATTCTGATTGGCCGAGAGGCTGTTTCTGCTCTCCTCCACGGCTCTGGTTGGCCACCACTGTCCCACCATGTCTCGGCCTTCATCTAACGAATCCTGAGGAAAAGCTGTCCAGGTGTCGTCTGATTGGTGGAAAGAGCTGTCTGTCCAGCCTGGTGTCCAGTGGGTCGACTCCCCGGTGATGGCGTGGTTTCCAAGTGCTGTTATCAGACACAAACACACACACGGTTAATATTAGTCTACAGTCTCCGTTGTATATGTCCCTGTAGTGTTGTTGTGCGTTTCCAGCCGGCTTTGCCCTCATTCAGATGACCTGGATGGACGACCAACTAAACCTACATTGCATTGAAGGGGTTAGCGGTGTAATAGCAACAACCGGCATTTATTATAACTGAGAATAATTATTAGGATTACAACATAAAGGGTCAGTTTAACTAAATGGCACTCCCAGTGGCATTTAGCCAGGTAGGTTTAGTTTAATTCACAGAGATTTGGGGATATCTACCACACATACTTCTACTACTATCCCAACAACATCCCAGTTACAATGTTCTGTCACTATAAACCTCTAACAACATGCTTGATAAACCTTTTAGAAGAATATCATTACATTTTGCACAAGCCAAAGAAAAATAATGTTGTAGTTTGAACGTCTCCACTAATACTTCAGAATTGCTGTGTAGTTTCAGTGTAATGTTTTACACCTGAACACAGGAACACAGGTTTTAAATTAACGTTGGAGTGGTATCAGCCAATATACCCTGACATTTGGTATCAGAAGGTAAAACGTGGGATCTTAGCACCCCCTCAAACCCGGGCGTTCTTTTTCAGCAGCAGTTCATGACGAGTTGCATTAATTATTACGTTAAAGGTCCAATATTATGCTCATTTTCAGGTTCACACTTGTATTTTGGGTTTCTACTAGAACATGTTTACATATTTTTTTGAATACTATCTGTCTAAATATATCCTGTATTCACCCTCTGTCTGAAACACACTTTTTATAGCGCCTGTCTCTTTAAGCCCCCCTCTCGAAAAAGCCCAGTCTGCTCTGATTGGTCAGTGCTTCCGGGTCTTCTGCATCTGCGATCTCTGAGTCTCTGCTCCGTCATTGCAGCCAGGGAATGACGGAAGTCCTGACGGCTCGTTTAAAGGCACAGTTTCTAAATACGAGCTGTTTATATTTCTCTGTTGATTGAGTGTTTTGATACTTTCACAGAATTTATATAGAGCACCTCGACCTGCTTTATAATAAAAGAAAACATGGAAATCTCACTTTTTACAATATGGGACCTTTAATCACTCTGTTGCAAGTAAACAAGTGAGTGAATACTGTATTTGTGTGTGAGTCGTTGCTGAGAAGTTACCAGCTGTATCAGGGGTCTCCCTGCAAGGAAGGGACTTCACGCCTTCATACCTTACCTTCCATTGCTCAGACCTGAGCAAATCAAACCAAAAGTATCTGCATGGCTACTAAAGGTGCAAATAAAAATATTTTTGTTGTCATGTAGGTGAAGTGACCTAACCTGACATAGCCAGACTAATTTGCAAATGTGTATTAGTCCGGAACATCTTAGTTCATTTTGATTTTTCCAAGGGGCGAGAGGCACAAATGCCTCTGGACGCAATTTAATAGACCTACAACCAATCAGAGCAAGCTTAAAGTGACCCTTAAGGAGTAAAAACGTGCAAAAACACTGGAATAATCCTTTTAACACATTAAATGCACACAAAGGGCTTTCTGTCACTGTATACAGCACCTTCTGCTGATAACTCTTTAGCAATATGTTTAAATAATCACAAAAATGTCTTGAGGTGGATAAACTGAGAAGAAATAAATAATAAGTAAATCCCGGCTTAGCCGTGTTTGGCCCCGCAGTGGAAACTGGGCTTAGGTGATTAGCCAAAGGGAACATAACAAGAGAACATAAAGACTGATTAACACAGAAAAACAAAAAGGCACAAAGATGCCACACACCCAGCTGCATGTGTGTCGTGAGTGCTACATTATATTGTCAGATTATTATTTTAGTCATTCAGTTAACTCAGAGCGCTGTGGATGAGTCTGACATTATTTATTAGTACATTTATTATTTAGTATTTTTTTGCTTTAAAAGGACCATACCAGTGTTCTTGTAAGTTTTAGCTCCTTCACAATAAATGTATACATATACCTTACATTTGTGACCATTTGCGATACATTTTTGGATTGATTTTTCCTTCCAATCACAGCCATTTGTTTCCATTCCAGAAGTGTGCCCCCCATTATGCATTTCCATTTAGACTGTCTTTTAACAATACACACAGAAACATGTGACTCTTCTGGTTTATTTGATGATCATATTGTTTAGTTTATCTTATCAGTTTTATATATCTCAACATCGTTTCTGAAAACGTCTGAAAACGTTTTGTTCGTCATTTTGCCAATGGCGAATGGGCCCAAATACTACAATACCCATGAGCCTTGGCTGCCACTGCTATGGGAAGAAGCCAGTCAGAGGTGCGAAATCAGAGCTGCAGCGAACGCTTCATCTTTGAATTTGTGAACAAAACACGGCAACACAGTTGCCAAATTAATCCCAAACAGTACATTTCCGTAAACTGCAGATTGTGTTTCAGTTTTCTCAACACTCTAATCTTTAGCTTTCAACGCCGTTAGCTACGCACGTAGCATGATTTTGAGATAGCTGAAATGCACTTGGGGGGGGGGGGCTATGGAACTATGGTTCCACAGGCTTGAAGCTTTAACTTTTTATCAACAACCCAAATGTTTTCTAATACATTTGTACATCTTTTGTATCATGATTTAACCGGGAGAGATAGGTGACCCAACTGTGAGTCACATAACAATATTAATGGAAAAAATGAATGGGACTTTAACTTCCAGAACCAGAAGCGTCCAAAAATAGCACCTCCAAGTCTGCAGTATTGTTTGTCAGTGTTATATCATATGTCCAGATTGATTTAAAAAGTCTCCACTTGATGACCTCATAATGACATGATAATGTGGCTTCTAATCCATACTGTAACAACTGGAAAAATAGATTCACATTTCTAACACATACAGCAGGGTTTACAGCGTGATTAACTGTGACATAGAGTCTATGTGGTTTGGTATGGCCCTTTAAAACAGAGTATGTGTATATGCATTCCTAGAACTGTACAAAAGGTTAAAAATGCACTAATACCCTGAGTGCTGATATTCTTCGGTCTCTAAATCTGTGGGTTTCTGACATCTCTGTAATACTCTACTTCTGAGGTCAGCTTGGTTGCCTTTAACCAAAAGATCCTCTTTCCCATGTCTGTCAAACAGAAAGGCAAACTTACTGAAGCTCCCAAAGGCGAGAGATACTAAAAGAGAAAGAAAGAGAGGGAGGGCAAGGCCAGCTAAGAAGACACAGAACGACAAACCATGAGACTCACCAACATTTTCTCTGATCCCACAAGGCACTGAGGCAGACATGGTGTATCCCTCGCTGCAGGCTGGCTCTCCCTCCGCCTGCATGAATACTCCAAACTCATCTTCCTCCTTATCCTCCTCCTCTTTCCTCCCCTCCTCAGTGGCCACGGTGGAGCCCCTCTCCTCCTCACCGTGCTCTTCCACCTGTCTCCCGAGCCTTCTCTTCCCTTCCTGGCCTTCTTTTAGGTCTTGTGCTGGCATGCTGACCCCTTCCTCCTCCTCCTCCTCCTCCTCCGTCTCCAGACAGGGCAGGCATGTTGCCATGGATCCCAGGGGAGGCAACAAGGGGGCAGGATTAGCCAGGGAGTGTGCAAGAGCAGTGGAGGGATCAGCACAGGCAACATTCGTGATGTTGGTGCTGGTCTCTCCATTCGCTCCAACATGGCTGATGCTTGTTTGTCCACAGGTGGCTCCAACCTCTTTCTTCCTTCCACTGCATCTCCAGTTGTCTTTTAGTGCACAGTTTTTCGTTACTTCTTTGTCATTATCCTCCTGTATGGTACTGTCATTCAAGTCATCCTCAGGGTGTCGTTCTTTATCGTCATCGCCTTTACCCTCGCCATTGTCCGGCTCGTTGCAGGTGCACTCCCTTCTCCAAATCTCCCCGGCTTCATCCCCTTCCCTAGGATTTACTCTCTCCCCTATATTCTCCTCCTGTGACTCCTCTTCTCTAACATCCCACACCAGCTCATCTCTCCGCTCTGCTCCATTAAGCTCAGTTGTACAACGATGGCAACTGTTTTCTGTAACGTTTCTGTTGTCTGTCTCAAAAATGAAAGGAGCTACGTGTCTGAGAGGCGACGATGGAGCTTCTCTCTCCTCCAGCTCTTTGCCGTTTCCCACCATTTGAAAGAGCAACAGAGGGTTTCTGTTTTTGTTCTCGTTCCCAGTGTTGTCCTCGTCAGCCACACAGTTCAGCTTTTGTTGCTCAAATGTGCTTACATCCAGTTCTTCTTTACCCGTACTAATCCCTAGGTCTGCTACCCCTTGTTGATACCCCTCGAGGGAATCTTCTCTGCTGTTCTCTTGCTCTCTCCGACCACCACAAGTGTCACGGTCAGCATTGCAATTGCTGCCCTCTATAGCGGCGGAGTGCTCGGGGGAGACTGCGGTGCTGATGGAGGCAGGGCAGGTGGAGACAGAGACGTCCTCATAGCAGTCAGATACAACAGAGAATCCTGCAGGCGTCTGATTGAAGCTCCCTTCCTCCTCTTCAACATCCGCACTCTCCATCTCTTTTTCTGATTCTTGATCTGCCTCCACGTGATCCGAAAATCCATTCACATTAGCTGCTATTACTTCTTTTACACTTTGTTTTCTGTCACAATATCTGTTATGTCTTGATGTAAAGTCATCTGTCACCGGTCCAGAGTGGCCATGAATGAAATCATTATGTCCGGTATGTATTTTCATAACCTCAGAGTTTGTATCCTCCTCTCTCTCCGAATAGTCGTCCTTGCCGTGAGAGGTTTGTGCCTTTAGCTCCTCGTTGCTCTCTGCTTCTCTGATCTCTTCAACATCACAGCTGCTGTGAGATTCTCGGTGGAAGTGGTTCAATTCTAGGTCAGGTTTTGGTACAGCCAAAACAGAGTTAGATGACTCTAATGTGCTGATGCCTTCCTTCTCCTCCTCCTCATTCTTTTGCCTCTCCTTCCTCATTCCTTTCACCTCACTGTTCAGCCTGTTTGAGGTGCCTCTTCTTGGACTTTCACCTCCCTCGTGTGGATCCTGGCTTTCCCTCCTCTGTGCTTTCCTTCCACACGGAGTACAGGTTTTGAGAGAAGCATTGTGGCAGCATCTAGGACTTCTGCATGCTCCCTCTTTCTCCTGTCTGGCTCTCCTGCTGTCCTGCTGCGGGCTGGGAAACTGTTTACTGGCCAGGCCTCCTTTGTTTAGCTCTTCCTGCCTTTCTTCCAGAGGGATTTCTCCGGCAGGATCCTCCCTGCTACTCTGATGCCTCTCTCTGCTCACGCCTGTTTTCTCCCGGGCTGCTGCATTACTGGACTTCCTCCATCTCCGGCCAGATCGCACCCTAACCCGGTTTACTCCGGTATGTGCTGGCGGAGTTGGCCCATTGTCCCTTCTCCCGGTTGGGATGTCTCTGCCTCCTCCTCCTTCTCCTCCTGTCTTCCCTCTCAGCCATCCCCCAACCACGCTGGAGGCGGCACTGTTAGTCACACCAGAACTGGGCTTAGCTGTGGAGTACAAACAGCTCCCTTTCTCAGTCCGGAGGAAGAGGCATTGAGTTTGGGTCTTCCCACCGCCCTCTGAGGTCTTCAGAGTGGCAACTGTTACCAAAGCTCCGATCCCAGCCTGCCTGGCATCCAGTCCTAAGGGAAGCCCATACCCCATGCGACCCCACTCCCCGCTCAGGTACACATCTGCAGGCCTGGGGCAGGAAGTCGAACCCCCGCGGACCACAGGAGGAGCTGTGGGGGCTTGTCCTCCTCCCAGCATACCACCAGCCTTTCGGCGGCTCTTGGAGCACAGGGCCCAGGCTCGGAGGCCTCGGATCAGCGGCAGGTCTCCCAGGCCCAGCTCCAGCCGGCTGGGGAAGGGCAGAGAGGCTCTGGAGCACTTCTGGAGCATTTCCCGGGTGGAACCTGACACATTCAGGCAGGGGTAATTGTTGTTGTTATTCTGCTGGAGCATGGTGCTTGTTGTTGGCCTCATTTATGTTTTATTGGTTAGTCCTCGCTTATACTTTATTAAAATGCAGTCTGTCGGTCAAGTTGAATTCACATTTGTAAGAGGGAATGCTGACCCTATCAAGAGTCTATTCTTGATTCAGAGCGTGAAAGCTCAAATGTAAAAAGATCACAGTTTGGAAAAAAAATACCCTAAGCATTATGCAGTAGCTGAAATACTCTTGAGAATGTCTTACTGATTCATTCTGACAAGGGAGAATATATTTACTTGACAGCGCAAGAGAGAGCTGACTCAGTTCATTCTAACGACATCTGAGTTTTTGGACACAAAGACAAAAATAGAATGGGTTGCTCTCCTGACAGCGAGATGGAGTTGTGCTTCTGTTTCCCCTTAATCGCCCCTTAACTTTGGAGAGTCTCCTGGCGAAGAATAGAAACGCCCAGGTCAGACGTCCAGCTGTCAGCGCCGATGATGGAGAGGATAATGAGAAGTTTGTTTTCAACCAGACTGATGCTCAGCACTGCCTTCTTCAGAGCTTCACTACCCTCCCCGTCGGCCAGTCTTTCTCACTGAGGACTGACTCAGCTGTCATAAAACCACCTGCAGGGGAAGTGGGACAAAACAAGGAAAATCAGGACTAAAAAAGTGCTGTGTGCACATTAAGAAACAATAGACTCATCAGTTAGTCTAATTGTTTGATATGGTAAATATAGCAAGCATCATGCGAGACACAATTCATTCCTTTATTTCAACTGTCTAATTTATTAGAAAGCAATTAGAGCGGATTCTAGGCACATGTAATTAAAATGTTAATGAAAACATAAATGAGAAATGTTTAATTTCTCAAAATGAATTCCACGCAGAGAAGTGATTTTGTTTGACTTTTGGCTGACTGGATTACAGCTATCATGTCTGTGGGGGTGTGAGTCGGTCAAAGGTCATACATTTGAATCCAAGTGGCTTCTTTTCAAACTGCTCCTACACAATCCAAGCCCCAATCTTATATAAAAATGTGCATTCACACCATGTCCATTGTGGTTCCAATTAGATTAGTCGTTGCATCAGCCATACAGAATCATCAACTGGACTAAAAATGAAACACAGGTGGCCATAAATCCATAAATCCACTACTCATGCCTACACAGTTTAAATGACTCAATAAAACGGCAGAAATAGGTTTGGGCCACGCATATCACACTTAGCCTACTCCTATCAGCAGGCTGTGTACCACTATGATGAAGATGAACAACGTCAAACCACACACTGTACCTGGAAAAACCACTATCCCCAGCCTTTATGTCCTTAAAGGGATGCCCGATGAAAGGTTTTCTTGTTTCTTAGCTCATTCGATGCCTCTCTGTCTCCGGTCCAGGCTTTGAATGAAGTGTCCTTTACTTCATGTCTTTGTGTTTCCTTGTTGTTTACTGACGAAGCCTTTATTCAACCGTCCTCGGGCTGTGGAGCGTCCTTTAGTGGGATCAGCGCCGCCACATCCTTCCAGTCGGCCTGCACCACTGGCGCTACAGCACTACAAATGAGTCAAACATGTATTCACTTCTGTCCCATCGTCTAAATTAGAGCTGAACACCACGCAGTGAGTCTTATTTCCGTGTCTCCCCCCCACTCGTTCGGCCACTGCGCATCATGTCATCCACCGCTCGGCATCGTGCGTCGCCGCATCTTACCGCAGTAGCCTCCGGTGCGCTCACATAGCAGGATGACGGAGAGCTAATTTGACTTGCAGCCCACTCACTGATAGGAGAGGCGAATCGTGCCACACAGAGGCACGGGGAGCTGAGGAGAGTGGAAGGGTATGCGGGGTTGTTGATGACACATTGGTGCACAATAAAACAACATTTTTAACCCGTTTGCCTACAACCCTGTTTCCTTAATTAAAGGGAGAGTAAGTGATGTTAATCCAATATCAAATTCAGCAAATATCTCTTCACAGTCATCTAGCTCTCTATTTTCTGTGTGTGCTGAAAAAAACCCTGGTGTAAATGGTAAAAGGAGCCACAAAAAACAGGGGGAGGCATCATGTGAATGTGCCGGCCAGTAGATATCTGTCCCTGGATCTGGGGGGGGGGCGGAGTTTCTGCAGGGGTGGGGGGGTGGGGGGGGGGGTGGGGGTTGTATTTTTTTGGCAGTTGAGTTCAAATATTAACAATCTTTGCACAGCATCACTTACTCTACCTTTAAAGCCCGAGACACACTGGGCCGATAATCGGCCGTTGGACAGTCTGGCGAGGTCAGTGAGGTCGTCCTTCATTTGGGCCGGTTTGACATGTATAATCGGCACTGCCGGCAGTCGGACTCAAATGACCCATCTGATTGGTAGAGGGAGCGGAATGAGCGTGACTAGATTTACTAGCCTGCAATTTCAACTTTGCACACAATTTACGGACTTATATGCGATTTAAGGGATGATAACTTTCAGATCCATAACCAATATGACCATACATTGCTGGTTGCCTGTGAGACAACACATGGTCATCACTCTCTCATCAGGGCCGCCCTCTCCTTCACTCGCTGTCTGTAAGCTGCTGATATTGTTTGCCTTCTTCTTAAATATTAGAAACCAGAAAAACCTTGGTGTTGCTCCATTATTTCTGAGACCAGATGTGACGGCGAGTTTCACTCGGATCTCAGCGACTGTTTCGACTGTGTGTCATTTGTTCACAATGTTTGGCGCTGGACAAAGTGCAGTGTAAAAGCAAACTGAACCAAATGTAAAATGCTACAATGTTGCAACGTGACCCCCGAATCGCACGGAGTCCACCGAACTAGGTGTGAAAGAGCCCTAAATGGCCTTCCTTAACTTAATGGCCTACAGCTCCTACAAGGTGAAAAAATAAAAATATATTGTCAGTTATATTTGTCTAAATTGGTGTTTCTTCCTATTAATATTATTATTATTATTGAACTGTCATTTCCATCTAGGTGGATTAGAAAACAACTTGAGTCGCAACTTGAAAAAATGGGTTAAAAACTCTTTTTAATTCTGCAGCAGATAAAAATATCTATTTTACATCTGGATGGGAATTTTACATATTGCCATGTAATTATTCTTTAGCAAAACAAATGATAACCATTGTGACCCGATTGTGCTGTGCTACTTCACAACTTTATTTTAGACTCAAGGGATAGGAGACAATGAGATACTGAAATGATGAAATAAGACACTGCTGCTTATTTAAGCACAGTCTGAGTAGTAAAGTGTCAAAAAATGTCTAATCTCATGTCTCTGAAGGAAAGTCTGCTCCATCATCCATCCATCAGTAAAGCTGCAGTCTCTTGCTTCCCTCCTCTCTGTGGCATTGTTCACTCCTCATACAGCTTTAATCTCCCCTCACATACACTCACCCCTGAAGCCTACGTTGCACAGCATCATCACAGCAGTAGATAAGTAGGCACGCACACACACACACACACACACACACACACACACACACACACACACACACACACACACACACACACACACAGAGGGAAGACGTCATGCACAGGGGTGCATCGTTTATCACTTTCTCCTCCAAAGTCCATCCTCTGGGAAAACTCATTCATGTGATTTTGTGTCTTTAATCCGCAGCAGAAAAGAGGTGAGAATAATACGTTCCTTAAAATTGTCTTTTGCTGTGCTTTGCCTGTTCTTCTGCTTCTGCAGTGAATGTCTACAGTACTGTGAAATAATCCTGCTGTATTTTCTATGTGATGTTTACAGGTGAGAGTGATCCATGCGCTTCTGTATCCGCTGTTTCCACATTCAATTCCAGTATATGAGATGTTTGAGCTGCAGTGAACGTGAGAACAACCATAACTGTTGGGGGTGTGCATTGCTGTCCATCTCTGAGTCTTTTTGATACCACCACTGAGGCATCAACATCACAATTTTTCTTTTTTTTATTGTCACTTTTAAGTGCCTTGTAAAATGATTAAACTAAAATAAATGACACTGTTTTGATGAGGAAACACTTTTTAAACAATTTGTTTTGCTTTGCTTTTTCTTGCAGAAATTGCAGTAGTAGTAGTAGTAGTAGTAGTAGTTGAGTAGTAGTTTTTGACATTGACTTCAAAATTCAGCCAGTGTTTCAAGTTGTCTATACTTGTGAACTAGATTTAAGTTGTAAGCCTGTTGACCTTTCAAGATAATCAGTTAATATCAATTATCATGATTTGTGTAATGCTCGGCCAGAGATGTGTTTTCTTTAATTTAGCTAAACTTCACCCTGGGTATGTGGCTCTCTCTGCCCACTGGAGTCTCATCTAATGATAACATTTGATTTGATTGAGTGTGATTTGCATGGTGGACGTGAGGATGTTGTTTATCATACTATGAGACTATATGAACATTTTGACTACGTCTTCATTTTTGTTACAAAGTCAACATTATGAACTAATTAGTCAACATTTCCTATCTTTTAATGTTTACTTACCAAGTCAACAGTTAGTAAGTCAAAATTATGACATAAGTTAAATATAATGAGATAATCCAAATTATGAAATACTAAATTCAATTTCGTGCTGCTCAAACCAAAGTTTTGAGTTAATACAGTATCTCATAACTTTGATTTCAGAGGAGTATTTTAGTTGATGTCACACACATTCATTTTCTTTTCCTGCTGTAAATTGGCTTCCATACCGCTGCATGTTTTCTGCCTAAGGGATTTGTATTTATAAGTGGATGTGCTCCGCCTCTCGCCCAATGTGAGTTGCTATAGCTTCCAGCTCCCTGTGACCCTGCAAAGTATGTAGATAACAGATGGATGAATGAATGAATGAATGAATGAATGATTCAGGCTGACAGATTTTGAGTGAACGTACACTGAAAACTTCATAAAACACCAATATGTCCACTGACTAATGATTGATCGCTGTGAAGGTCAAGACATCAGGAAATGATCATTTTTTTTGTGTGAATATTGTTTTATTGATTAAACATCTTAACCAACATTTTCTCCAATGCTGCTTTGACAAAAACACTTGGCACCGAAACCCTTATAATCGTATAATAAGAAATTCAAAGACTCGATTAAACCAGAAAGGCAAAAATCTCAATACAGATAGATACTACTCAGTGCGGCTTTTTAAAAAATCTCTAAACTATTTCTCTCCTGAAAAACAGGCATAGTGTTAAATGTTAATGAAAAAAGGTGTGGGAGTAGATTTGTCAGGATTTCTTCTACCATCTACCAACCAAGTAAAGCAAAAGTGTCCATTCTTAAATGCTTTACATCCACTTGAAAAGTAGCTCGTTATTTTTTTAAATCAGATGGTTGCGTCGTGTGAAACTGTTCTCTTGTAAGTAAATGGCTATGAGTGGTGTATACAATCAGTAGTTTTCAAAAGTTTTCCAGAAACAGTAGCTGCTTTTCTCAAATGGTGGGTACTGCATTTGAGAAGGAAACTTAAATGTCTCAATGTAGAGACAATAAAGTCAGTATCTAAAAGACAGCATAAAGCTTCCCCCCCTTCCATTTAACAATAAAGCAATTTATACTTTAAAATTGAGGACACTCTTTTTGAAAAATAAGAGATAATGAAAATGCTTTTAATTAATCTGACATTTTAACATCCAACTTTATTCTGTAATATTTTCAATAATATTCAATAAACAGAAGAATGTCAGATTATTTAAGACATTTTAAGCCAAAGGAAAACATGCCTTGGTCCTCTTGTTCTTGATCCTCTCTCTTCTGTGGCGTTTGTACAACATCGAGGCTCGCCACTCCTTAGCTAGTCTGTCATTGTAGCAGCCTGATAGTACCATCATTTTTAGAGAGCTACTTTTTAAGTGTCAAGAGAAAAAAAGGTTTACAGTTTTACCTTTAAAACTCCTCTCACTGATTTTGTTAAAGCACCCAACAGCATCCCTAAAACCCCACATTTTCTTCCTAGTTTGCTGTCGATTTGTTTTGAAACTCAACGTAGTTCACAGCTGAGTTTCGAGAAATCAGCATCAGCCAGAAGGTCTATCTTGAAGCTTAAGTCTCAATCACAAAATATACAGTGGCGTCTTTTTCTGGCAGTGTACAGTGTAAAACATAAATATAAATAGATTAGCAGCAGGGTGGCCTACAGTAAATGTTCAAGAGCAACCTGTAACCAAAAGGTCACAGGTTTGAGCCCCACAGCAGAATGAAAGAGTCCAGAGTGTACAGCTTACTCACTGTGACTATTTCTGGGTAACAGCACCAGCTAAAAGCTTAAAATATAAAACTATGGCAGAAAAATGAGAGTAGCCTACATTTCAAAAAGCTCACACTTTTCCTTCAAGACAAAGAAAATAGCTTATCAGGTCAAAAAATATAATTTCTTCTCCTGACTCTGGTAAATATGAAAATAATTACATTTCGGATTGAAGGGATACTGCTTAAAAAAACCAAAAAAAAAAAAAACAATGATATAGTTGTATTTACATGAATATTACTCTGGCCTGCACTGGCCCAAAATTAACTTATTATGGGCAAATCCATGATGCTGATGTGGATAAATGACTCATTCCAGCACATTTTGAACACACAAACAACAATAAATAATAAAGCAATGTGACATGTTTACATTCAGAGTGAAAACTTTAAAACCAAACAAAATCCGATAAATAATTAGGACTAAACTAACAAAAGTCGAAGAACGGTAACAAAAAATAGTCACATTTAAAATGAAAAAAGGAAGCATATATATTACTCTGTTGCTTTAACCTCACCTATTAAAATATAAAATAAAGACTTTTACTTAATTGTAGTTTGCCACGTTGCAGGCTTAGCATACAAGAACACTGCAACCTCACCAAAGAAAAACAAGAAAATGTAAAGACATTTAAGATATTATTACAGCATCCTCAGTGTTTGAAGTCCGACACCTGGTGAGTTGTTGTTGTGGTTGCTGAAGATTCACCTGTTCGCGTTTCACTGGTGACCATGTGCCGGGTGATCCTGGTGGTCTTAGTCACCATAGTGACAGTTCCATCCTCGGTGGAGGAGACTTGATTCTCTTCGGATATGTCCTGGGTGGTGAAGTCAAGCCCTGAGGTGTGGAGGCAGAAAGACCCTGATACGTCGGCCTCACCTCCCATCTCCCCCTTCCGCTGGGCCTGAGGAGAACCATCTGGGGTTATCTGAAGGAAGCCTGGGGGAGGCAAGTAGAGGAAAGGAAGCAGGGAGAGGAGAGGAGAATAGGTGAAGAAATCAAGAGGGAAAAGAAACTTAGTCTTATGTAGCAGAGACAAAATAGGAGATGATGCATTAATAATTTATAGAATAAACACAAACAAAACACATCACAGGCAATAGTAAGACTAAATTATGTATAATGTAGTAGAGATGTTCCGATGTCGATACCAGTATTGGTATTGCCTCTGATACTGCCTAAAACGCTGGTATCGGGAAGTACTGGAGTTTATGCACCGATCCGATACCACGTAATACAACCCTAAAGAAAATCTACGTTAAAGTAGTTTATTTATGTTCTTTTTCCGTTATAACTGAATGTCAAACTGGAGAATAAAAGAAATTTCTGTGGCATTCATTGTTTGTGTTTGTTCATGTTTCACAAAGAGTTTAACCGGAGCCAGACCGACAACAAAGATAGAAATAATATCACATCCATACAGGGATAGTAGTATACAGTTGTTAAAACATAATAAAATATATGACACACTGGTATCGGATCAGTACTCAGTATCGGCCGATACGCAAGTTCAGGTATCAGAATCGGTATCAGGAAGCAAAAAATGGTATCGGGCCATCTCTATAATGTAGTACACACTGTAATAAAGTATACTGTAATATAGTGAAGTAATGATAGAATGCAGGTGTCAAGTATGAAACACATACAAAGTTTATACATATTGTGAACATTATTATTCATTCTGGAAGATTTGTGCAATTATTGACTGTGTCGTTCAAAGGAGTACTCCAGTCGTTTAATATTGCACTTTAAAGTTTGGGGAACTTCCGAAAGACGAATTAAAAAAGAGAGGCCAAAATCAATGCAGCAAAGGCTAACACATACCGACTTTAGGCCTTAACTTTAATGAGTCCTTAACGTCCCATAATGGAGCTGGTCAGCAGGTGTTTAAGTGTTTAAATACAAACTGAATTAATCATTATAAGATCAGGATAACCTATACTGTATATACTGTTCAATATAAACAAGTAATCAGGTCATACTCTTTAACGAGTGTGATAAAACATGTTTGACTTGGACATCAACCTTTTTTAAAAATTCCATGTCTAATTTTTCAAATGTCTTGTCATCTCAGTTTATAGTTTCTTTATCCCTACCTGTGGAGTGTGGCTTCAGGGTGAACTTGGGGACCTTGAACCAGGGGGTAGACTCTCTTTCTTCAGACTCTCTGCTGTGGCTCTCGACCTCGCTCCAAGACTGGACCTTTGCTGAGCTGAACTCCATGGTAAAACTAGCAGGGGACTCTGAGCTGTCTCTGTCCAGCATATCTGTTCTGGCATGAGATGACACCACATCCTTCGAGAGCTCCTCACTAAAACCAGCGAAGGCCATCTTGCCTGATTGTACTTCAAGCCCTTCAGTGTCTCCCTCCACTTCTCCTGGTGATGAATCCTTTCCCAGTTTCAAACTCATTTCAGTGTCCTCCCCCTCTGCAGCCATCTTGCCATATGGAGAGGTTAACTCTACCTTTGGAAGTTTAATTTTGCCACTGAAAGTCCCTTTATCGTCATTGGAGGCCTTGTGAGGACATGCATCTTTTTCACCGTTTAGACTTGAACCTGAACCTTTGCCCCTTAGATTGACATCAAACAACCCTGATTTGCCAGGAGAAAATGACACAGCGGCTGCTTTATCTTTGGACTTCCCAAAGCTTGGCTTCATTTTGATTTTGGGCATCTTCACTTTGACATCCTGTTTTTCAGCCTTAGGTGTTGTCTCCTTTTCTAGGAGGCCTGTGCATGCAGCATGCTCACCTGTTTGAGGAGGATTTACCAAGACAAAGACAGCTTTCTTTACTTTGGGCATTTTAGGGCCCTCATACTGAATTTCTGGCCCAAAGATATTCATCTTTCCCTCAGGAGAGGACATGGAGGGTAATGGGACACCAAACTTTGGGATTTTGATTTTCTTGCCTTTTTCTGTTTTGTCCTCATCTTCATCATGTGATGTAGCAATATCAAACTCTATGTCTGGAATCCTGGGGACTTTGATATCTGCTCTGGGTGACGAGAGGCTACTCTCTCCCCCTGTTCCTAATTCCGCTGAGCCTTGTTTGGTTGGTAATGTAACCTCTGGCACTGGGATGTTAATACGATCTTTGTTCTCTTCATGTCCATTGTGAGTTTCAAGTTTAACATCATATTCAAAGCTTTCTTTACCCCTGCATCTGTGTTTGGCTTTACCACCTATCTCTTCATCCCCACAGTTTTTGCATATTTTTGCTTCTGCTGTTACATCTCTGCCAGTTTTCTTTTTTGGCATTCCAATCTTGAATTTTGTTCCTTTGACTTTAGGCCCCTTTACTTTGCTGCTGCTACCTGTTGTGTTGAGGTCCAAGTCAGGTAGTTCAATTTTTTTCCTGTCCTTATTGCCCTCTCCTCTATGAAGTCCTATATCAAGCTCCAGGTCTCCTTTTGGACCTTTGATATCTATTGTTGGCATCTTGAGTTTCAGACCTTTGTGCTCTCCCTCAACATGCAAATCAGCTTCCCCATGAGCCTCTGTGTCTTGTTTAGGTTTACCAAGTCTCACATCGATGTCCAGATCTGGTGATGTGACCTGTGGCACTTTAACTTTCCCTCCTGCCTCAACTGTTGGTAAGTTGATCTCCGCTTCACCTGATTTATCCTTCAGCACTGACATACCCCCCTTTGGAAGTTTAACATGTGGACCTTTGAACTTTCCTCCTGTGACTTCCATCTCTATAGCAGTTGCTTCAATATCTTTACTTTTAGCTTTAGGAAGTGAAATATCAACTTTGGGCATCTTGACATGTGGCAGTAGGATGGTTCCTCCATCTGCTGCCATTTTCTCCTCTGGTATGTCAATACTTTCTTTTCCTTTGGGGATAGATATGGCCACATTAGGCATTTTGAACTGTCCCCCATCTCCCTTAAAATCTACCTCCGGACCTTTGATTGAAGGTTTTCCTTTTGGGAGAGATATGTCCACTTTTGGCATCTTGAACTTTCCTCCCTCACCCTTAATTTCAACTTTGGGACCTTCAGTCTTTCCTTTTGGCAGTGAAATGTCTACTGACGGCATTGTAATGTGTGGCATTGTAGATTTGCCTACCTCAATATCAAACTCTGCTCCTTCAATTTTGCCAGATTTTCCTTTCGAAAGAGCGATGTCAACATCTGGCATTTTCATATGAGGCATTTTGAATTTTCCTCCTGCACCTCCCTCTATTTCAACACCTGGGCCTTCAATCTTTCCTTTGGGCAGAGAGATGTCAAAATCTGGCATTTTCCAATGAGGCAATTTGAACTTTCCTCCTGTACCTCCCTCCATTTCGACATCTGGAACTTCAATCTTACCTTTGGGGAGAGACACATCAATGTTGGGCATTTTCATGTGAGGCATTTTGACCTTCCCTTCTGTACCTCCCTCTATTTCAATGTCTGGACCTTCGATCTTTCCTTGTGGCAGAGAGATGTCCATGTTGGGCATTTTCATGTGAGGCATTTTGAATTTTCCTCCAGTACCTCCCTCTATTTCAACATCTGGACCTTCGATCTTTCCTTTAGGCAGAGAGATGTCAATGTTGGGCATTTTCATGTGAGGCATTTTGAATTTTCCTCCAGTACCTCCCTCCATTTCAACATCTGGACCTTCAATCTTTCCTTTTGGCAGTGACATATCAACAGAGGGCATGCTGAGATGTGGCATCTTGAATTTTCCACCTTCTCCTTTGATCTCCATCTCTGGACCCTCAATCTTTCCTTTAGGTAGAGAGATGTCAACATCTGGCATTTTCATGTGAGGCATTTTGAACTTTCCTCCAGTACCTCCCTCCATTTCAACATCTGGACCTTCGATCTTTCCTTTGGGCAGAGAGATGTCGATGTTGGGCATTTTCATGTGAGGCCTTTTGAATTTAACTCCAGTACCTCCCTCTATTTCAACATCTGGACCTTCAATCTTTCCTTTTGGCAGTGAAATATCAACAGAGGGCATGCTGAGATGTGGCATCTTGAATTTTCCACCTTCTCCTTTGATCTCCATCTCTGGACCCTCAATCTTTCCTTTAGGCAGAGAGATGTCAACATCTGGCATTTTCATGTGAGGCATTTTAAACTTCCCTCCAGTACTTCCCTCCATTTCAATATCTGGACCTTCGATCTTTCCTTTAGGCAGAGAAATGTCGATGTTGGGCATTTTCATGTGAGGCATTTTGAACTTTCCTCCAGTACTTCCCTCCATTTCAACATCTGGACCTTCAATCTTTCCTTTTGGCAGTGAAATATCAACAGAGGGCATGCTGAGATGTGGCATCTTGAATTTTCCACCTTCTCCTTTGATCTCCATCCCTGGACCCTCAATCTTTCCTTTAGGTAGAGAGATGTCAACATCTGGCATTTTCATGTGAGGCATTTTGAAATTTCCTCCAGTACTTCCCTCCATTTCAACATCTGGACCTTCGATCTTTCCTTTGGGCAGAGAGATGTCCATGTTGGGCATTTTCATATGAGGCATTTTGAATTTCCCTCCAGTACCTCCCTTCATTTCAATGTCTGGACCTTCAATCTTTCCTTTTGGCAGTGAAATATCAACAGAGGGCATGCTGAGATGTGGCATCTTGAATTTTCCACCTTCTCCTTTGATCTCCATCCCTGGACCCTCAATCTTTCCTTTAGGTAGAGAGATGTCAACATCTGGCATTTTCATGTGAGGCATTTTGAAATTTCCTCCAGTACTTCCCTCCATTTCAACATCTGGACCTTCGATCTTTCCTTTGGGCAGAGAGATGTCCATGTTGGGCATTTTCATATGAGGCATTTTGAATTTCCCTCCAGTACCTCCCTTCATTTCAATGTCTGGACCTTCAATCTTTCCTTTTGGCAGTGAAATATCAACAGAGGGCATGCTGAGATGTGGCATCTTGAATTTTCCACCTTCTCCTTTGATCTCCATCTCTGGACCCTCAATCTTTCCTTTAGGTAGAGAGATGTCAACATCTGGCATTTTCATGTGAGGCATTTTGAACTTTCCTCCAGTACTTCCCTCCATTTCAACATCTGGACCTTCGATCTTTCCTTTGGGCAGAGAGATGTCCATGTTGGGCATTTTCATATGAGGCATTTTGAATTTCCCTCCAGTACCTCCCTCCATTTCAATGTCTGGACCTTCAATCTTTCCTTTTGGCAGTGAAATATCAACAGAGGGCATGCTGAGATGTGGCATCTTGAATTTTCCACCTTCTCCTTTGATCTCCATCTCTGGACCCTCAATCTTTCCTTTAGGCAGAGAGATGTCAACATCTGGCATTTTCATGTGAGGCATTTTAAACTTCCCTCCAGTACTTCCCTCCATTTCAATATCTGGACCTTTGATCTTTCCTTTTGGCAGAGAGATGTCGATGTTGGGCATTTTCATGTGAGGCATTTTGAATTTCCCTCCAGTACCTCCCTCTATTTCAACATCTGGACCTTCAATCTTTCCTTTTGGCAGTGAAATATCAACAGAGGGCATGCTGAGATGTGGCATCTTGAATTTTCCACCTTCTCCTTTGATCTCCATCTCTGGACCCTCAATCTTTCCTTTAGGCAGAG
This sequence comes from Zingel zingel, assembly GCA_023566125.1. NCBI lineage: Eukaryota > Metazoa > Chordata > Actinopteri > Perciformes > Percidae > Zingel > Zingel zingel. The sequence continues at coordinate 37,800,393 of CM042316.1, read as the reverse complement.
AGATGTCAACATCTGGCATTTTCATGTGAGGCATTTTAAACCTCCCTGCAGTACTTCCCTCCATTTCAACATCTGGACCTTCGATCTTTCCTTTAGGCAGAGAAATGTCGATGTTGGGCATTTTCATGTGAGGCATTTTGAACTTTCCTCCAGTACTTCCCTCCATTTCAACATCTGCACCTTCAATCTTTCCTTTTGGCAGTGAAATATCAACAGAGGGCATGCTGAGATGTGGCATCTTGAATTTTCCACCTTCTCCTTTGATCTCCATCCCTGGACCCTCAATCTTTCCTTTAGGTAGAGAGATGTCAACATCTGGCATTTTCATGTGAGGCATTTTGAACTTTCCTCCAGTACTTCCCTCCATTTCAACATCTGGACCTTCGATCTTTCCTTTGGGCAGAGAGATGTCCATGTTGGGCATTTTCATATGAGGCATTTTGAATTTCCCTCCAGTACCTCCCTTCATTTCAATGTCTGGACCTTCAATCTTTCCTTTTGGCAGTGAAATATCAACAGAGGGCATGCTGAGATGTGGCATCTTGAATTTTCCACCTTCTCCTTTGATCTCCATCTCTGGACCCTCAATCTTTCCTTTAGGTAGAGAAATGTCAACATCTGGCATTTTCATGTGAGGCATTTTGAACTTCCCTCCGGTATCTCCCTCCATTTCAACATCTGGACCTTTGATCTTTCCTTTTGGCAGAGAGATGTCGATGTTGGGCATTTTCATGTGAGGCATTTTGAATTTCCCTCCAGTACCTCCCTCTATTTCAACATCTGGACCTTCAATCCTTCCTTTTGGCAGTGAAATATCAACAGAGGGCATGCTGAGATGTGGCATCTTGAATTTTCCACCTTCTCCTTTGATCTCCATCTCTGGACCCTCAATCTTTCCTTTAGGCAGAGAGATGTCAACATCTGGCATTTTCATGTGAGGCATTTTAAACCTCCCTGCAGTACTTCCCTCCATTTCAACATCTGGACCTTCGATCTTTCCTTTAGGCAGAGAAATGTCGATGTTGGGCATTTTCATGTGAGGCATTTTGAACTTTCCTCCAGTACTTCCCTCCATTTCAACATCTGCACCTTCAATCTTTCCTTTTGGCAGTGAAATATCAACAGAGGGCATGCTGAGATGTGGCATCTTGAATTTTCCACCTTCTCCTTTGATCTCCATCCCTGGACCCTCAATCTTTCCTTTAGGTAGAGAGATGTCAACATCTGGCATTTTCATGTGAGGCATTTTGAACTTTCCTCCAGTACTTCCCTCCATTTCAACATCTGGACCTTCGATCTTTCCTTTGGGCAGAGAGATGTCCATGTTGGGCATTTTCATATGAGGCATTTTGAATTTCCCACCAGTACCTCCCTTCATTTCAATGTCTGGACCTTCAATCTTTCCTTTTGGCAGTGAAATATCAACAGAGGGCATGCTGAGATGTGGCATCTTGAATTTTCCACCTTCTCCTTTGATCTCCATCTCTGGACCCTCAATCTTTCCTTTAGGGAGAGAGATGTCAACATCTGGCATTTTCATGTGAGGCATTTTGAACTTCCCTCCGGTACCTCCCTCCATTTCAACATCTGGACCTTCGATCTTTCCTTTTGGCAGAGAGATGTCGATGTTGGGTATTTTCATGTGAGGCATTTTAAATTTCCCTCCAGTACCTCCCTCTATTTCAACATCTGGACCTTCAATATTTCCTTTTGGCAGTGAAATATCAACAGAGGGCATGCTGAAATGTGGCATCTTGAATTTTCCACCTTCTCCTTTGATCTCCATCTCTGGACCCTCAATCTTTCCTTTAGGTAGAGAGATGTCAACATCTGGCATTTTCATGTGAGGCATTTTGAACTTTCCTCCAGTACTTCCCTCCATTTCAACATCTGGACCTTCGATCTTTCCTTTGGGCAGAGAGATGTCCATGTTGGGCATTTTCATATGAGGCATTTTGAATTTCCCTCCAGTACCTCCCTTCATTTCAATGTCTGGATCTTCAATCTTTCCTTTTGGCAGTGAAATATCAACAGAGGGCATGCTGAGATGTGGCATCTTGAATTTTCCACCTTCTCCTTTGATCTCCATCTCTGGACCCTCAATCTTTCCTTTAGGGAGAGAGATGTCAACATCTGGCATTTTCATGTGAGGCATTTTGAACTTCCCTCCGGTACCTCCCTCCATTTCAACATCTGGACCTTCGATCTTTCCTTTGGGCAGAGAGATGTCCATGTTGGGCATTTTCATATGAGGCATTTTGAATTTCCCTCCAGTACCTCCCTCCATTTCAATGTCTGGACCTTCAATCTTTCCTTTTGGCAGTGAAATATCAATAGAGGGCATGCTGAGATGTGGCATCTTGAATTTTCCACCTTCTCCTTTGATCTCCATCTCTGGACCCTCAATCTTTCCTTTAGGTAGAGAGATGTCAACATCTGGCATTTTCATGTGAGGCATTTTGAACTTCCCTCCGGTACCTCCCTCCATTTCAACATCTGGACCTTCGATCTTTCCTTTGGGCAGAGAGATGTCCATGTTGGGCATTTTCATGTGAGGCATTTTAAATTTCCCTCCAGTACCTCCCTCTATTTCAACATCTGGACCTTCAATATTTCCTTTTGGCAGTGAAATATCAACAGATGGCATGCTGAAATGTGGCATCTTGAATTTTCCACCTTCTCCTTTGATCTCCATCTCTGGACCCTCAATCTTTCCTTTAGGTAGAGAGATGTCAACATCTGGCATTTTCATGTGAGGCATTTTGAACTTCCCTCCAGTACCTCCCTTCATTTCAACATCTGGACCTTCAATCTTTCCTTTGGGCAGAGAGATGTCGATGTTGGGCATTTTCATGTGAGGCATTTTGAATTTTCCTCCAGTACCTCCTTCTATTTCAATGTCTGGACCTTCAATCTTTCCTTTTGGCAGTGAAATATCAACAGAGGGCATGCTGAGATGTGGCATCTTGAATTTTCCACCTTCTCCTTTGATCTCCATATCTGGACCCTCAATCTTTCCTTTAGGTAGAGAGATGTCAACATCTGGCATTTTCATGTGAGGCATTTTGAATTTTCCTCCAATACCTCCCTCCATTTCAATGTCTGGACCTTCAATCTTTCCTTTAGGTAGAGAGATGTCAACATTTGGCATTTTTACGTGAGGCATTTTAAATTTGCCTCCCTCTGCATCAACTCCAATGTGACCTCCTTCAATATCACCTGCTTTCCCTTTAGGAAGGGAGAAGTCAATGTCAGGCATCTTGATGTCTGGCATCTTGAATTTTCCTCCTTGTTCATCAACCTTTGCATCATGCTTTACTTTTGGCAGGGACACATCTAGGTCTATTTTGGGAATGGAAACATCAATTGTTGGCATTTTGGGAATTTTGAGGTTTCCCTCATAACCTCTGATATCAGCCTCTGAGACATCAACCTCTGCTTTGGGAAGGAGAACCTCATTATCTGGTGTTTTAGCTGCTGGTAGTGACAGTTCAACAGAGGGCATCTTAACTTTGGCCTTAGACTCAAGGTAACCACTTGGCTTACCTAAATCCTTTTCTTTAGAGCCAAATCCTAGCATGGAGAACTTTGGTAGTTTGATAGTGACATCAGGTGCATGGAAGCCACCTTTTCCTTCCACATTTCCCTCTAGTTTCGCATCAACCTCTCCCTCTGAGATTTGACCTTTTGGTGATGATATTTTAAACTTGGGGAATTTCACTTTGTATTTTGATTTATCCTCTGGGCTCCCAACATTGACTTCTGGTTTAGAAATGCCAATTTTCCCTTTCTTTACTTTAACATCCACATCAGGACAAGACACAGATACATCTGCATGCTTTTTGGATATACCAAATGAGGGCATTTTGATTTTAGGTTTTTTCACCTTGACCTTTCCATCCCCATCAAACTCCACTGATGGTGCCCTAATCTCTCCTTCCACATGTGGTGCGCTGAGGGAAACATCCCCCTTGGGGCCAGATATCACCAAATCACCACTCTTGGACTTTCCACCAAACCTGGGAAGAGAAAAACTGGGGACTTTAAGGGAGACATTAGGTAGATCAAAGCTGCCCCCTGAAGAAGGCCTTCCTCCCTCTGCTTTCAGAAGCTCCACCTCCACATCGTCACCTTTAGGTTTGGTGAGGCCAAAGTCTAGATCCACCCTTGGAGCTGAGATGTCAACTGTTGGTAGTTTGACATTGGGAAGTTTGAGGGATGCACCTGGGCCTTCTGTACCACCTGTCTCGATGTCCACACCCTTTACTTTTAACTTGGCTGGATTAATATCTTGTTTGAGACCAGACATCTTCAAATGTCCTGATGCTTCAGGACCACTGGTGTCCACTTTGAGGCTTTGGTCTTTCAGACCAGAGGGAAGGCTAAGGTCAAGATCAAATTTGGGGAGATTTATGTCAAGAGTTGGCATGTGGAGCCCACCACCTTTTTTACCAGATAGGTCAACCTTTGCCACTTCGATCTTTCCCTTTCCAGATGGTCCTTCAATATTGATATCTCCCTCCACCTTTTCCACTGGAACTGAAATGTCAACAGCTGGCATTGCGATCTCTCTGCCCTTCATCTCTGGTCCTTCCACTTTGACATTGCCTTCTAGCAGGTTCATCTTTGGAAGTGAAACATCAAATTTGGGCATTTTGAATTTGCTTCCTTTTACCTCAGGACCCTCAATACTGAGATCAGCATTTCCTTTGGGGAGTGACAGGTCAATGTCTGGCATGTTGATTTTTCCTCCCTTAAGTTCAGGACCTTCAATATTGACATCAACTCCCTTTGCTTTCAATTTAGGAAGAGAAATATCAACAGAGGGCATATGGAACTTGCCTCCTGCATGTCCTTCAATGTCTATTTCGCCTTTTGCTTTTCCTTTGGGTAGTGACAGGTCAATGTCTGGCATTTCAATCTTCCCTCCCTTGATGTCTGGGCCTTTTATTTTGACATCACCCTCTGGGAGATTCACTTTTGGCAATGAGATATCAAATTTTGGCATTTTAAATGTACCCTCCTTCACTTCAGGACCTTCAATATCAAGGTCACCCTCAGCTTTTCCTTTGGGGAGTGAAATGTTACCTTTAAGTTCAGGTCCTTCAATATCAACATCAACTCCCTTTGCTTTCATTTTAGGAATAGATATATCAAGTGAGGGCATGTGGAACTTGCCTCCTTTAACACTGTGACCATCAATGTCAATATCCACATCTGCTTTTCCTTTTGGAAGTGAAATATTAAGAGTTGGCATTTCATTTCTTCCTTTCATATCTGGTCCTTCCACATTGGCATCAACCTTTGGCAGACTCACTTTTGGCAGAGATACATCAATTTTCGGCATTTTGAATTTCCCTCCTTTCACCTCAAGGCCTTCAACATTTATGTCACCCTCAACTTTTCCTTTGGGAAGTGAAATGTCAACAGTTGGGATGTTGACCTTTCCTCCTTTGACATCAGGACCCTCTAGGCTGGTATCTACATCGGGAGATTTTACTTTGGGCAGAGAAACATCAAGTGATGGCATGTTTAGCTTTCCACCTTTAACTTTAGGGCCTACAATATTTATCTCTGGTCCCTTAGCTTTCATTTTAGGAAGAGATATATCAACAGAGGGCATATGGAACTTGCCTCCTTTGCCAGCATGTCCTTCAATTTCAATTTCCCCACCAGCTTTTCCTTTGGGGAGTGACATATTAATGTCTGGTATTTCAATCTTCCCTCCTTTGATTTCTGGGCTTTTTATTTTGACATCACCCTCTGGGAAACTCACCTTTGGTAAAGAAACGTCACATTTTGGCATTTTAAATGTACCCCCCTTCATCTCAGGACCCTCAACATCAAGGTCACCCTCAGCTTTTCCTTTGGGGAGTGAAATGGCAACAGTTGGCAAGTTAAGCTTTCCACCTTTAACATCAGGACCCTCAAGGCTGACATCTACCTCTGGAGACTTAATTTTAGGGAGTGACATATCACCTTTGACTTCAACTCCTTTTGCTTTAATTTTAGGAAGAGAGATATCAAGTGAAGGCATGTGAAATTTGCCTCCTTTACCACCATGCCCTTCAATGCCAACATCTCCTGCTAGTTTTCCTTTTGGAAGTGAAATATCAACAGTTGGCATTTCCATTTTTCCTTTTATCTCTGGTCTTTCCAGTTCGACATTGCCCTCTGGCAGGTTAATCTTTGGAAGTGAAACGTCAAATTTTGGCATTTTGAATTTTCCTCCTTTTTCCTCAGGCCCCTCAATACTGAAGTCAGCCTTTCCTTTGGGGAGTGACAGGTCAATGTCTGGCATGTTGATTTGTCCTCCCTTAAGCTCAGGACCTTTGAATTTTCCTCTAGGAAGTCCAGTATGATAGGATGGTATTTCAATATTCCCATCTTTTCCAGAGCGAATGTCAATATCAATGTCTCCTTGTGCTTTTCCTTTAGGAAGCGAGAGGTCGACTTTTGGCATTTCATATTTCCAACCTTTAACTTTCGGTCCTTGAAAATTCACATCTCCTTCAGGGAATTTTACTGCAGGGAGGGCGATGTTTACTGACGGCAGGCTGAATTTGCCTTCTTTTCCTTCACCCTCGACAGTGATCTCACCTTCTAATGATCCTTGAGGGGTTGAAATGTCAATTGTTGGCATTTTAATTCCCCCACCTTTCATTTCTGGTCCCTCGATGTTGATGTCACCTTGCTTTGATTTTATTTTAGGGAGAGAAACATCAATTGAGGGAATATGAAAATGTCCCCCTTTACCTTTGGTTTCTATGTCACCCTCTACTTTTCCCTTTGGAATAGAGATATCAACCGAGGGTCCCTCAAGGCCAATATTTCCCTCAGGCATTTTCATCTTTGGTAGCAATACATCAAATGTAGGCATCTTAAACTTGCCTCCTTTCCCTGCAGGTCCTTCAGTATTCATCTTACCCTCTGCTTCTCCTTTTGGAAGAGTGATATCAACTGTAGGCATGTTTATTTTCCCTCCTTTGATCTCACCTCCCTTTAGGTCTAAATCTGCCTTAAACTCAGGAGATTCAATATCGATGTCACCTCCCTGTGATTTGATATTTGGTAGTAATACATCTAAAGAAGGCATCTGAAACTTTCCTCCTTTAGCTCCAGAAGCATCGATCTCTACCTCCCCCTCTGGTGATTTCATAGCAGGAGGAGAGATGTCGAGTGATGGCATGTTGAACTTTGCTCCTCCTTTGACTTCAGGTCCTTCAATATCAACCTCTCCCTCCTTGGTTTTCATCTTTGGGAATGAGATATCAAAAGTTGGCATCTTGAACCTGGCTCCGCTACCATCACTGCCCTCAAGCTCTATGTTGCCCTCCACGTTTGCCTTGGGGAGTGAAAAGTCAACATTTGGAAGTTCAGGACATTCTAGCTTCATGTCTCCCTCAGGTAGCTTCATTTTCGGGAGAGAAATGTCTAAAGAGGGCATGTTGAATTTGCCTCCTTTTACTTTACTGCCACCAATGTCCAAATCTCCCTCTAAGTTTCCTTGGGGAACAGAGATATCGACAGTAGGCATCTCAATCTTTCCACCTTTGATTTCAGGTCCCTCCAAAACAACTTCTCCCTCAGACAACTTCATTTTTGGAAGATTTATATTATATGAAGGCATTTTGAACTTGCCCCCCTTTCCCTCAATGTCTACCTCACCCTTGGATTTACCTTTTGGCAGAGAAATATCACATGTTGGCATTTCAAATTTACCACCTTTCACTGCAGGGCCTTCAATGTCAACCGCCACCTCACCTGTCTTCATTTTAGGGAGAGAGATATCAAACGATGGTAACTGAAATTTTCCTCCTCCTTCAATATCAGTCATATCAGTCATTCCCGCTTTGCCCTTAGGAAGCGTCAGGTCTACTTTGGGTAACTTGAAGCCTTCGCCTTTGATATTTACTTCTCCTTCTGGTGACTTACATTTTGGGAGGGATATGTCAAACTCAGGCATTTTGAACTTCCCATCTCCACCAACATAATAGTCCATATCCACATCTCCACCCTCTGTTTTCAGCTTTGGTCGGGAGATGTCAACAGAAGGTAGACTGAATTTCCCTCCACCTTCTAGTCCTTCAACATCCACATTAGATGGTCCCATCTTTGGCAACGACATATCAACTTTTGGCATGGAGATTTTGGGCCCTTTAAAAGTGCCCTCCACCTCATCAGGAATTCTGTGTCTGGTGTCCAATTCAAAATCAACATCAGGTACAGAGATGTCAATGACAGGCATTTTGATTGCAGTCTTCCCAGCTCCTTCATACTCTGTGAGTGAGACGTCAATGTCAGACTTTCCTTTCACTTTTGGTAAAGAAATATCAACAGAAGGCATTTTAATAGATGCAGCTTTTCCTGAGAGATCAACATCCATCTTTGGTTTGGTGATATTTGCGTCAGGGAGATTAATCTCACCACCTCCTTTGATTTCTACTTTTGGAGGTATTATGTTAGAGTGAGGCACCTTCATCCCTTTGGCTTTCACCTTAATGTCCCCATCTATCTCATCCAAATGACGTGAGAGTCTAACTTTGGGCAGTTTCAACTTTGGCATTCTTAGCTTTGCATCTACTTTGCCTACGTCTACATCAACACTTCCAACAGCTGCCCCTGCATCAACTCCTCCTTTGTTGTCGATTGTAGGAACTTTGATTTCTGCTTTTCCCTTCACAGCGGGCAAAGATGCCGCAGCTTTTCCTGAAGGGAGTGCAAACTCCACATCAGGCACGTTAAGCTTAACTCCTCCCTTCTCCACGTCTACTTTTTTATCACCAGACAAACTGAACTCCACTGATGGTTGCTGGATGGTCACACTCGGAGGCTTCAGCTCCACAGATCCAGTTTCCGATGCTGAGTCTGACTTTGTGTGTTTGGTCCTAGGAAAGGTGATTCCAAACTTGTGTCCTTTTCCTTTGGTTTTCACTTTAACTCCAGGTATCGCAGGTGAAGAGATATTCATCTGTCCCTCGAGCCGTCCTGTTTCCACTTTTCCTCCTGCGTCTTCTCCAGTGTAACTCTTTGTTTTCATGTGGGGAAACCTGGGATAACCATTTAACGAAAGGAAGGAGAACAGAAGAAAAAACATTGTAATATAGCCAAAAAAGACACAGAAAATATTCCAAAATGCCATGTAAAGAATGCCTTATAAAAAATACTTTTCAGATCATAAGATGTCTTTGAAATACAGTCAGTAAGTATTGTATTACACTATTCTTTGCCATCATAATGTTCCTCAACAAACCTCTTGACATGTTGTTTAGACAGCACAGCAGCTAATTGTGACCATTTCAATATGAAAAGCAAACACAGAAAGGACACAAGGCCAACCTGATCCTCCTCTTTGCCTTCCCCACGACTGCTGCTCCTCCGGCTCCTTCTGCTTCGACCTTCATGCTCCTCCTCTGTTTGAATTTGGGGAGAGAAAACTCCACGTCTACGTCACTCATCTCCAGCCTGGGCGGCGTTCCCTCGATCACCAGCTCCTCTCTGCGTTTCTCCTTCAGCCTTTTCAGACCAAAACGACCACCTCTCTTCTTCTTGGCCTTGAACGCCTTGCTGCCCTTCACACTCTGAAACACGCATGAATGACAAAGATTCAGTCGACAAAGTGAGTAGGGTCTGTTGACTTGCTGTTATGCAGGTTGATCGATTTAACAACCGAAAGTGTTTGGAAACTATGGATATGTTTTAAATATAATTTGAGTCTCTAAAAGATTGGACTAAAAGATTATATTATTTATAAGCAATGGAATAATTTAAGTTACCATTTAATTTTAAAGTCACAACTAAACCCCATTGAAGAATTTGGGCTTTTCATGAGGCATCTACTCTGGCAATTCAATTCAATTCATATTCTTATTTATTTTTACTATTCTTGCATTTTAACACCCTTAATCATATTTCCCATTTTCTGCATTTTTATTATTTACACTGTTGTTACATATTGTAGTATACATTTATATATATATATATATATATATATATATTTTTTTTTTTTTCTGTGTCTTTTTTGGCTATATTACAATGTTTTTTTCTTCTGTTCTCCTTCCTTTCGTTAAATGGTTATCCCAGGTTTCTCCACATGAAACTCATTTCTATTTTTCATAATGTTCATATTTTAACATACTTATTTCTATTTTTCTTATAATTTCTTTATGTTTATATATATTTCTATTCTATATTGGTGGCAACTGTAACGTAACCCAATTTCTCCCTGAAGATCAATAAAGTATTTCTGATTGTGATTTACCAAAGTATTATAACTAAATGAAAATTCTACTTCATGTAAAATGACACAATTTAGTTGAGGGACTGCATACCACAAAAAAAAACTGAATATAATTGATTACCATTTTGGCAGTCTTGGCTTTGGGACCTTTGACCTCCATACTGGGAACTCGAGGCCGCACGCAGACCTCGACGCTGGGGATGCTCCTCTTCAGCTGGAAGCTGACCTTGTATGGCTCGGCACACTGAAGGATCTTCAGAGCATCTTCATACTTCACGTTGTCGAAGTAGACCTTGGCACTCAGCAGCTGGTCACCTTCACACAGAGTACAATATGAATTAGTGTGTCCAGTGTGAAAAACCTAACTAATGAATCTATGGGTTGGGGTCAAAAATCTAAATTCTTAACTCAATCTGATGTATATTTGGTATCGTCTACTTTTCTTAAAGCTATAGTGCGTAGTTTCTGTCGCCCCATGAGGAATTCTAAGTAATGACAACAAAACTGTCGGCGCGTCTACACGATACAAGCCTTACGTGATCGCGCACGCGCCCCCACCCCTCCTCCACGCAGTTGCTAGTGGCCAAGAAGGACAGGGAGGATTAAAAAAACATGATGGACTCTTCAGAAGAGGTAATTATCTTCACTCGAGCTTCTGCGCAGGAAAGTCACCGGACGACACAATCTTCTGAACATAGTGAGACTGAGAAATACAGAAAGAGTTGTGTGGAGCTGATAGTCTTAATTAGCTTTGTAGCACTAAAGCTTTAAAGAAGTGCAGTAGTGTCCTGCATCCAGTGGTGAGAAGAGCCAAAAACTGCACTGAAGTACAGCAGGTTATAATAACAAGTACCAGTGGTGGAAAATAACTAAATGCATTCATGTACTTAAGTAAAATGTTGAGGTACTTGTACTGTACTTGAGTATTTTTTATTTTTTCCTACTTTATGCTTCTACTCCATTACATTTCAGAGGCAAATATTGTACTTTTTACTCCACTACATTTGTTTAGTAACTTTAGTTACTGGTTACTTTACGGATTGACACGCTGAGTGTGGTCATAGCTCGTACAATCTTTAAGAAATATTATATGAGTATGGCATAAGTGTTAAAATTCTTATGTAAATAAGAATGAGGCAATATAAGTTAAAAGCTACTTAGGAGAAAATGCTGTAACATTTAATCATTTAGTCAATTAAATACAGGTGTGTTCACTTGTAGCTACCTGAGGATGACCACCAGCTGTAGTTGAAATGTTGCCCATTGTGTTCACACAACAAAAATAATCAGTTTTTTTAACTGTCTTCATCGTAATCTATAAAAAAAGCACGACTTGCACACTGACTTGCTGCTGTCTGTCTGTCTGTCTGTCTGTCTGATCAGTACCAATGTTCACTGCCCCCTGGTGGTCACAGTGAGGAACTGTAACACTGCATACATTTGCTGCTAACACAGGAATTATTCACAAGACCTTATTGTGCAATTACTGCAAATAACAACAACTCACCATGGCTCAGAGTTTGCAGTGTTTTTATTTGAAAGCATAGTATGTTTACCATAAGTGCTCCCTAAATAAATCAGTTGTGACTGCAGGTACCTTCCTGTAGACTGAGGTGTTTGGCGGCTGGTGAGTCTCTGAGGACGTCTTTAACAAAGATTCCTCGCTGTCCTCCACCAGTCACACTGTAGCCGCTGGCTCCAGCCTCCGCCTCCACCACGATTTCCACGGACTGGGAGGCGTCCTCTGCACACTAACACGCACACGCACACGCACACGCACACGCACACGCACACACACACACACACACACACACACACACACACACACACACACACACACACACACACACACACACACACACACACACACAAAATTAGGCCAAAGACAAACATTTCATCTCCATTTTTTTTTTTGGTCTCTCATTATTAATCTTATGGTAGATATATCTCAGACTGCAGTAATACTATAGATTCATATTTGAAGATAAAAGCCCTGATTTTCCACATGTTACAGCAAAGTGACATGTTATCAACTGACCAACATAACTTGAACAAAATGTATTTTTGTTTTTAATTGAATGGTTTTATTAACCAAGGACTAAAGTGATTAGACAACTCGGTTGGCAGTTCACAGTAGCAGAATATGTTTTTAATGTATAAAGTCACTGGTCTTATTAATCTGCTATCAAAAAAATCTAAAGTTTAAGAGTGTCTGATCCAAGTCAAAAGGAACTTTGGATTTATTCGTTTAAATTGGAAGTGACACATTTAAAACATGGGAGTAAAATACCACTGTGGCTGCTGAAGTCAACAAAACTGTCAACACCATTTTGGGGCCAAACGTTGCATCATGCAGCTTTAAGGACGTTTCGTAAATGCATAAGGTCTTCAACTCAGTTTTACATCTTGTTTCACTTGCTTGAGTGAGTGCAGGATTTACTGTACAGTTATTTGTCACCTCACACTTTATACTTGTTAATCCATTTTATCCATTAAGCTGTCACAGAGGAAAGGTCACTCTGTTCTTGGATTACATCATCTTTTCCAGAGAATGACCAAAGGAAATAACTTGGCTCATGAAGGAAAAAACTTTGTGTGCTTCCATCTCCTTAAACATTAGTGATGGTAGTTAAAGTAGAGGAAAAGCTATGCTCTCCAGTTGCTGACCAACCACTGACACAAACAAAAGTAATCAAAATGTCAGCCTTTATATTAACAGCGTTTATCAGATTGCTGCTTACTGTCTGTTCGTCTGTGGGCTCGGAGTCCATCTCTGGTTGGGCCAGCTGGCAGGTCGACTCTCTCAGGTGACTTCTCTTCTGACTCAACACCTGCTTCAGCTCTGCATGAAGCTTCTCCTTCTGCACCTGCAGACAACACAGACAACACAGGGTGAGTGTTCTGACCTTTCTGAAGTAAATTAAGAAAGAGTATTTTTTTTTTGCCCCTGTAGTAACCACTTTACTCATACACATAGGCACACACTATCCACACTCATGCATAACATGTTTGCCAAGTCCTTTCAACACCCTAACCGTGAATCACAGATCATTCTACCCAATCACTAATATGTAATACGTCCTTGTGTTTGTCACCTGTCCTGTCCAGTCCTGTCTTGTCAGTTCTGATATTGTCCCGTCTCACTTTCCTCTGTTGTCTGTCTGTCACCTTGTCGCGTTTATATGTTATGTGTTACACTCCGTATGTGGTGCTTTAATCCCCCATGCCCTATCCAGGGTCACACTAAAACAGAGTGAATGGTTACGGTAGGACAACAGTAAATGCACTGAATGTAAATCTAAATCTGAATGTAACATATTGTGTATATAAAAATATATTGCTTTATTAAAAATAAAGTTGTCCTCCGAAGAGGGGGGGGTGGTGGTGGGCCAAAAAAAAAGAAAGAGTTTGGTTTGTCAACATAATTGCGTGTGCAGCAGTGGCACCTCTAGGCTAACCAGCAGTAGCTTTAGTTTACGTTTCACTTTCAGTTGTACATTTCCATCAGAAGTCAGTTGAGTGTGTCGCAGAGCAGGGTGCCAGTGCTGTTTTCTCCATCTGCATTTTTTCTTCCTACATTTTTGCCTTGGACACTATGTACGTATATATTACTAACAAATGTAAAAAGGAATTGTACTTGGCATATCTTTGGTTTATTGGAGTTTTCTGATGTCAAATCATTAAATTGACAGCATGGCTTTTGGTTATGACTGAGCATTTTCTGTTGCTATAAGTTGTGGGTTTGCACTATACTTTGGGTATCTGTATTGGTTTCATCTCATTTCTGTTTGTCTTTTGCTCTTTGTAACAGTTTACAGTATAAAAAAAATAAAGAAAGGAAAGTTTCTTCGTCAAACCCCAAGAAAAGTTATGCCTTGGTTTTTTTTGAAGAACTTTACACTGTTAGCGAACGGTCGAGCTTTGAAGAAGCAACTCATTGCAAGCACAGTATAGTGAGATGTATTTAAATGTGGGTAGACGGATGGCATACGGCCAAAAGAACAACACAGAATCAACCCAAAAAGTGCTGATTAAATGTAATAGTAATTATACATTAGTAATGTTAGCCAGTAATTATTTGGGTTTATTGCTTCTATGTTAAATCTGTTGTTATTCTAATTTATTTATTATCTAAACTACTGGTCAATCTTAGAGGATTACAATTATTCAGATGATGATGATGATGATGTGAAAGTTGTTATGTTTATAATAATTTGTTTTAAACCTTTTATTATTTTACTCCCCTGATATTAAAATGCATTTTAATAGTTCAATTGATGTTAAAATGGTCAGCTCTTTTCTTTTAATTTTGTAATACGCTTTGAACTGCATTTCACAAGTTAATTTGATTTCTGTTGTTCTTGTAAAACTATTTCATATAAATCAAATTTATATCTTGATCTAAAGAAACGTCCACAATAGGCTATTTAATTATGGCACTAACAGAAAAAGATTCATAACCACCATGTAATCAATAGTATTACACTATGAGGGTGTATTATGTAAACAGGAAATGTGTATATTAATGCATAGATGTTTTACAGGTCTTTTCCCTTTAACGCTCAGCTTCTGTTGTTTCAACATGCCTGCTATCTGCACTGACCTTTCTTTTTTTTTAAAGATAATTTTTGGGGCATTTTAGGCCGTTATTTCTATAGGACAGCTGAAGACATGAAAGGGGAGAGAGGGGGAATGACATGCAGCAAAGGGACGCAGTCGAACCCGTGGCCGCTGTGTCGAGGAGTAAACCTCTATATATGGGCGCCCGCTCTACCAGGTGAGCTACCCGGGCGCCCTGCACTGACCTTTGAGTTGGAAACCAGCTTCGTTTGACAAAAACTCTAAACTAAACTCGCTAACGTGCTACTTTTCAGCCATGAATGTGGGTCCGAGTGTTTACACCGACACCTGCAGCTGGTTTCAGATCTGCTTCATTCAGATGATGTTTGTTGTCGACTTTGCGTCCAGCAGCTGGCGGCCACCTGCTGCGGCGTGAAAAGGCCGCAACTGGCATCTGTGCTGAGCTGGGAGAAATAAAAGCTTGTTTATGTGCTGGAAAATGACCTCAGCAGATTGGGCCTGGACTATTGTGTTCCAGTTTGTATGTGCCTGGTGGCTGCTGGGGACACGATGTCTGTCACAATGCTGCATTCCCCTGTCCAAATATATCCAAATAACAATGTAGCTCATAAAAATATCAACAGTTTCTGTATGTGGCTGAAGCTTTGAGGTCCCTGAGGTTAAACTCAAAGATCCAAAGAAAGTAAATCACAGTGTATACCAGGGGCATCCAGGTACTCGTAAGGTAAACTGAACTGATGCTGTCGAGGTCTTCACCCCTAGTCTGGATCAATGGAAGTACATTTCAGGATAAAGTGTGACCTGACTCGCGCGCATGATGTCCACTCTATGTGTTGCTGTTCTCAAAATCTCTACGCTCTGTGTTACGGGAAACAAACACAACCTTTGACCTATGTACATGCTAGTTTTGAAGAACATTTGGATCGTGCAACAAGGCAGGCCTGCTTGCTTCTTTCAGTAAATGATTTTCAAAGAATACGGCACGTACTCTCTAACTGGAACGTTTTGGGACAGATTGGCTCTTACACTGGTAAGAGCAAAGTACGTTTAATATCCAGCTAATTTAAAACGCTCACGTTACAGCATTTTATGTGGCGTTTTCTTTTGCTGGGTGCAAATGTTCTACCAAAACAAATTTCTTCCCAAGACTATGTTGCAGAGCCACCGTCGCTGCGTCCGGAGCGTAGCACCGCCCAAGACGATTGTGATTGGTTTAACAAAATGCAAACTACCCAGACCGTTTTCTTTCCCCCTGAATGCATCTGTGGTGTAACCAGACCTCTCTCCACAGCGCTGTGGAGAGAGGTCTGGCAATGTGAGACTACTCCACCCCTGAATCAAGTTGATATCTTCTACTATTTTACACGACAACTGTAAGAAAAACAGCTTTTACTAAGATTGGTTTTCTCTCAAATCTTAAAACTTCTTTTTGTTTCTTTTCCTTCATGAGACTCGGGTGCATCACTAGCATATTTCCGAACAGCACATACTAGCATCCCTGCAGATTCATGTTTACAAATGGGTTCCCCTGTGTGTGTGTGTGTGTGTGTGTTTGTGTGTGTGTGTATGTGTGTGTGTGTCTCACCACTCTCTCTGGACTCTCCTGTTCGTCTGTGGAGCCGCTGTGGTGAGGGTTGCGTTGTGGGGCGGAGGGGGATCTGTTAGAAGGGGGCGACCACCTCTTGTCTTTTACCTGCCAACACAGTAGAAGATAGTGTTAAGTCACTTTGAAATATTCATGCAGCAGCAGTTTTTTGGTGTGCTTTTACCCTTTAACTCAACTAAAAAAGATTATCTGTTTCTCTATAGCAGCTTTGCACTGCAGCTTCTGGGAGAAACTGTAAAGCACATGCGGACCGAGACGCAAATTTATTTTAACAACCACTGACATTCTCGGCTCCAGTGAAGCTACTAAACTGAAGGAAACTGGTTGTACTGAGAAACTCCAGGCTCCCAGGTTTGAATATATGTAACAGTGTGTGTGTGTGTGTGTGTGAGAGGCTCAGTCAGCTTGAAAAGGAAATACAAGCTGTGGGTTTGTTGTACTCTGAGGTACTCTGTATGCGGACCATGCATTGCTACTACCAATCCACTTAACTCGAGGACGTGGCCGTGACTCCATCTTCAGAGCACAGAGGCAATAAAAATGACAACGTGGCTTTTTACCTCTGAGGAAATTAAACTCATCATCATCCTCTGCACATAAATGATGGCCTTCTTTTCTCCTCTGTGACTGAATTTATTTAAATTTTCTGTAACTTCATGACTTTGGGATAAGATTCTCTCAACGGAGAAGGTTTTAGCTGGAAGGGGTGAATTATTTCTTAATTATATTTCTCTCCTGATGACCTGTTTATTTAACTTAATCTATATACTAGCTAATATGAATCCTCCAGAACGTTTACTATCATTTTTATCCTGTGATTTTATTTGTGATGTGTGTATTTCATTCTCCTGACTGCAACAGAGTTTCTCTGCTGGATTGTTATTGTTGGACTGAATCAAACTGCGCTGGTTTTTGGTTCTTTTACCTCTTACCTCCTTTCTGAAGGAAACGTGTCATGTCCCAGCCTCCCGTATCTCCTTCCTCCACTTGCTTCACATGGTTAATCTTGTAAAAACATCCTGTCCTAGCACTTCACCTGTTGTCAGGCCACTGAGACACTTACCCACTACACATTTCAAGTGCAGATTGTGAGCTACATTTCCAAACGAACTACTGCTATAAATATTCATTTTATAGTTTAATATTTATTTATATTCATATATAAATATTCATAAAAAATAGTTTACTCATTAAGATACATTTTTTGCCAACCAAAAAAATATCTCTTCTTCTTTTTAACACACACACACACACACACACACACACACACACACACACACACACACACACACACACACACACACACACACACACACACACACACAACATGAAGCTAGAAGTATTTAGTATCCTGTGTATGAGGTAACGTCACAATCAAACATAATGCACAACTCTCTTCATAAAGTATAATACTGCAATCATTTTACACATATTAAATTAGAGCAAGATAACATCCTCAGTAAAGTCAATTATTCTGCTGAAAAACAAACGGTAACATCTGTGGACAATGATTTCAGTCATCAAACCACAGTGCCGTATAAGTGTTGTCTGCGCCGTATTCAGAGCTGAAGTACAGCATGTTATTACTGTGTGGAGGACAGATGGGGCTTTTAAAGGGATCGAGAACACAGAAATAAAACATCTTCTTATCAGTGAATACTGATGTAGACCGTTGTTTCAGTTTGTCATCAGGGAAATTATGATAATAGGCTTAATATTATAAAGCTGTTGTTTCGCACTTGCTTTTTTTATTTCTTCCCTCAGAGTTGAAGGGCCAATATTGCACAGAGTACTCAGCTCCTCTACAATTCTACAGATAAACTGAGGGGAAAAACACTCACTTCAAATATATTATGATTTCTTTCTTGTGTCATCTTCCAAGTTAATATTTATGCTATTCCTTTAGTTTTTCAATAGGACTTTTGGGTCTTTGTTATTGACATGAATGACTAAGCCCTTTGACTTTGCGACAACTTAATAAAAGCGACTTCACGCAGAGGCTCTGGCTTAGGGGACCCTGAGCTCTTGGGCCCTTGGGACTGGGCCCGGTAGCCCCGTTCAGTAATCCACCCATGTGTTGAGCAACTCGTCATTATTCAATTTTTTAAGGCCTAAAATCACCTACTCACTTTGGCGTTACGGCTCTTACTAAAAAACAACGACAGTAGCATGGTTGGTTTATATATTTTCACGAGCAGAAGGAGGTCTGCGTTTACTTACGGCTGGATCTCTGCTCTGGCTGAAAACATGGCTGTCCTCTTGGTCTCTGTCAGAGTCTGAAATAGAAAAAAACAACTCAGGTTATTCAGGTTTTTGCAGTAACTCAGAGTTTATCTAGTTCAATTAAGAGGAGACTCCAATGAAGTGCATTCATTCTAAGCTTTTTCATCATATTGCATAGGAGAGTCATGCATTAGAAATAAGAATGGGAAGCCATTTCCTGAATTGGCTGAATGAATTTAACTGACTGTCCTGTAGATACAAGCACATAAACAGGGATTCAATTAAATTAAATTTCAATTCAATTTAACACATGTCCAATAACCTCAAACTACTTTAAACAGGACAGAAATGAGGTACATAGAAAGAGGAATCGTTGATTGTGCTACTCCAACTTTATCCTATAATGGGTTAAAGAGGACAAAACGGATGACTTTACTGATTTGTTTTCTCTTTTTCTAATGGAAAGGGTTATTTTTTCACAATTTCTACATTATGTGTTTAGTCTGCCCTTGTGTTGCCTGTGATTCTGTATCCCTAACTAATTCCTGAAACTTTGGGAACTAATGCACTGTATCTGAGAATCTCAGTGTCCAATTTTCTTACTTCTAAATTAAAAATGTACTGGATGTGTTCCACTTCTGCTTCAGACATTTTACTCTGGGGTCAGTTTGAAATGGCATCATCAGCTCTCACCGCATGTGTGCACACATACTGTAGAATATTAAAAGATATGAGCATATTTTTCACACCTGACACATACGGTATGTTTCTGCAATTATCTGTAAAAAGTTAAATTAAATCAGGAACATTTCCGATACATTTAGTTTCAATGGACATTTAATAACTACAGTCTATATGCAGGATGACACCAGTCATCACTGAAACGCCATCAAAACAGGACTGTATCGTATAACAGTAAATTAGCTCCAGTAGCATTCTTAAGAAGGTGTAGCATCGGGTGTTCATGACAGGCTCGTGCATACGGAGTTCAAACAGTGACATGGCTGTCAGTCTAAAGCTTTTGAGACGGCGGTTTTGAGATTCTTTCCGTAGTCTTGGTCATGCCTCTGCACCGGCTACACAAGCCTCTCCAAACGCTCCACTCAGACACCTTTAGGAAACCATTGGTACCACTCAAACTGCCCAAAATCATCCATGACAGAAGTGACATTGTCATAATAAACAAACAAATACATACCACTGAAAAAATTAAGAATTTGGTGGCTATGAATTTTCAAACTTTCCCACTTAAGAAAAAAGCAAGATGTTAGTGGGTGTTAGTGTTTTTTT
The DNA here is from genome assembly GCA_023566125.1 of Zingel zingel. Lineage (NCBI taxonomy): Eukaryota > Metazoa > Chordata > Actinopteri > Perciformes > Percidae > Zingel > Zingel zingel. Next base: position 37,780,453 of record CM042316.1, on the reverse strand, counting down.
TGTCCATTTGGAAAGGGGCTTTACATAGTCAGTCACACAATGAGATGTTTGTTCTGGTTTGTTATGGCACTGAAATGTACCACTGTATAAAGTCGTATAAAGAAAAAATATAATTTCACACTGATTTAGGGCTCGCAGGACTGTTATTGGTGCAGCCAAATACAGTAAAGCGGACTAGACCTTAAACCAGATCCCATGGCTTGCTTCTGGACGCTTTGATGTCCACTCAGACTTTTAAACACATTTGTTTTCCATCGATCAGTCACCACTGAGAGCTGATGCATGCTATAAAAGCAGAAATGATGCCAGCAGGAACTAATGAAGCCGAGTCTTTGTAGCACCAATGAAAGAAACCCTCATGTAATTCACAGTAGCTGGTAGAATGTTTGAATACTATTAAGAATAGAAACTATAAATATAATAATATATAATAAATAGAATTAAAAACAGTATACAACAGTATATCCGCACAGTAACTTGGTTATGGAAAAAACAGCGCTGTGCAGAGCCATTATTTAAAGAAATTCACTGATTTAACTGAAAAGTCTTTTGAATGTATAGAAGCTCCTCTCCTGGTCGGTTTACCATCAGTCCATCATAACTCGTTCGGGAATCACTTGGCTTTCTTTACATAACTGTGGCCCCCTAGCTATCCCCTTCCTCACAGTCCTGCCTTCATGTGATCACTTTTTTAACTGCCATAGCTTAGCTAGCTGTGTGTGTGTGTGTGTGTTTGTACATTTAAATGTGTGTTTGAATTTGTGCGTGTGTGTGTGTTTGAACGTGTAGAGTGTCAGCGTGCATGGCATGCCTGTTTGGGTGGGTTGGAGGTATCTGGTATCCAGCAGGTCACACATAACACACATTCACTAAATGCCCAGTGGTCAGTGTATCAGTCACAGTCACGGAATAGAACAAGTTTTGGAGAGATAGACCCTTTCCACATGAAGTGATACACTCTCAAGGGATGAGAATGAAGACATCAAACCATCCCTGAGGACCAGGTCAACACATTCTCACTCCCATCTCGTCAGGTGCCTTTGTCGTTGTTATTGACGCTAAAAGTCTCCTTTACCGTCATATTTAAACACGCTTCTAAACGTGCTTGGTTGGGACTATTGGCGTCACTTTTGACGCAGTTATGTTAAGGAAAAGGTCGTGGGTGGGCTTACGTTTCGATGACATGCGGGAGACGGTTGAGTTTAGGAAAAGAAGAACGGACGGTTGGGTTTAGGAAACGTGACATGCGGGACACGATCCCCGGTCTCCTTGGTGAAAGTCCTGCACCACCCCAACCAGCCTTTCTGCACGTCACAGTAATGTGAAGGATGACACTGTTGTCAAGCAATCTTAGTTATCAAAGTGGTATCATTTTCAGTTAAAAAACATGTTTTTTTTTAATAAAAATGAAAAGTTTCCTGAGCTCTAAGTTTAGAAACAGTAGTCACTCCTCTAGAGAAAAACAGAATATTTCAGTTTTATCTGCTACAGTTAGACTTGTGCACCTGACAGCAGCTTTACACTGCAGCTCTGTGTGACAGACAGCAGCAGGTTGAGGAGGTGGCACTCCCTGAACAGCCCGGTCTTATTATAGATCAGACTCACACATCTGCAGGCCTCCACATGCCTGATGACCGCCCCAATCAGCATGGACCCTCAACCTTCTGCCATACCGATTAAGGGTTGCTGTTGAAAGTGAATGTTGTATGACTATATAATCCGTAGACTATGTCATAGTGGGATTCTGTATCGCTCTCCATCTTAAGTGTGTGCAGGATGCAACAGCCCTCCTGTCTTAATGTAATACTGAGTGGGACATATGGAGAGAGGATGAAACTGCAGGTTGTATCAAACCTTAAAGGTCGGGGAAACTGAAATTTCTTTAGAGACGAGTTGATTGACTTTCAATTCAATTTTATTCATAGTGTCACATCATAACAGACGTTATCTAAGGACACTTTACAGATGAATTAGGTCCGGACCACACTCTCAAAATCAAATTTACAGAGACCCAACAATTCCCCCCAAGAGCAATTGCACTTATTGCAGAGGCGGCAATGAAAAACGTCCTTTTAACAGGCAGAAATGTTGGACAGAACTGGCTCTTGGTGGGCCGCCATTTGCCTCAATAAATAGCATCTTTGCTTTGAGAACAGGTCTTATAACTTTATTTGAAAGAGCAGATACATATATCCCAGTCCCAGTAAGATCATTTCTACTGTTGATGCTGTTCCTCTTCCATGTGCCAGGCTCGACTAAACCAAAGAGGGCTCGTCTTTGTCCAAACTGTTGAAACCATCACAATCAGAGAGCTTACCAACACAGCTGTGCCATGAAAAAAACACACGCAGATTTAATCTCAAAGAAAAAAAAATAATAATAAGGTGCCAAGTGCTTACTTAGGGTATCAAGATGTGTATATTTTTGCAATGGAACACATCAGCATAAAAAATATGTATGCTCACACACCCATGCTTTTCACTGTGAACCAAAGCATCAAAAGAATATCCAGTAGGCTAAAACCAAAAATCACAAACAAGTGAAAGCAAGGTTGGTTCCTGTCTGGGATGTTGCATGTTCCTAAACAAACTAATTAAATGTCACATTATTTCACAGTGATTCTATTCATAAATAAAAATGAATAAGCATCTGTCCAATTGATACAAAAAGGTAGAATCCATAATAATGTAGTGGGTAAGATGCTAATATGATCCTTGGCAGCTACTATGCAGCTAAAGAGTATCAGTTCTTGCTGCCTGACTGCTCTTCGATGGGCTCTGAAATTGAACATCAGAGCACAAACCAGAAAGCTAAAGAGCTTGTTGGAGCTGTCAGCCACTCTGCAGTTTGTCTGACACGAGGTGGATTATGTTGTCGTGAGTAGATTTGATAATGCAGGTGGGTTTGTTAGTGAGATTGTAGAACGAGCTGTGCTGTTAACTTTCAACAGCACAGAGTTTATGCCTAAGGCTTAGTCACAACACAATGCCTTTTTTTTACTATATCAGATTTACATGCAATCATTCTGAGATTTGTTATAAAAGTGTTAGAACTAAAGAAGCCTTTCAGTAGTCAAAGTTGTAAAAGCAAGTCCTCATACCAATTGAAAATAATTCAGTCAGCGCCTTACAAAACAATACAAAACAATCCATATGACAATGCAAATCTATATGAAAACAGCGCAGGCATGGACGTAATTTTATAGTGACACATGTTCCATACATCCTCCAATCATGTAAAACTTTGGCCTGTATGTCTACAACAACGCTGAGCCCTCCACCTTCTCACTCATGCACCTGTATTACTCATTTGTGAATGTTGTAAATGTAATGTAAATGGACTGTATTTATAAAGCACTTTTCTAGTCTTAACAACTATTACTAGATATCAAAGTCTGGAAAGGAAGTCAAGAAAACTGCCTGCTGAAAATTTGAGGGCATAGGTTGCAAGGAGTATAACATCAGTAGGCAATAAGCTGTATGTGGGCTCTCAAGGAGCCCAGACCATAAACATATAAGAAAATCACATTTTTTTGTGTGGAGAGGGACTTTAAGGATCAGGAAAGTTCCCCTTCATGGTTAAAGAAACCAATGTTGCTGGTAGGAAACAGGAAATGAAGCAAGGTCCCTTGTTTTGAGGGACCAGAATGTCAATATTGGACAATTCTCCAAAACCGTGAATTACGTTTAGCAACAAAATTTTATTCTGTCCAATGCCAATGATTTTAAAACCCTTCCAATGTATACGGATTGTCCAGTAAGGTCACACTTATCGTACAGACAACCATCTGCATGGTATACTGTAGCAGTATAACAACGGTAAGCTGTTACTTTATCACTCGCACAACTGCAAGAAGCCACTAGTCAAGAAATCCTAACCTTTGTTCAATTCTAAGAGTCTAAACAAGTGTTCTTTTTCTGTGAGGACAGCCAAAAGCCTGGCTGATAGCTGTGATCCCGCAGACCGCTCCAGACTTCTGTCAGGGATTGTTATGGTGCGATGTGAGCTGAATAGTTCTTGTTGTCCTGCTCTGACTTACAGCAGCAGCCTTGTGAAACTGACCCTGCTGCTCTAAGCCTATTAGAGATGGACAAGTTAATGATGTTATAGTTGGCTCAGTAATGGCAGGACTCAGCATCAGGTGTCCACCCAAAGAAAACAACCACCCATCTGCTATTTAAATGTTGATAACATTTATTTGACATAACACACTGCAGCAATGAGGCAGCACATGAGAGACAGCTGAGGATGTGAGTATGTGATTTATTTGTGGCCGCAGGCATTATCAGTAGAGGCCAGATATCGACAAAAATGGGTTTTCTCCTCACACACTTACATAAGAGTACACACACAGAGGAAATACCGCAACACTTTTTCACAATTGGTGGCTGCCTGAGTGCATAACACAAAACGTATTGGATCTAATTTTAGGACAATCACAAGACCAGAGGAGGGAAACTGTTTCTATTCTAGAGACAAGACTGACTGCAAATTCTCCAACGAATAACATCAATTCTAAAAAACACTGAGATGTACAAATCAGTAGTAGTAGTTTATTCTGAGAGCAGGAACACTGAATAGTTTCCTGAGGCAGGCCACACATGCATGAATAAAACAGCAGTATATGGCTGTTTTTTCTTTTTAAATGAATTTATTGTAAAGCTTTTGTTCCATACGTTCCCAGAATTGTATACCTATTTATTTATCTTCACGCAGTGTGTGTACTGTGTGTAGGTAGTCAGAGCACAACTTATGTATGTGAATTCACATGAATGGAGCCACAAACACATATGGAGCCTACAATCAATAAGGAAAGTTCAATTGTAAATATATGACAATATTTATTGTCTGTATGAAAAACAAAATAACAGCATCACATTGATCTTCAAAGAGCAGCATCCAAAAATCGTTCATGGGCACAAAGATGATTGGACAGATATGCTGATGTAAGAATTAGTAAATGAGAGGAACTCATGGGAAAGTGTAGGGACAGCAGAGGTGAATGGGGATGAAGAAGAAATGACAGAAATTAAACCAAAAGTAGGATAAAGGCAAAATGTGACAAAAAAGAGCCTGCAAGTGGAAGGACATGGACATCAAATGGTTCTTTTCCACTGCATGGTACAGCTCGACGCGACTCACTCTTGCTTGGTTTACTATTGACAAAACTTGTTGATAGTACCTGGAACTTATGTGGGTACTAGCTCTGTCGAGGTTCCAAGCAAGCTGAGTCAATACTAGAATTTTGAGTTACAACACTGCAGACCACTGATTGGTCAGAAAGTCATCACAAAGCGGTTATTTTTTAAATAGCCAAGCTACCGTCAAATGCAACCGTATTTTTTTGTATTCACTTGATCGAGATTTAAAAAAAATTGCAACCCACAAAAGCATGCCGTGGTCACCTCACGAGCTGCAGACATTCAGTGAATATACAAACTCTAGAAATGTACCTGGTGGTAACAAAAGCGAGTCAGGTAGAGCTGAGTCGAGTTGAACCATGTCGTGGAAATGAGGCAAAAACTGGAAATGAACATAGAGAATAAATTGTGAGATAAAGAAAAGAAAAAGAGGGAGAGGTTTTTAGTGCGTTTGTAAACTTGCAATAGAGTACAAGTGGGAGACTTCATTGATTTTTTTCTGTTTTCTCAGAGACAAATGAAGTATCGTCCAATCATCATCATGTCATCGTGCTGAAACATTAGAGCACTCAGACATGAGGGTTTATTCCAAATAAATACTAAACACATGTTGGCATTGTAAAGTAAGCAGGAGAGCCAACTGACAGTATCAAAGACAAATTGCAGTTAATGACTCAGTTTACCCAATTTTAAAAAACATATTTTCCTATGGTAACACTTTACTTGAAGGTATCTACATAAGAGTGACAAGACACTGTCATGAACACATGACACTGTCATGACACAGTCATGACACATGAACCCTAACCCTAACTCTAACCCTAACCCTAACCCTAACTCTAACCCTAACCCTAACTCTAACCCTAACTCTAACCCTAACCCTAACCCTAACCCTAACTCTAACCCTAACCCTAACCATAACTTGTCATGACAAAAACCGAATGACACTTACTAAAAGAAGCGTTATGTCATAAACGTTTATGACTTGTTTATAATGTTTATGACACGTTCATGACAGTGTCATGTCACTCTTATGTAGATACCTTCAAGTAAAGTGTAACCTTTCCTACTTATCAATTTTTATTAAGTAACCAATCAGATGGTTGTGTTATTATTTGCTGAAGTTTTGCCTCCACCAACACACAACGAATGGGAAAAGAATTTCACCGAGTCTGTCAACAGTTTTTATGAGAGACTATTAATTACTAATTGTAGTTAACACATTGGACTGTTTACAGTTAAGTCTGTGTATAATTCAAACAATAAGAACATGTTTCTGGAAAGACAGTCCACTGATTTATGTTTACAGATAAGGTAAAGGTCAGTTTACTTGTCATGAGGAATGCAATGCTGCCTGTGAAAACATGGAAATGGAGAGCCTTCCAAGCCCCTAGCATTACACGCTAGAAGCTAAGCTTTAAAGACGTGGGCATTTGCTATTGGTTGTATTATGAGAAATGTAGGATTTTGTGTTTTTGGAGATTGACCCAGACTAAAAAGTCAAGATATCTTAGCCTCAGCAGCTTGCATTTATGCTCATTCTGTCTCTTGTCATTCCAACATTTTAATGGAAGTGCAGTAGGCCTACTATATCACTGGAGAGCCCCTTTAAATGGGATTTTCTAAGCTGAGGGCATCACAAACAAAATGTCTAGGCTTTGTTGTGGCTATGTACTGCAGTCTGTCTGTATTTGCATCTGACATAACTGTCATTTAATCGCTTTATCATTACGTTTTATTAGGGTTTGGTGTTCAAGAGAAAGAGAGCTTTATTTGTCAATCCACACAATCCACAAAGCACATGTAATTGGCAGTTGAAATGTGTTTTTTACGCACACCCCTCTTTATACACACAGCAAATGCAATTCACTGCCACTGCCATGGCTGAAAATGTATGCAGCGCTGCTGCTTTGAGCCACTTTAGATAAAAGCATCCACCAAACAGCATAATGTCCAAACTGTTCGAGATTAGTGGGATAGATCCCAACGCGTCTCCTGGCCATTTGAAACTTCAGATGGACAAAACAAGACACATCCGCTGGCGTGGGGCTCTGGACAGGAAATGTCTCCATGTAAACAGGAAACCGAGATAGTCTTGACAGATACACTTGACACATGGTGAGACACACCGTGTGGTCATTTTTGAGTGATTCAAAATTTGCAACACACTATGAACTGTATTTCTCAGTTTTAGAATAAATATATTTAAATTGTGTATTAGATATTAACATGTGACATGTGCTCTTGAGTCATTTGTTTACATGAGTCTTCCTTCCTGAAAAATCCTCTCGGCTCGCCGAGGGAAGTTCACCCTTGTACGTACGTCAAGCCATGTTTCCTCATGAGGTCTCCCACCTGAACTGCCCAATCAACTCTTGACCCTACTTCCTGGTCTACAATTAACCCCACCCACAACCACAACCACCACCACCCAAAGTCTGTCGCCAGGAAACTTCCATTATCATCCATCATTTCATTCTATGTCATTTACTCTTGGCTCATGGATACACACACAAATGATACCTGCTGCTTTTCTTTTTTGTTCCAGCAACATGTAACCTCAAAATAACAGATGATGTTGTCTTAAAGCATACGTGACAACAAAACTACACAACACTTGACACTTAAGACTTTATTTGTAGCATCATACTCAGACCTGTGAGCCCTGTAACAATCAGTACAGACAGAATTAGAGGAGAGTTCAGTTACTGGCCTCCGTTTAAACAAGCTGCAGTAAAGAGGGGCTTGGCAGCTGCCATTATTATGATGGGGAGACGTCAACAACTACCATATGGACAAACATTAAACATGATCAAATACGCTGAGAGCGTACAATGACAGAACATTCCCAAAAGTTTCCAAATAGAAAATACTAAAATCTGCAGCCAAGCTTCAGTACATATAGTTGTATAAGGGGGTTAATTCAGGGAACTGTTATTATTACAGTTGTTAAATACATTATTATAACAATTATGTATCAAACTATCTTAAGCAACAATTACAGCACTGACGGCTGACGATCTTCTATTTTATAATTCATTACAAAACATGATTAGCATGACAGCAACAGAATAAGTGGTGCAACACAGCGAAGGCACATACTGTTGTTATCTCAGCTGTGCATGTTGAGTTAGGCAAGAACACTTTTTGGCCAAATCTCATGAGGAATCTCATGGCCCTCAGAGTAGCTTCACAGTATTTATCCCATTTTGTTGCCATCTCAAATTGTTTACCACATAGCTGAGTGCACGCCCCTTGACTGTCTGGGCTAATGCCGTCATGTTCACTGGAATTTCAGTACCACTTAGCTGACATTGAAAAAGATTTAACTTAATACATAATTTAGGCTTAGTTGTTTCATAAAAGTATATAAAGTCAGTCTGTGTCTTATCTTATATACAGCTGGACTATTTCAAACAATTGGTTGAAAGCAACAAATCACCAGCAGCAGAAAACAGTAAATCAGTCCAAACATGTCCTCCTCCAAGGAGCTAAACGGGAATATATTTGATAACAAAAGGCAGGAAAAACACCTAACTAGCAATGCCCTTATAAAAAAGTTGCTGGAAAGTAGAATCTGCCTTTTAGATTAGTTTGATATTGTTTTTGAATATTTCTATGGCCCAAAAATTACCCATTGCATGCATGCAATCTGGTTCCAATCATGTGTTGTGTGAGTGTGATTTGGCTACAGCAGCCTCTGTACCCACTTTGGGCCAACGTACATACCAGGCTGGTGGAGCTGTAGTTGGGGGGCAAACAGATCTTATGACCATCACACTGCAGCTGTCGCTGCTGTGTAACATTCAGACAGGGGCTATTTGAAATGGCTGCATACTTACAGCAGCAGCTCTGCTCTGCATGAGGCCATTTAAACTTATTTTTGACTGGTACACCCTATTATTATTATTATTATTATTATGATAAATTAGAGATAAGTTGCTTTACTAATTGTTGTGATGCTCCCAGTGTTGGATGCCCCACCCATCTGACACACCTATAGGCTTAAATAAATGCTACGAATAATTTTCAAGTGTTATTTGACCCAGGTCACATTACAAAACACTCTTATAAACTTGGAGTCATAGTGACATGCCACACTGCAAATAGTTACCATACACCTCAGTGAACGCTCAAGTGTTTGTAACCAGCAACTGGCATGTTGGAATAAACACAGGCGGCAGCTGTCCTACTAAAACTGTCGTTGCATTTAAACAGCGCACTATTGTTATGCTCTCCCAAGTCAGCAATGTGTAGTCTACAGGCTGCTACATAAACTATTCTGCATAGCTCACAGCAATTCCTGAGCTGCCAAATGTTGAAGCAATATTTCAGAAAATTGAACACATTCTCAGGCTGATTTAAAATGGAAATATACAGCCACAGAGTCCAGACCCAGAGCAACAAAGGCATACCGCTAAAGCTTTATACTGCAAGCTATCAGTCCCCTTTAACCGTGACTTCTAACACCTGAGTCCCTCTCTGCACAGAGCAACAACACAGAGCCCTCAGGTGTCATCAGCACACTTTATTAAATCACATCCATCCAGCCTACCTTAATTATCAGCCTCAGCGTGCCTCTTCCAGTGGTTCAAAGGTGACGGACCTCCACCTGCAGCTCAAATCTCAGCTTCTCTCTCTTTTCCTATGTTCCTAATGACTCCCTCTCTCTAACATCCACTTCCTGTCTGTCCTCAGCTACTCTCCTTAACTAATTGTTATTGGTATTTTTTAAACTTTTCCCCCTCTTTCTATCTAAAGCCTTTGCCCCTTGTCACCAGCCAGCCTGTTGCTCCCCTCACTGAAACCTCAGGCCTGGCCCAGGCCCATGGCATCTCTAGGAGGGACGCATCCAGCAGCCTAATTGGCCGGAGGGCAGAGATGCCCCCATATTAGGGCAGCAAGAGGCGGGACTGCATAACTACGATAAAGGAGGGAGGAGAAGAAGATAACAAAGTTTGTAACATAGTAGACTATGTGTCTGAGTATTGAGACAACTGACTGTTTCTCTCTCTGTCTCTCAGATGCCTGCAGCATGTGTCCACACAAAACCCAGCAAACTTGTCATGGTTTTATGAAATCCATCACTAACTGGGTCAAAAGGAGATGTTAAGTTTGACAATTCAGGCACAAAAATAGAGCTGTGCTGATAGGTGACTTGAATTGGCTCAAGGTGATACAATGCAAACTTTTTGCAGCTCTTAGAATTTGATTTTAAATGATCTGAGACCAAGTTTTTCCATCTTTTGCAGGGGATCAGCACAATTATCAGGCAAAACTAACTACAGGGACTACTTTCCCTATTTCCAGGAGGAATTGATAATGTAAATGATATAGTAATCTACGTACAAATAGCCCTGGCTACATCAGCAATTTAATGATATATCAGGTAGACTACAGGCTATAAAATAAATGCTCAAGGGTCAGTCTTTCTACTTTGGATAATGCTCCTCCTCATCTACTATGCTACTGTACACTGCTGAGTCTGCATGTATGAGTGCCAGAGTAATTGATCTGCCATTAAGTTCTGATCACTTAAAGTGCTCATATTATGCTTTTTGGATTCCCCCCCCCTTTATTGTGTTATATATCTTTTTTGTGCACGTTATAGGTTTACAAAGTGAAAAAGTCCACCCCAAAGGGACTTACCATCTCCAACAGAAAACACTGTTCACAAACTGCTCCAAACAGCTCTATTGTAGTCCAGCCTTTACTTCAGAGACAAACGTGGTCACTTTGTAACACACGTTATAATGCTCGCCTAGCTGCTAGCATGGCACGCCCTCATACTCTGCTTCTGACTGGCTAGTAGTCCTTACCTAGGTACTGTCAGGGCACGCCCTCATACTCTGCTTCTGACTGGCTAGCAGTCCTTACCTAGGTACTGTCAGGGCACGCCCTCATACTCTGCTTCTGACTGGCTAGTAGTCCTTACCTAGGTACTGTCAGGGCACGCCCTCATACTCTGCTTCTGACTGGCTAGTAGTCCTTACCTAGGTACTGTCAGGGCACGTCCTCATACTCTGCTTCTGACTGGCTAGTAGTCCTTACCTAGGTACTGTCAGGGCACACCCTCATACTCTGCTCCTGACTGGCTAGTAGTCCTTACCTAGGTACTGCGCATGTGCGACTCCCAACAAAGATGGGACAGAAGTGAGATGTCTCACTCTGTAGCTAAAACAGGAGCTCAACACACAGGGTGAAAAGAGGAGCTGCAGCAATGTGCAGTACAACAAAAATATGGTGTTTTTTGAAAATAAAACCATGTAATCTATTCTGATATAACCTCTAAATACAATTATGAACCTGAAAATGAGCATAATATGAGCACTTTAATAAGCAAGTTGACCAATGAGACAGCTTAAAAAAATGCAATGTACCCTGTTCATGGTAAAAAAGGTTCTTTATGGATTAAAAAACTAGCTGATACACTTTGTGTTACGTCAAACACATGGGGTTTCTTTCTCATAAATTGTTTGGATCTCGATTTTCCAGCTGAGCGATTTAACGCCAAACCTAGGAGCCAAAATAAACCAGAAGACGTGCTCTAATAAAATCCTAACGGTCTTTAGATGCCTGCATGAACTTTCCAAAAACTGATGCTGTTAGGAAGTTATTTTTAAAAGCAAATGGCTCAAAATAGGAACAGCAGGCCTTGGATCTCATTTTAGAGAAAGTGTGTCTTCCTTTCAGGTGAACAACTGCTGTTTGTTGCGTGTGTGTATTTTGCTTGTCTCTGCATTGCATTTCAGCATGTCCTGTGTGGATCTTCTGTTGAGTATGCCTGTTTGTTTCCCTCCCTGTACTTAGGGATGATTTGTAGTAAACCAGCAGGCTGCAAAGCTGAGGTAAATATGGAAAGGTTCATACGTGCCGAACAGCAAACCAAAGTCCCCCCTGGGAAGAGAAATATAAAAGGCTCCCAAGATACCCAGACTGGAAGAGACACAAATCAACTACAAATGACCTGGCAACTTGTTGTGGTTAATTTGTATTTATTTGTGATTATTTTGCATTGCTTTGTGGTCACTCTCTGTACTTTTTCTGCATCTCTTTGTGGTTGTTGGGCCCCTTTTGGTAGTTTTCTTGCTCTCTTGTTATCTCTTTGTAGTAATTTTATGTCTCCTTGTGCGAGGACACTTCAGCATGGTGTATGCTTGTCCACATGAGGGCTTGATCCACAGGTATTAAACGTATATATGCTGTATCTAAACTCATAGCACCTGCCACCCAGGGAAAGAAATTCAAGGTGGAACTAATGCGAACGAAGGAAGACTGACACAATTTCACGCTCACTGAGGTGAAATTAAGTGAAGAGGCGTTCACTCCAGTGGAAGTAATTCAGCTGGATAAGAAGAAGTTTTAACGGACACTGTAAAGTAAATCCCAAACACAACTGTATCAAGCAAAGCTGCCTGAAGATTCTACCCCTGGATGATTAACAGCAGGAAAAAATGTCTATTACATATTGATGAAGACTGTTACTGACTAAAGTCTAACTCTCTAAAGAAGATGTTAGTGGTGCTGGCAGCCAATCCTCAAACCAAAATGATAAATATTCAGCATGATACAATAAAACTAATCTGACTTCTAATTAAGTCTGGGGAAGTGCTGAAAGAACAGACAGCTGATCACTTAAGTCTGTCAAAAGTAATCAATAAAAACAATAAAGTTCTGTACACTGCTGCTGGTTACATTAGTTATGACTAGTTTATTATTTTCTAAAGATGCGGTCACACTGGATTTCACTCCTTATTTCATTTCTATGTGTTGTCCAGACAAAATACGCAATCTGATGTCACCGATATGAACAACTGATGTCAACTTTTCAAGTCAATTTATCGAGTTCATGCATGTTTAAACATTGCAGCTGCCGCACACATGTGGTACATCTCCCTCACTCCTGTTAGTTTTGTTTTATCTGGACAGCTTCCAACTATGTCATTCTCATTAGTTCATGAAGTTTGGTGTACTCTCATAATTCCCATCATCATAAATCCACCAAACTACAACCTGAGCATAGGTCTGATTAGCCAAAAATATGTATAAAAAAACACCTGCGTAGGTGTGCAGATCCTTTAAGCCCTTATCCAGACCCCAGGGCTTTATAAACCACATTAAACTGCGGACCAATGCCCCTGTCCCTCTACCCATTACTCCCTCATGGTCTAAGTAAAGCACTATCCAACCCCGTACCCAGCCCACAGCCCTACAGTTGAGCTATGGATGTGTCTCTAGCCAGCGAGCCGTGCAGAGGTGGGGTGGTAGGGTGGAAGATGCTGTCAGCGCAGATCAGGCAGCCAGCACTGTGTCAGCTAACATGGTCATTGTTGCGCTCCAGCTTGCACACAAAGCCTGGATTTAGACATGGCGGAGGCCTAGGACCCTGAAACAAGGGCTGGGCCAGACAGGGGAGGGATGGAGGGTGACAGGGATGGAGTGAGGGTGGAGCAGGTATCTCTATGCAATGTTGCAACTTATTTCTCTTGGTGATTTCGATGTTTTCATTTGAAATGAAGAATTACATGCTCCACGATAAAAAACAATCATCATCAAGTTAAAGGCTTCTCCTCAAACATAGCAGTGACAGATGCAGATACAGTGACATGCTCATATGATATCGTATGGAAGCTTGGCAGACACATGAGGGTCTGTGAATGAAGTGTGGTTTTTAGTGGGTGGGAGTGAGGATGTTTAGGAGAGACAAACGGGAGAGCTAACAGAGGACCGAGGAGGAGTAGAGTGGTTGGGGTGGGACGTGTTGACGAGTGAAGGAGGGGTGAGGGGGGATGGGCAGCTCGGTTGGCATGGGGCTCGAGGTCCCACCAGACCACAGCTATGCCCTCGTCAGCGCTTAAATGGGCCAAGAAACTGGAGCAGGTTGTGTGTGTGTGTGTTACAGTGAAAAACATCTAAACACAATTAGTCTTTTTGCCGATGGTAAGCAGCCGTTATATGAGCAGGATCATATTGTTGATATGATAATAATGATCGATTAGAACTAGGTTATAAGACATGTTGTCCGAGCTCGTGTGGAATCAAGAGTTTAGAGTTGTTCTGAACGTCCACACTGGAAGGCAGAGTGAAAAGTTGGCTGTCATAGAGAGGAGGAGTGCACATTAAAGTCAAAGCTTTACACTTGGTTGTTTACACCAAAAGTGCGAAAAATTGTTGTGTAAAGAATGAATAAAGAAAGCTCAAAGAAGTTCAAACCCTGGCTTCTTTCTCACCTCTGCACAGCTGACCAATCACGATGTGAAATGGGTGAGAGCTCCTTGGTTTCGGAAGGGTACTGAAATATTCGGACAGAGCCCCCCAGAAAGATGTGGAGGGAGGGGGTTTTCCAAAGCTATTTGACCATCCAACAAACACACAGATACACAGCTCGAGCAGATAACCTATAAAGTGTTTTCAGTGACACAATGGTCATTTCCTCCCTCGGCTTAGCCTTGACCTGCAACTGAACAATCTTTCTGTGTGCTGACCTGACCTTGGGGTATTAATAGAGATGAAAGTGAGGGGTTCATTTCTCTAAATGCTACAGTATACATATGTATATCCTTTGTGGATACCTGTGGTTAAATAAACAATAAACTAAATTATTAATATAGTGAGGCTGTAACAAAGAACAAGTGTCAGCCATGGTTTCTGAAAGTACATTTTCTAGTTGAGAGGAGGTGAATTACAAAGTATGAACATTTCCCATTAAACAGCAGTTATCGCAGTCCAAAGAAAAATAGTATCATCAACTATGATTGAATGTTCTGCCAAGAGTCGTCATCTCTTCAGTTGTCTAATGCTAAAAAAGAGGGTTCAGTGATGTTTTAGGGATATTAACATTGAATCAAATGACAATAAACTGCAGCTTTTAACCATTTTAGGGTATGGGTTTTTCAGTATTTTGGTATCCTAGCGGCACATATATATATTTATTATCCCACCCTTATAAAACTGTAAGCAGCAGTCTTCACAAAACAACCTCAGACAAACTGAGTGTACCTTTTTTGCACAGTGTCAAACTGAAGACAAAGTTAGCTGACAAAATCCCAAGACACCAGAGCAAAAACAAACATAAAAACAACATAAATAAGAACAGAAACACAACTCTAATGGGGTGCTCATGTTGCTCTGTGTCCAGTGGACAGGTAAGTAGGATAGCCAGTTGTTTGTTAGCGTCTCTTTACTTCCAAATGCAATTCCACTGCATCATGTGCGGTGGTGAAGAGTGAATTTACACTGCTGACCAAATGAAAGGCTGCTTTGGGAATGTGGATTTTTTAAGAGATTTAAACCATCCAGTTTTGTACAACAAAGGCCTAGTGCAAGAATAAGCAAACAGAATAACACGAAGCAGTGCTTCCATCTGGCAACTAGCACAGCTGCTAATAAGGCACAAACCTTTCAGTTTGTTATTAGAAACCTCATCATTCGAATCACACAACCTTATATTATGTATCATCACAAGGAGTACAGATGTGACCAAACATTAGCCACAAAATCAGCACTGACTACTGAACATATATACTAGGACAAGAGAAATGGCCAAAAGACCATCTGATCCGCTTTCTACCAACCAAAAAGCATTGCACAGTGCATTCAGTGCAGCTTCAACTAATGAACATAGGATGAGTCTGAGACTGTTCCATTTGCACACAAGATGTAGAGTCTCTTCCACTGACTGTACGAGACTGATTTTAGATTGTTTCAGTTCCTGGATCATCAAACCACAAATCGTACCATAAGAGCAACTATTCAAGGAGTATAAACAGTACATCTTGCACCAAAAGTTGTGTGACATGTCTCTCTTTATGTCCCTGAGTTGCCACCTGCTTCGTCATTGTAGGTCACTCCAGGTATTAGCAGCTAAAGACCTTGTACTGTATGTAAATGCTACTCTACATCCAAACAAATCCAATCAAAATGCCATGAAGTGAGCACTTTCTAAAATAAGTACAAATATGAGAACTACATTATACCACCACAGACATAATACATGAAGGAGCCATGAGTAGAAACAAACAACAACATAAAAAGCAGTAGTTTGTGGATAAAATAGTGAAATGAAATGTTACATTACGATGTGTTCATGGTGGATGATAGGTGTGGATATCTGCCTTCAAGTCTAACAACCTTGAGTCTGATTCCCAACTCATGTCAGACTGTTTTACTTTTTACAGATATAATTACTTATTTAATTCTGAATTAACCTGTAAATTGTCAAACAATTTGAACTGCCCAAAGTCACTAAATTTAAAGTTTACTTTAACCAAAGTTTTGCTTAAATTTAAAGCTAATCTGAACCAAAGTACCTCCCAAAGCAACCATCAGATAATCTGTCTGTGACAAGAAAGCGAAAATGGAAATGTTTTTGTCATATAATCCATTTAATCATTATATGACAATAATATTCCAGTTTTTGTACCCACTAAAAATGTGCTGTTTTACAAAAATTTTGTGGTGCGTTTTATGGAGGTTGGGTTGCTCCGTGGAGTAGAGTAAGATTATTCATCCTGACCTGTATTGGAGGAAGGTGTCCAGGTGACTCTGAATATTCCACGCAGACACTCACACATGGTCCACAGCAGGAAGCCGATGGAGGGAACACACCGATGGAGCAGCCCACACACAGGCTGTGGGGCTGGGAGAGCTAGGTGACAGAGCTAGGGGAGACAGGTGGGCTTTAGAGACGATCTGAGGATCGGTTTGATTGTTTGGGCCCACGGGAGACCAAGCTACACTGTCAGTGTGGATCACACATAGAAAAAGAGAGAGAGAGAGAGAGAGAGAGAGAGAGAGAGAGAGAGAGAGAGAGAGAGAGAGAGAGAGAGAGAGAGAGAGAGAGAGAAAGGGTGGATGGGTCCCAGGATTGGGAGAGAGAGGGATGGATGAATGGATGAAGGGAGAAAGAGGGATAGAAAGGAGGGGGGTCAACAGAAAGAGAGAGTCAGAAGAAGAGCGGGACTGTCTCATCAGTGTGTGTATATATCAACATATGGACCACTGAACTTTCTTTTTCTTCCACAAACCACCATAGAGTGAGCAATAGACATCAGGTATGTATGTGTGAGTGTGTGTGTGAGGGAGAGGCGACAGCAGCGAGACAGGACAGAATAGGGGTGTATTAGCACTAGTGGACAGTCAGCAGTTTGCTCCGGCCCTCTGTAAAGCCCCGCTCCATTGTTTGCCTTGCTGGAGGCTTTAGCTGTGGCCCAGCAGGGCCTTGTTCCTGGGCTTAGAGGGGCTGGACACTGGATACTAGTCAGACACAACCACAGCCAACACACCTTGGTTGGGGCAACACAACCTCTGTTTATGGCAGTTTATCACTGAATGAAGATTCATTTTATGGTTAGATTTTCTCATGAAAATTAATCTATCTCTCAATACTTTCCAATTGTTGATGGCTCTCTGCTCCAAGTCTGTTGGTTCCTACTGAAAAAAAACTCAAACAGGAGTACATAGGGTAGGTTGATGCAGGGTTCTCCACACATCTTCTGGCAGCATGCAGCTGAATCAGGTGCCACTCAGCTCGAGGACAGCAACCTTCCAGCAAAGGGAAAAATGGAGTGAAGCACACTGATTGATTTGCACCTTTTAATTGTTCAAAAATGTCCTTCATTAGAGTCAAAGTGGACAAAGGCAAAAGTCAAACATGTATAGTCAACCTAGAACAGGTGTGCAATTCTCATTGGATAATTGGTTGAACAGGATTTCAAATCTATTGGATAGTGGATCCAAAAGTGGGCGTTGCCAAAGTCAAGTGACACATCCCATGCACCACAATCACATTAGGAACAAAAGAACACAGATATCTCTTAAAATTACAAAGATAAAAGTAAACAAAGTACAAGTACCACATCTATCAAGTGTAACAAATTAATTTGTTTTTTTCATTTAGGCAAAAGGGCAAATTTGGTTTTTCATTTAGGCAAAAGGGCTCAACCGTGTTAACAGTATGAATCCAATACTGATAGGAGGAAATAGTGCATTTGTTGGGGACTATTTTCAGCTACTAATTACTCCACATTTTGTACTCCAGTAAGTATTAACTGCAGCAGGACTGTTTATGTGGGATTGAGTCAAAATAATGTTGGACAAAAATGGAGATTGCACAGAGAAATAAGACATATCAGACTTTGGTTATTCAGATAATAGTTGTTAGAAGGATCTATTCATTTGTTGCAGTTGGTGTTTTCATGGGGTCCGTTGACATAAAGAACAATTTCAAATTTCTGTCTGTGTGTAACACTTAACATCAGTACTTACACTCTAACAGTAATAACAATACATCAAAATATATAATAATACAAAATGTAATTATTTAGAAACAATGTATTTCTCATATTTATTATTTTACATAGAGGCATCTGTCTGGACTTAGATTTATTTGAATACATTTCTTGTGTCAACATGTCAAAGGGGTGGTGCCATTCCTAACTCTAACTCTACATGGTTAACAAATGCAAAATGACAGGACCTTTGTGTGCTTCTATATAGGGCTGCACGATGTGAGGAAATATGTGATAACGTTGTTGAATATCGCGATAACGATATCACTTGCGATAAATAAACAAGTTTTTAATTGAATTTAAAACAAATGAAAGTAAATCATTTCCAACATTTTTTTATTCAACAAATTGAACATTGAATTGAATATAAAAGGCACTACTAAAAAAAGGTTTATTTTACATATTAAAGTGCAGGTTTCTACTGATATTTTCTTTCAAATAACACAAAAAAGCTCTTAATGTCTTTCGCGATATGTCGCAGCCTTTCGCGTTGTTTATCGCAATGATGATAAAAAAAACTATCTATTATGCAACCCTACTTCTATAGAGACCATCTCTAGTTACAGTCGATGTGATAATTGAACCTGTGAGACTGATGTTGGGGATGTAATTCTTGCCAGATTCAGGAATTGTCTGTGATGGCTGCAGCCTGTAAATCCAACAGTGTTTCTAGGCCAAGTCATTAACTCTGTCTCCATCCTCAGCCCTGTCTCCTGCTTATATCACAGTCCTTTCCTCTTCCTCTGTCTAATCGGAGGAAGAAGAGTTTAGCCTGAGCCCTCTTCATCTCTCCAGCTGAAGCTCGGTCACAGCCTGGCTCAGAGGGGATGACATGTTGATGCTGCATCATGAGCTCAAGAGTTCAAGAACCAGGGAGTCCTTTGTTCCCTCTATGATCAGATTCATTTCTATGTTAAATATGCTAGATGTTACATTTCATCCGAAGACCAGGCAATACAAGTTTGTATATTTTGCAGGGGATGTGTATTTATCAAGCTACTGACCCTTGTGCTGCATGTTCAGCCCTGCATCCATTGGTATTACATTCTCATATATGGACAATTATGCAGAAGGGCGTGAAGTGCATTCAACTTTTATGCCAGAAAACTAAAGTTTGTGTTCAGTCAACCACTGAATGTTTTTTTTTTTTTAAATTATGACCAAAGCCCATTCCTAACCTTAACCAAGTAATTTCTGTAGACCAACCTTAACCACACTACAGTTTCCATGGATGGATATTAATGTTTATGCCATTAGTGGTAATAGTCAGGCCCATCTGTCATAATATAATGACAGATGGGAAACATGGGAAGAGAAAGGCATGCAACTAAAGGTTGTTAGCAATAACTGAACTGGGAACGTTGTGATTACATGGCATATGCCTTAGAAACCCTATGGCCAGAGAAGAACGTCAATAATGAACAATTAAGTGCTGCTTACCTGTCATTAAACAAAATCATTCAATACATTCAAAACATATTAACAGTTTGCATTTTTTTGTACAGTGCATTATTCAAATGGCTTCAAAAGCACCAAAATCTGAATTTATTTAGTGCTCTTGTTGGAGTTATTCATTGTTTTGTTAAATGTAATAGTTACATATTTACTTATTTTGTTAGAACTATACAGCTGAATAACTTTGATTATAACATTAGTATCTTTATTTTAGTTACTTCAAGTGCCTGTTAGTGCAGTGCAAGTATGTTTTTTTTTACCAGGGCAAGAGAGACAACAATGTTCATTTGTTTTTTGCCCAAACTGGAGAAAATAAACCTCACAAAACGCCATCTTTGCCTAGGCAATGAACGTCTTTATTTTTCTGCATAAGATTCATTCCTTAGGTGCCTGTTTGATTTTGTTTTTGTTTAGTCTAAAGGACAATTCGTCACTACAGTAAGTGTTACCTTTTCTTTTTTAATGGTTGACCTCTAATTCAACACAGTTGTGGTTTCTGACCCACAGAGAGAACGTGTGATGCTTCTTCAGATCTCAGGGTGATAAATGTATAGTCTGTACTCATTAGAAGCTGTGTTGGTCCACCACACGACTCAACTAATCCCTACAAAGTGCAGAGTAGTTGATAGCTGAGTCATCGAGGACACACACACACACACACACACACACACACACACACACACACACACACACACACACACACACACACACACACACACACACACACACACACACACACACACACACACACACACACAGCTAAAGCCCTGAGAGTCCTGTGGGTTAAACAGAAAGTGACTCACAGGGTTTATTCTCCCGATCCTTCTGAGTCACTCAGACCTTCAAGTCTTAAAAATGTGGTCGACAGCACTCCTCTACTTTCCCACCGTTCAGACAGATGAATAATTTGTCAGGGCAATCCAATTAATCACACAAAGGAGAGAATTGAGAGACGATCGAAATTGGTTGATAATCTTCAGAAACACGAGGGGATGAGAGTTCAGAAACAGAATGTTTTATTTCCTTTATCAGTTTCCAGTCCTGCTGTAAAACCTGACCAGCTCAGGAGTATAACAACATCACGACAGTTAAGGCTCCGTATTAGTATTTGGCCCCATTGGATTATTTTGCTGGAAAAACATAACAATATCAGTAAATTATCCATATCAGTGACAAATTATAATACTGGAAATCCACTGTATTAACTTAAAGGAGCCTGCTTTAGCTTTATAAAGGATAAACAACTATTGGGCTAAACACTGTTGTACACAATAAAACCAGCTTAATGTCCAGTTGTAATGCTGCAGGGCATCTCTGGCTGCTGTGGTGTTTGTCCGACGCTCGTCATGCCTTTGGGAGAGAGGGAGGGAGAGTCTGTCAGTTAATATCAACACTAAACATACAGTATCACACTGGCTCTATGTTTTATTAGTAGCATTAGTATTGATTTACATTTGTTTGTTTAAAACAATGTTTTCCATTATTGTGTTATTAATGATTTACAACTATTTGTAACCTTTATAACTTATAAAGTGAGAAGCTTGCGGCCCGTAACTAAGGACTTGCTCACTTTCTAATTAACCTGTTATGCTAGCAAGCTATTAAAATGTTTCATTCATAGTAAGCCACCAATTAAAACCCCAGCAGAAGGGATTTTTCACAACCTGGCAAAGCACATGGTGTTCTTATTACTATAGTTAAAAATTCTAAAACCTATAACTCTACACAGTTTGCCTTGCTAGGGAGTTGCAGCAAAGTGACACATTATCCATCGTCCATCCATCGTAACATAACATCCAACCAGTTGTGACTGTGTAGTGGAGCCCATTTCCCCGCAGACAAGGTACGATCAGAGCCCGCCGTGTGGGATGGGACTCCACCGTTTACTGTTTGCACCCTCGTCACCACATCTGTCCACTGACAGGACACTATGGTAATTAAAGTGCAAATGTTTTCTTCTCTTCTACGCACTCACACACAGTTACATCCCTACATAATCCTGCTCTTTATCACATTGACATGTTAATTTTTCAATTAAATTTCGCCATATTTGGTCTCATAATTTGGCGGTATTTGTGCCAAATTCGTACTGGATCTCAGTTCTATTTCTATTTTAATAAGCTGCTTGTTTTCTTGCTTGTTCACTGATTGCACATCCACTTACTTTGAAACAAGTTAATCAGGTTTTTCCTCTCTTTTTTTATCACTGTGCAAATCACCTTCATGTCTTCACAGGTTTCATTTATTACACATCACATCAGAATGTTCAGTGTATAAATGTTTCTTTAAGGCAGGTTGTCTTTTCTTTTGTCAGATAATGCACGCATGTACGCAGACAGTACCTGCTGTAGCTCCTTTGGTCCTTCCTTCAGCATCGTGGAGATGAAACATCTGCATGGAGAGTAACACAAAAGATATAATCTGCAACAACAATGAGTAGAAAATTCATCATTTTTAAATGTAAACATCCCTCCACCAGAGAGTTGTACAGTGTATTTTTTGTATCTACAGCTTTTATAGGTTTTGTGGGTTAAATGCTTCTTTGTCTTATTCTTCTTATTACTATACGTTATTATTATGTTTCAAAAGTTATTGTCTATATTATTTACTATTACGGTATTACATTATTCAATACTGTTAGATAGCAGGATATCTACAAGACCTACTGAATTAAGTTTTGTGGAAAGTTTGACAATGGACCAAAAAAACAAGTCATTAGCTGTGAATGTAGACTCCTTATTTCAAAACAAATCTCTTATTGCCGGCTGCACCCAATTCAGCTTTAACAGAATTCATGCGATGTTTATATATTTGCCCTGCAAAATCTCTTCCTAATCACAGCCTGTGCACCTGAACACAGTTTCCACACACACACACACACACACACACACACACACACACACACACACACACACACACACACACACACACACACACACACACACACACACACACACACACACACACACACACACACACACACACACACACACACACACTTCGAAGGTCACTGGACGGGTGGGGCTGGATGGTTAACAGGGAGACAGAAATAACCTCCAGGGTTGGGCTCTGCTGCGTTCCATGACCCCTGCCGACACTGAATAGTTTACATACTGGGGAGTGAAATGTTGAAGGTACCTCAGAGGACCTGTGTGTGTGTGTGTGTGTGTGTGTGTGTGTGTGTGTGTGTGTGTGTGTGTGTGTGTGTGTGTGTGTGTGTGTGTGGGGGGGGGGGGGGGGGGGGGTTTAGCTTTATCTGTGAGGAACAGCACTGCCCACTATTCTGGTTAGTTTTGGTCATTCTTTAAATTGAAAAATGCTGAAAACTGGGAAGTTATGACAAGGAGAGAGAGAAAGAGAGAGAGAGAAAGGGAAACGTGCGTGTGTGTGTGTGTGTGTGTGTGTGTGTGTGTGTGTGTGTGTGTGTGTGTGTGTCCACACAGCTCACTCTGGGTCAGTAGGGGTGTATTTATGAAACAGCACGTCTCAGCCTGGTCTGCAGTCAGCAGAGACTGGGTGTGTTGGATTCTCTCATTTAGACCACCCATGAACAACCAGTGGACCACAGCTGGACGCTGAGTTTTTGTCCAAACACTCAGTTAAACATGTAATACATTACAGGCAGCAAAGACAGGGTTTAGTAACGCATAGGTGCGCATGCAGAGATGAAAACTGGACTTTTATTTACTTTGTGATGAGTTGTGTTCATAAAGAGATGTGAGTGACACCTCACAGGCTTTTCTGAGGATTTTTTCACACTTTTAATTTACCCAAATCAAATTTTGGACTCTAATTTA
This sequence comes from Zingel zingel, assembly GCA_023566125.1. Lineage (NCBI taxonomy): Eukaryota > Metazoa > Chordata > Actinopteri > Perciformes > Percidae > Zingel > Zingel zingel. The sequence goes on along the minus strand of CM042316.1, from coordinate 37,756,771 downwards.
CGGTTTAATCATTGAGGAACACATTTTATTTACATTTTGATTGATTAGTTTCTTAATTGATTGGTTGAATTAGGAGAAACATGGCTGAACATTGCAATAACAATTTGTATAGGCTTTCCCTCAATCTGAAGAGTTTACTAAATTGCACTCAACCTGAAATTGCAATATTTCAATAGTTTTTCTAAAAGTATTGAAAACAGGCTATATTGAATTCCTACATCAGATATTATTTGAAAATGGAAAGGTGTAAGTAATTTCCTCTGACATAGCCCTGATTATGGATTATTGTACCTTTATGAGAGCAGATAAGTAGATTATACCTGTAAGTAAATCTGAAACAAACTCATTTCTTAAAACCTTCACATAGTTCATGAAATGAATGTGTGAATAGACTGAGCACAGAGGAAGCTCAGCGCACAAAGTTAGCGTAAAAAGTCAATCCAGTCATTGTGTAGCACAGAGATCTTCAACAGGAGGTCCGGGACCCCTAGGGGGTCCTCAGAGTCACTGTTTAGTTTTTAGTTTAGTTTAGTTTATTTCGATCACATAGAGACATATACATAACATAAATGGTAAAAACAAAGTGTCACCTTAGTTTATACAGTGTCTTCTTAATTCGTTTAGATCAATACTGACTGAAAAGGTGTAGCTGAAGCATTTGCTTATTGCACCTACCTTTTTACATTCTATTTTATTCTTATATTGCTCTTAGGTCCCTCAGGATATTATCAATCTTATAAAATGTATTATTATTAAATGATGTGTTTTATAAACATATTACATATTAACACACGTGCAGAAAATATAAAACAAAAAAATAAACAAAACTAAATACATTCCCATTTATATAAACATTACCATACATGCCTCACTTTTATATTTGTTTAGCATCCTACTTTTTAGTATTTTTTTTTTTAAATCTTTGTACCATATTTTCATTTCCTCATCTAAAAGATTCCACATATTTACTCCTTTTACCGATATACATTTTTGCTTTACATTTGTTCTAATCTTTATCTTTGTGAGCATGCACACTGCAGGGGGGGCTCTAAAATATTGTTAATTTTTGAAAGTTAAACTTTTTTTTTTTTAAATGTCTTCACATGAATCCAACATATTATTAGCTAATATAAATCCCCACTGATGATAGGCTTACTGGCCTATAAGTCTTTAAGATAACCATCAACAGATACAGTTAATCTTAGGGATTGACTGTGCCATATGGTTACTTTAAAAGATGGTTTATAAAATCATGCCAACAATTATTATTTTTATAGCTAAGTAGGCTATTCTATGCAAAAAAGGTACGTATAAAGGCTTTAGGCCACTCTACACGTTTGTAATTTGTAATTTAATATTAGGGGTACATGATATATCAACTCAATATCGTTATCGCGATATCACGTTGCGCAATATTATATCGAAAGTGTCAGGATAAGTATGCAATATTTTGTTTATTTTGTGGAGCGTTGCGTCCCGTCCGTTGGCTTAGTTGTGTTTGATTTAGAGCCCCCTTGAAACGCTGTAATGATCATGTTTCATTGGCCAGTTACCGTGCCACTTGTACATGTTAGTGCACGTCAGCGCACGGGTCCACTACGTGACAAACCCTAAGGAGCGTACCACGTGACGTGTGTGCATATTTCGACAGAGTGACAGTGTAAGTGAAGAAATAGATAGACAACAAAACGGAACGAATCAGAGAAGCGAAAGAAAACTTGTGTCCTGTTCTCTTTATTTATTTATTTTCTACTGTCCAACCAGTACAACATGTCCTGTTCTGTAGACATGGTCCTTATTTATTTATTCATGTTGTACCAGTCCAATATGACAGTCAGTTGAAATAAACCTTGTGTTGTAAGAAAACTTTTTTTATTTGTTATGAATCTATTTTGATGCGTTTTTCAATAACTAAAAAATATCGAAATTAATATCGATATTGCAATATTCATAATCAATATCGCAATATCACATTTTGTTAATATCGTGCAACCCTATTTAATATGCAACTTCATTTTATAACAATAGGCTATATTTAGTATGGTGTCCCTGCTCCGTCTCTCTTTCAGTTAGTTTAAGAAACGTTGAAGACCCCTGCTGTTTGCTGTAGCCTACACAGCCAGTACAGACAGTACAGCCAGTACAGACAGTACAGCCAGTACAGACAGTACAGCCAGTACAGACAGTACAGACAGTACAGACAGTACAGCCAGTACAGACAGTACAGACAGTGAGCGAACATCATGTACCTTAAACAGCCGGCTGAGTGGGAGCAGAGCAGCGGGACACGGAGGACATCAGCGGGGCATCAGTCTGAAACTGTAAAGACTGCAGTTTGAGAGACGACCAACAATTCAACAATAACCACTGATATACTCACAGTAACACAGTATTGTGACTGTTCCCCTCATACTAATACAGCAGCAGGACTATCAGACTGACCGACATGTAAACTGTGAAACTCGACTAACTTGACGCAACATGTGCGCCGCAGCCAGGCACCGTCAGGTCTCACTCATTCCGAGCCATATGTTGTATGTCTAATAATAGCCTGCAGGAGTTGGATGTGTTCGAGGTCGACTGTGCGTTACACGCCATGTATGGAGAACTTGTTGCTGCGTTAATCCACAATAGAGAGCCTATAAACTAGATGCGATAGGGAGCTGGAGAAAGACGCAGATCTCCTTTAAAACCAATATTAGTAGAAAACAAACAAACATTTAAATCTCTTTTGGACTCGAAATGTATTTGGTCCTTTATCCTCATACCTTAATTTCTCTGAAATAGCCGTCGGGGTTTGAAACTACCCGGAAACTTTGCCGCCTCACCCACAGAAAGTCGAAGCGGTTTGAGCACCAAAACGCCCGCAGCATCTCCGCGCAGGACACACAAACAAAGGTTGCTCGTCCATGATTTCAGGTGGCATCAAACATGATTTTTTTTTAAATCAAAACCATCTTCAGTATAAAAGCTGCGTGCTGCCATGGCCGCCCTGCTGCCCGGTCCTGGCACAGTTAACGCTCCTCCTCCGCGCTGCTGGGCGCGCAGATGGAGGATTATGGGAATGCATGGAGACAGAGAGGCCCAGCAGGTCTATTGTATTGGGAAACAAAATCACAGCAGGCGGTCAGAGGACAGCCCAGCTGCCCCAGTTATAATAATAGTAGCCTAATCCTGATGGTGTTCGATCTTCTCAGAGCAGTTATTACTTATTAGGTGGTTAAATCACACGATTTATCACAATATTATATTGATTGTTTGGACAATGACACAATATTTATTGATATCACAAAGTCTGCCATGATACGATTTCGATTCGACCGATAAAAGACGATATAAGCCCATTCAACACAATGGGTTAAATTGATACATATTTTAAAAAAGCAACTAAAATATGATTAGTCAATTTCAATACTGAGCTCTTACAGACAAATTCCTCTTTTTAAAGAATAAATATAAAAGGTGGGAATTTCAAAATAAAGGCGCGTCTCAAAGATGACAATATGTATCGATATTTTCACTTTGTATCGATAATATTGGATAGTTGAGGATTGAAACAGATACATCGATCTCGCTCTTATATTGATCTGTTGGCCTCAGGTTCTTGACTTAACATAGATTCACTTTAGGTAAAGAGGTTGTAGCTGTGACAGACAACATGAAATGTCTCCTCGTTTTGAATCTCATTTTGCAGGTGAACTCTATGTGCTGCTGTTGCTTCAAAAACTGCAGCTGAACTTCAGTTCACACTGGAGAGGAAGAGGCTGTCTGACTCCTGTCCAAAGCAGATGCACACTGACACTCCTCTGCACAGATATTATACTGAATACTATTATACACACTAAACTAATCCACACTATACAAAATATTACAGGAAACCAGCGTTTTTATAAAAATGTTATTGTAGAGTGAAAATACCAAAAGAGTGGGATGAAGTCCATTGTGTCATTTAATATTTCTTATTGTCCACAGCCCTGAACAGTCACTTTATGAAATCATTGAATATACTGTGTGTATCAGAGAACACATGACGATGAACTATAAACAGACTGGAACAGGTTTGATTTGAAGACATGTATTGAGAGTATTTTCTTTATAAAGGAAGGAGATAAGAACATGTTCACAATAACTGCCCCAGAGCTTTTTTTATAAGCTCGCTGCTACAGGTAAACATGCTTCTTTGTACAGTTTCCATAACAACCACCTCCTCACTAATTTGTAGTTTCAATCACTCCACACAGTGGAAATTAAAGCAAACTTTCAATCTATTGTACCACTGCTGACTTAAGTATTACATTTATTTATTTTAAAAACGCCTATATCTTATTTACAGCACAGGCACAGCACACCAGCTGGAACATTAATTATTCCAGCAAAATGAAATCAATTAAGAAAAGAATCAAACTTTAATCCCTGAGATTAGTTGGGATAAAAACAACTCCCACTGAGGTTGATGTTCTAGAAAATGAATGCATTGCGATTGTCTTTCTTAAACTAGAAAGTGATCAGTCGATAGATCACGTAACATGGTGACTTTGGGAGTCGGATGAAAACATCATTATGCCTCATCATGAAACTAGTCTCGCTTTGCCAGACCCTCCTCCAAAGCGCTCTGAAGAAGGGTCTGGCTACTCCACACAGCATTTAAGGATGGGAGGAAAACATGCTCTGGTTTATTGACATTTCTTTAAACCAATCACAATCGTCCTGGGCGGCGCTAAACTCTGCACAGAGCCGCTGCAAAATAGTCGTGCGAGAGAAAACTCTCTAGCTAGCAGTCTGGATTTACCCTGCAGAGATCTGAGGAGCAGTTAACCATAGTCCTCAGAAATCCACCAGATTTAAAATTCCAACACAAAGAAAGCGAAAGGAAACAGAAAATACACGCATCCTGCGGAATTTCCTGCAGCACCCCAGCAATCCCGGAAGTGGAATGTCAAGGAAATAGACTATCATGAGACAGACCTGACTGAAAAGCTGAAACAGTGCCCCCTCCTGCTGCTGGCACGACATGTCAGAAAACACAAGTTAATCGTACAAGTTTGTTAAGAGTTTTTTTAAAAGCAACAACTGCCTGTTCATGGGTTGTCAATGCTGGCAACATGTTGCAGAACATTCTGATCCGATGTTACCAAAGAGTAGTTTAAATTTGATCTGGCCTATAACCCACACGTGTAGTTTGAATCTCGGGCCAGCTTTTATAGTAAACAGCAAAGAGAGGCAAAGTAATTCTTCACTTAAAATAAAAAAGGCATCCTTGAATAACCCTTGGTAGTACTTGGCATTTGACTGGTTTGATGGAACATTACTCGCACTAAAGCTGTGATAAGCCAAGTTTACTGGAAGTCCATCTTCCTTTGGACCTTAGCAAACCGGGGGAACTCCGCTCAGCTGAGAGGCCGTCTGGCTGATTTCTTAGCTCAAGAGTTTCTGTGTTCATGGTGTGAACAATTGTTTCAGCTGACTGGTGCAAAATGCTTTAAAGTTTATATACTAAGATAAATGTGCAACTATAGCACCGCAATATGTGTTGAAGAGAAGGGTCCACACTGTAATACTGTGGAATCTAACACAAGTCTTTGATGTTTGAGTGCTGGGTGAGAGGAGTGCTGTACTCAGAGTTCCAGTCCCTCTCAAACACAGCCTGCAGCTGTGATTGGACGGTTGGCTCCAGGGACTGTGATGCAGTCTGGTTGACAACCAATGCTGAGCCAGCTGTGCTCACAAAGTAGTCCCCTGACCAGTTAGATGTACCTGATGACAGAAAAAAAAAAATTCTATTTTAGCACTTTTTCTTGAAGACATATCAGGGGTTATTATTTTCATAACTGATTTAACCATGCAGTGTGTGCAGCCTTACCGATGTAGGCTATCTTGTCAGTCACCATGTACTTGTTGTGGTTGACTCTGGCAAAGGGAATATCCTTCTGCTTGGGACTGGCAGGCACCACAAACAGCCTCTGGGTAAGGGAAACAAGAGGTCATTTGGGTTATTGTTTTTACTTAAGAATCTGCGTCATAATATGTACAACCTCCTGTCTCAGTGTCAGAGGACACGTGAAGGTGGCCAAGTCTTTTACTTTTTTTTTTAAATCAAGAAACGAATAAGAGCTACTCACCACCTGGATGTCCAGTTTGCTCTTGGGGTCATAAACTGAGGCCAGAGACTTCAGGAAAGGAAACATGATCGGTTGGGTGCTGGCCCAGCAGCTGATCAGCAGACGCACTTTGACCCGCTTCTCGTACCCGACGCGCCTCAGCTGGGTGTCGATGTCAGCCCAGTACCTGCAGAGGGCACCACATGCAGAGTATGACTACATGAGATATCGCATTAACCATTCAAATAAGTTCTGTCCCAACTCTATTCCACTTTATTTATCCTCGGGTGCAACTTTTTGATATTTACACACTAATGCTTTATAGATTTCTGTAGCTGTACCTTTTAGGATGTGAAAACTCCATGGTGGGCATGTAGTTCATGACAGCGATGTAGATGAAGCTCTGGGCATCCTCCATCACACTGAGGATGGACTGAAGGTCTGAAGTCCTGCCGGCTGCACAGAAAGACGGAGGGGAACTCTGAGAGACAGCGAGGAGAGAAAAGAGATCTTGTTAATTTTTTAGCAACTTTTTAAACAATACAGGAGCCTCAGCAGACAATGAACCAAGAAGGAGCAGTGGTCATTAGAAGTACATTAAAGAGTAGTCTCGCATTGCCAGACCTTCCTCCACAGCGCTGCGGAGGAGGGTCTAGTTAGTCCACACAGCATTCCGGATGGGAGAAAAACGTGCTCTGGTTTATTGGCATTTCTTTAAACCAATCACAATCGTCAGGGGCGGTGCTAAGCGCCATACTCAATGACAGTACCTCTGCTAAATAGCCTCAGGAAGGAACTTGTTTTGGTGGAACATGTGTACGTTCAAAAGCTGTTTTAGTCGTGCAACAGAAAACTCAGATTGGACAGATAGTCTAGCTAGCTGTCTGGATTTACCCTGCAGAGATCTGAGGAGCAGTTAACCATAGTCCTCAGAAATCCACTGGAGTTTAGAATGCCAACACAAAGAAAGCGGAAGGTGACGGACATCCGGCAGAATTTCCAGAAATTCTGCCGGATGTCCCTAATTTCCAGCGGCACCTGAACAATCCCGGCAATAGACTAATTGAAGATAGAAGGTCAGCACTGAGCTGTGGGGTTAAGAAAGTCTTTTGTACATACACATTGATAGTCAGTGTTGGGGAGTAACTGAATACATGTACCGGCGTTACGTATTCAGAATACAAATCATGAGTAACCGTATTCTGTTACAGTTACAATTTAAATAGTTGGTATTTAGAATACAGTTACATTGTTGAAATCAATGGATTACATGACGATATTTCTCTGTTCAACAAGTTTATTCACTCTCTAAATAAATTAAGGCAACTCCATGCATTTCCCACAAGCCTTAATATGAAAACGAAAAAATGAGCTATTTGCGTGATCAGTCACAATGGAGTCGGAACCGGCACAACAGAGCCAGGGCAGGAATGCGTTTCTATCTTGGAAATTCAAACAGCATTTTACATTAAAGAAAGAACAGGGAGAACAAATTATAACTGTGCAGTGCATCCTCTGCTTGCCAGCAACCAACCTCCTTTCAGCGTCCAAATTACTCCACCTCCAACCTGAAGAAGCATCTTGATTAATTGAAATTAGCCAAGGGTAGTCGTCTGCTGTAGTTTTACTGGTCACCTTGTTATTTTATAGTTGTATCAGGTAGCTACCTGCTTAGTTGAGGTGTGACTTTACATTCTCCTATGTGCTGATTTACAGAGCCTTTGAAAGACTGACTAGCCCCGTTTGATATGCTAGCTAACGTTAGCTAAAATTAGCTGGTTACTCACGTTACTCAGATTGAGTAATGTAACGGAATACATTACAAATTACATTTTTGGGCATGTGTTCTGTATTCTGTAAAGGAATACGTATTGAAAGTATCCTTCCCAACACTGTCAATAGTAAAAGAAATGATCATGCATGCTGACATCTCAGTGGTTACTGTCAGAGATATAGAAAAACATTTCAAAAGGTGTAGATATGCCACCACTTTATATGAGGCATAACTAATCGTATAAATGTTCTTCATAGTGTGGTATTAAAAAACAAAACAAACACTGGTTACAATCTTATGAAGCAGCATTAAAAACAACATTTTCTTTCTTGTTTATTCCTATTAATATACTGAATTCAAAACAAAAGTCTCCCATCCTTCCCTCCCTGTATGTACTGTAGCTCACCGACAGGTAGACGTTGGACGGCGTGTTGTTGAGTAGCAGCTGGAGGGGCGTGTCCTTGTTGTAGAGGGTTGAGAAGCTGGTGGGCCACGGCGATGGGATGGACTGACTCTCCCCCAGGAACCAATAGGCTTCAAAGATCTTCCCCAGGTCGGCGGCCAAGCAGCTGCAGTTGTAGACCACCGCGCCCAGCTCCTTTACCTATAGACCAACAGCAGAATATTAACTTATTCTCAATCATAGATTTTTTTTACAGCTTATAGATTTCAAATCTGTGACAATAAACAGCAGGAGCAAAATACACAGAAAATTATTTTATAAACGTTGCTGTGAGAAATGACAAATGTCTAAAACCACAGAATTGGTGTAGATGCATAAACTTTAAATAAGGGCAAAATTATAAACATACTTTGCATTGCACTTAACTGGTAATTCTTGAGATTTTTAGTGTTCAAGAGATAAAAGTGCATAAAAGAATTGTCTCTTTGTTGTTTGCAAACACACACACACACACACACACACACACACACACACACACACACACACACACACACACACACACACACACACACACACACACACACACACACACACACACACACACACACACACACACACACACACACACACACACACACACACACACACACACACACACACACACACACACACACACACACACACACACACACACACACTTTTATGGGATGTTGGTGAACACTCCTAAGAACAGGCTGTTCATGGCAGTGACAACTCAGCAAAATGAATACTAAAAAACCTATTAGAAAAGCTAAAATTGAGAAGTGGTTTGAGACCATCACAGTATTAAAGCAAATCCAAACTATTCTTTCAGCATGGCATGTGACTGAAGGGTTGAGCCAACACAAGAACTTCCTCTTAAAAGAGGAAAGAAACATAATTGTTATTTCAGTTAATTCAGTTTAGTTTCATTAGTTTGCCTGATATTTTTAGAATGCTAATTCTGAGTTAAACAGCTAAACAATTGTTAATTTCTTATTCACTTCCTCCCATGATTACTATGTCAAATACTCATTCTGCGTGACAACAACAATATTCGGGTAAACCATCTAGGAAAATCCCATTCACACACATATAACATAAAGAAAATGTGATTGTGACTGATAGACTGTGAGAGTGTGTGTGTACCTGTGTGAGGGACCTCCAGTCCATGTTGGCACTGCCAATGTAAATGTGTTTCTTGTCCACAACCCAGAACTTTGTGTGGAGGACGCCTGAGGTGAGCTCTCTCATGTTAACTGTCCTGATATTAGCACCTGAAACACACACACACACACACACACACACACACACACACACACACACACACACACACACACACACACACACACACACACACACACACACACACACACACACACACACACACACAAATATTAACAGTTTATGGTATAAAGTCAGCATCAACCCACACATCAGTCGACACATTGGTCAGAGACTCGCTGGTCTAAAGTAGAAGACGGTCAGTGTCACCAGAGTCGTTGAGCAGTCGGAGGTCGCCTTGTGGTTGACTCTTCTGTGGCGTGTTCACGGCGATACGAACAGACAACTTGCCGGAAAGTTTAGCCAGTGTCTTCAGAATGGTCTCACCCTGTGAACACAGCAGGAAATAATAAGAAGCCTGTCATGTGGATAGGCCTGTAACAATTATTAAATAATAATTTTCTTTTTTTTACTGTAATTGCGGTTTCTTTGTTTAAGCGCAATTAATTGCTAACATTAGCTAAGGTCCTAAGGTGTATGACTGGTAATGGTAGGTTTTGTTTAGATTGCCAAATTGTAATTATAGAAGTAATTATTGGTCGGACTATATATATTTTTTTATCATTTCAATTGTTGTTGCCACTTGACCCTATTCATGTACATAGCAACTGTGATTTTTTTTTAATGTATTACTAATACAAGCGTTGTTTACTTCATAGGCGGTGTATTTGTGTTATTACATTATCTGGGTCACATAACAGTGATATATAACCAAACAATGTATCCTGGAATTTGGAATTTGTTTAAAAAAGTAATAAATACATAAATATTTTTAAATTTGACTGAAATAGACGATTATATTGTTAATCGCAATTATTTCTGAGACAATTAATTGCACAGCAAAATTTGGAATTGTTACAGCTCTACACACAAACTTGTCAACAAATATTTTGAGACGTAAAACTCATTTGTGCATTTTGGCTATTCACAGCTCCAGCAGACCTGATTGGCTGTCGGCTCATGAGTGCCAGTATCTTTGTTAGTGAGCGTCCAGTAGAAGGAGGCGATGTCGACACTGCTGCGAGCCTCGGCCATCAGATTGATCCAGGCTTGGAAGATGGAGGGGTGAGTGGTGCTGGAATTAAACTCCAGCCCTTCAGGGATGCTCTCCACCAGAACGATCCTGACAGGGGGAAAAGGAGGAAATGGCTTGACTAGAACGATTCATATCTGTAGTAATAGTACTGCCCGTGGAGTAGAGCTAGACTGATAAATTGACCAGGTCGATGCTTATCGCACATATATTTTATGACGTCAGTCAATAAATAAGAATATATTATAGTACAGAAATGCCAAAGATATGTTTGAGGTAATTTAGTAAAGTGTCATAGTTTGTCAAGTTTATTTTTCAACTGTAAAATGTCCCAAACGGTACATACCTTGCCCACAATTCTTTAAAAAAAAACTGATTTACAATTGACAAAACAATCCACTAGCTTGCTTGTTAATTGTAATGAGCTTTGGCTGGTGAAGCAGTGTCAGTGTAGCAGGGATCAGTGAGAAGGGAGTCACATTTAAAAGGGCCGCCTCAATGTGAGAATGGCTGTATGATAATTCAATCAGCGGGTGTATGACTTCTGTGTCCTACATGAACTAACGCTAAGCTTAATTTATACAACAGCTATTAAAACAGTTGACATAACACACAGTTTGAAACATGACAGCCAGGGGCGGATCTGGCATGGCCAATCCGGACCAAATTTTTATTTATTTATTTATTTATTTATTTTTTTTTTAAATGTGGGCCAGTCAAATGTATTGTTGTGTAATATTAAGCATTTGGCCAGTCGGCAACGGCCGGCCTGGTCCCGAGATGGGCTGACCGACCCAATCAAAAGGTTACTTAAATTGGGACGTTCAGTCAAAATCAAGCACGTCACCTTCAAACGGGATCTCTGTTTGCAGGGTTCAGGCTGTACCGGACCCTCCCGGTGGTCATGCTGCTCTGGGGGACCGGCTGTTGACGGGCGCAGAGCTCCGCCGGAAATCTGACTGCTGTCTGTCCGCGCGGCCGTCTGGCGGCATCAGTATTAAATTCCTTTTTTCCATTACTGGTTAAAAATTACCGGTTAAAAACGTCTTGTTATCACGTTAAATAGTAGTCTAATTCGGTACAGTTGGTTTTAACGCCTGATGCAAAGTGTAGGCCTATAGGAGTACATATGAAAACCCTGAACAAGCAGCGTCGCTCTGCTCCGTCTTTCTGCTGTGCCCCATTCACGGAGTAGTTTTACACTATGTAGGTTAAACTCTGCAATTAATCCGCGGTTCACATGTATGCATGAACTGTGGTGGTCCGTTACACTGTAGGCTATATTCAACATCACTGATTAAGTAGCCTAAGTCAATCCTACATTTTTCAATTTGGGAGCAAAACATGCTCCTTGGGGGAAAAAGTGACCATAAAGCCCTGTTCATGCTAATTAAACAACTGGACTTTGGGGTCAAGTGTTGTCGTGTCCCAGATGTGAAAGCACCCTTACTGGACTACTAAATATACTAATATTCCATTATATTTTGTATTTTGAATTGTTACCTGCCACCAGAGTTTTTGGATTTCCTTGCAATAAATATTGACATTTGGTGCCTAAAAATGTATCAGAATGCAGGAATTGAAGTCTTTTACCCTCAAAATTTCCTGGGGGAGACCAGAGCCCCCCCCCCCCCCCCTGCTTTATGTGTTCCCCCAAAGACCAATCCTGAGCAAGGAAAAACCCTGAAGTATAATCACAGACAGCCATAAAAAACATTTAAATTGCAGAGTTAGAGAGTTAAAACAGATGAAAAGACGGAGAACCAGACAGACAATATGTACAGTGTCAACAGAGAGACACACGGACAATTGAACAGACAGACAGTGACAACAAAGAACAACATACTGTAGAGAATGACAGTAACAGCAAACAAACAGCATAAACAGGCAGTATGTGTAAATTTGTTATAAACGTGTGCTCTTTAAAAAGTAGTAAGAATTGTTTGCCAGTTACATTAAATGTTTAAAAATCTGTTAGGTACTGCTTATATTATTTCACCATCTGTACACAAATGTAATTAGTGAATGCATGCGTCCATGTCTGGGGCTGCATGGGCGTGGTAATGTGGGCTGGTGTGGCTACAGTGCCAGGGCTGAATTTTTGTCCCATTCCGCCCCTGATGACAGCTGAATAAACAATTGTGTCCGTGTGTATGCAGATGTTTGCTTACTTGCAGGGGTCTGAGCAGGACTCGCCCTTGGGCAGATGGAGGCTGCTGCTGCTTGGGACAGGACGGGAGGAGGAAACCCTCGGTGTCAGGAGGTTATAGAGGGCCATGGCGGCCAGCAGCAGAGTGGCCACAGTGGCCAGAGCGATCACACACCTGGAATACTGGAAAGGGGATGGGCAAAAGCTGTGGGTGTTGATCAACGTTGAATAAATTATATTTATCTCTAAATGTGGGTATTTCTTTGGGAGATGTTGTCAACTATGGCTGGGTTAAAATAATCAACTCTCCAATTAAAATCGATCTTTGTTTGAGTGATCTGATATTGAATAATAAAATCGATCTTTGAATGAAAATATATATATATATATATATATATATATATATATATATATATATATATATATATATATATATATATATATATATATATATATATATGCACCTTCTCACCATGGATGTATAAGCCACTACAAACCTTTGAGGGTTAATTCTTCCTGCAAACATTAACCTGGCGCATTCTTAAAAAATATGTGAGGGTTGCTTCTTGCTTGTACATCTTGTATAGCACAAGTTCTCTGTGAATCTCTTTTATATCCAAGCAAACTTTAGCCTGACAAGCCAGACCCACATCCAGATGTTGGGTCTGGGAACTCACCATTGGCAGGGCTCAATCCGAGGGGCGGGATAAACGGTTGTCTTTCAAATTCCCTCTGCACGCAATAGGATAGCGCTACAACCAACCAGAGCGACGCTAGTTGATAGATTCAACTTTTGCCGTACCCGGTCGGCAAAACTCCGAACACAGCTTCCTGTTTTAAGAATGACTTCAGTGCTTAACTCCGAGTCTTCCATAGTCGCGGCCAAAGCCGATCCGAAAGATCGCTGTTCGCCAGCGGCAGCAGCCATCTTCTTTGTTTTCAAGTAGCAGGGAATTCACGCGGAAGCGTCACAACTCTGCAGTCATTATGTTAAGCCCGCCCAGCGACTCTATACACGATGCGATTGGCCCGACCAGAGTTTGGTTTTTCCAGCTCGCAAGCCAACGGGGGGAATTGCTAGACTGACCCTGGCTGAAAATTACATTTGCTGCCGCTAGGGTGCGTCTAGATTTCTAGGCTAAGCAAAATTGGCATTGGAACGGAAATTTCCCCAAATGAACTGATATCAGATCGAAATGTAATCGAATCGGGACCTTGTGAATCGGAAACGAAATCGAGTCAGGAAATCATCGTTTATACCCAACCCTAGTGCGGGCTGAGATTCCGTCTACCTTATTGGTCTGTGTGCTGAAGTCATGTGTGTGTCTGTAACGTACCACCTGGGCTTTCCTGTTGGATTCCTGTCTCCTCCTCTCCACGTCCACCAGCTACAGGCAGAACAATAAATGAACACGATGAGCAAGCAATACTTTTGAGGATTTTAATTCGAACCTTGGCGTGTTTCACCAAATTTGCAACGTGGGATCATTTTCTCAGTGCTCACTCACACAAGGTGTCACTCATCAAAAAAGGAACACCGTGTTTGAGAACCATGCGTGAGCAGAATCACCGCTGGACTCAAATGTTTACTACTATTAAATTGGATGAGCAGGTTAAACCTATTAGGTAGAGCTGTTAAACAAATTCAAGTTTTGAATGAATCCCAGGATACATCTTTTGGTTATATATCACTGTCATGTGACCCAGATAATGTAGTTACAAAAATACACAGCCTATGAAGTTAACCACGCCTCTTTATTATAATAAAATATTTTTTTCTAACTGTACCCCCCCTTGTCATTTCTGTTGCTATGAACGTTTATAGGGTCAACTGCCAACAACTAACAATTGAAATAATAATACAAATATATAGTGCGACCAATAATCCCTTACATAATTACAATTTGGCACATCTAAACAAAATCAACAATTACCAGTCATACGCAGGTCATATGCCTTAAGACCTTAGCTAATGTTAGCAATGAATTGTGGTTAAACAAAGAATCCACGATTATGTAAAAAAAAAAAAAAAAAAAAAAAAAAATAATTGTTGTTACAGGCCTACTATTAGGTAAGTCTTTTTTAGATTCCCTGACTTCCCCCTGTTTGCAGTTTGTCTTAGTGTACTTAGTGTAATGTCCTTGACATTACACTAAGTACAAAATTCAGTGACCAGTGGTAACTCAAAATAGAAAGTGAATTTATGAAATGGAGATGTGAGTCAGAGCTGACAGCGGACATGGGGAAACTCCACTGTTCTGATCTGAGTAACAAGCTCACTGAATTTAACACAAATTAAAAAAAAAAATTTAAAAAAAATAATCGACAAAAACGTCATAAAAAGTGACAAAAAACTTGGAAAAAAAGTGACTAAAACGTCAAAAGATTTCCAAAACATCGGTAAAAAGCGACAAGTGACCAAAAGACGACCAAAACATTGAAAAAAGTTTAACTTTTTACACAGAAAAGCAAAGTTGCATGGTCGACGGGAAGACAACACAAGGGTTAACCCAGTCAATGTTTGGTATTTTTTACATGATAACTAATTTAAACAAATAATCAAACCTAATCAAAAGTGGAAATAACTCAAAAACTATGTCAGCATAGATTAATTATCTGTTCAACAAGTCATTGATTTATTTAACCTACAAAAAAGCACCTTACCTGGTTGTAAGCGATGTCCGTCTTCATTGTGGAAGAAGACCGATTGACATCTGATTTGACAGATTCAGTAGTTTCAGCTCAGATCAGATGATGCTCCGCAGCTCTGAGACCAAACAAGAGGAACAAAACATAAAATGTTACGTCATGAGACCAGGGTGTCAATACAGAAGCTGCACAGGGAGTACAAATCTTAAATTCTTTACACAAAAATGTTGAAGTCAGTAAACTGCACGTAATACACTGATGTTTACCAACCAGGTTACACTTGAGGATTTGATTTTTTTTTATAAATATATAAAGTTATATTGACAATTTAATAAGGGGGAATCTGCTGAATTTTTGTTTGAGTAAGAAGTAATGTAGTTGATCACACACACACACAGCATTTCACTATCTTTGTGGGAACCCGTCATTGACATAATGCATTCCCTAGCCCCTTACCCTAACCTTAACCATCACAACTAAATGCCTAACCTTAACCCTTACCCTCACCCTCACCATAACCTAATTCTAACCCTAATCCTAAAATCAAGTCTTAACCCTCAAACAGCTCTTTAACCTTGTGGGGTCCAGCATTTTGGCCCCACAAAGCTGGTCGGACCCCACAACTATACTGGACTCCTGGTTTTTGGACCCCACGAATATAGTTAAACGAGAACACACACACACAGAGAGAGAGAGAGAGAGAGAGAGAGAGAGAGAGAGAGAGAGAGAGAGAGAGAGAGAGAGAGAATAACCTGCACTGCACAAAGATACACACTCCAGCTGCTGACAAGCCAGGGCTGCGGGGCACCACCAAAACCACTCCACATCAAAAAACTGTTTACTGTAATCCGACATTCGCTTGCTTAATAGAGAGGAAGTATGGAAGTCTGAATGCTGACAGCAGCAGTGTGACTCAGCGAAGCCTCTGATTGGCTGTCTGTCTCCCCACAAAAACATGACTTATTACCAGGGTTGTCACAATACCAGAATTTATACCTCTTTTTTATTGAGGTTTTTATATTATTCTTTCACTTCCCAGTTGTGTTCCTTATTTAAAACCAAACATTCACATTTTGAACGGCCCCAGCTTGGAGAAGCAGATAGGAAGCCAAGCAATGTACTGCTGAGGATTCCACGTTGGGGTTAGATCTGAAAGTCACAATAACACAAAACAACTAACCGGTCGAGGCAGCGGTAGCAACTCCCGTGTTCTGCAAGGTACAACTACTGTTCTTCTCACAGGAGTCTGGTGGCTTTGAATAGAGCAACATGCATTGCAGTGGACGGGGGAACCAGCAAAGTGTATTTTAGCCACCTAAACAAAAAAAAACACTATATTTAGAATATTTTCACAGCTTTACCTTTGCTGTTAGACAGCAGGGCGTGGACTGAAGCCGTTATATTGCTCTCTTCAAATCCACCAGACAGCAACTTGTTTGGCCTCTGTGGACTCAGCACAGCTAACGTTGACCCAGCTAGTGCTAGCGTTAACATTATTCATAACCTTATTGACTTGAAACCCGAGGAAAAAAACAGATGGACTAGGCCTTTAAACTTCAAATTCAAACGGCAAAAAAAATTAAATACAATAAAGCACAAGGCACACAAAAATAGGATAATAAAAACCTGTGCATGGTGTTGGTACAGAAACAAAACAAACTGGTGGGTTTGTTGCTGGGGAGAAGGCCGTAACAGCCACAGGTTAATGACCA
Source organism: Zingel zingel (assembly GCA_023566125.1). Taxonomy (NCBI): domain Eukaryota; kingdom Metazoa; phylum Chordata; class Actinopteri; order Perciformes; family Percidae; genus Zingel; species Zingel zingel. Next base: position 37,739,651 of record CM042316.1, on the reverse strand, counting down.
GTTTGTTTTATTTCATTTATATGTTTAATCTGTGCAGCCTTGGGAGGAAAATCTGACTGTAGATCTGAGTTTTATAGCTCTGGTACTTTTGATACTATCGAACGTATAATTAACAAGATTGTACCGTTTGAAACAAGTGGTAACGGAAAAAGTATGGAAGTAGGCTATCGATACTTTTGACAACCTTAGTCATTACAGCTACTGGTATAGGAACATACAATAAATGTCAAAATAACTGATCAATGAAAGCATGGAGTTTGTATCTTTAAGTCATGCATATGGACAGAACATTTTCAACATGTACTAAATATTTTGTCTTGTGACTGGCTTTCATTGTAACTGATTTTTTTTTTTAAAGAAGGCAAAACGTTTCCTGCTCTGGCCATGCTGCTTTATTTTGTTGGTATGTGCTTGTGTTTGTTTTGGTTTTAGAGCTGATGAACAGATCCCACAGGTAACAAGATGAGGAAGAAAGAGACGGAAAATTGTTGATTTTAGCTGTGTGATATTAGAAAGTAAACTATGCTGGATTATACTGAAATTGAGTCTTGAATAACCCATTTTACATCTACAATTAAAACTACAGGCCTTATCGGATGGGACACCTTGATTAAATGAATAAACCTGGGAAGTATTTTCAGATCTTGTGAAACATTGTGAAGGTTACACATTTTCATTTTCTTTCATTGAGTTTTAAGAAGCAGATAATCTCTCAGAGGACAAAGAAGGCTTGTTTGTCTGTGCAGAGGAACAAATCACATTAGAGAAAACTACTAGTGACACAAAGTGACACGAGAGTTGTACAAGTGAGGTAGGAGTCACAGAAGATTACTACATTCTTAAATTACCCAAACGAATAAAGAAAAGAGCAACACACATATTGTGTGAGCTTCAGCGTAGATAACACTGTGATAACATTAGCTAGATAGCTAGTAGAGGGCTAACAACTTGAATGTAGCTAATGTTGTTCACTTTGGAGTGTTGCCTAAAAAAAAATAAACATTAGGTTAAGAAACAAAAATAGGACAAACCTACTCCTGACTGTCACGTCTTTACTAGAAGAACAATCCCCATTAATGAACCGTTAATGTACACTGTGGCCAGCTTTTGGTTAACTGAGCAGTCGAAGAGTCGCTGACAGTGCAGAACAACAAAACTAGTCACTTTCAGCTTTGTTTGACAGTCAACCTACCTGCTTTCGTGCGTCCAGCTTCATTAAAATCCCGCATATACAAGCGTCGACGTCTGTTCGTTACACACAATCACATTTGCGGTTGTTGTTATAAATATAAATATATATATATATATATATAAATAGCCTACACGAAGAACAAAGAAGAAGCTTATTCACGGCGCTGTTTGTTAAAAGTACCAGGACAGACGGGACAGTGATGTCATGTGATCCCAGCCGGACAGCCAATTAAATGAGAGCTGTCCGCGTGACGTAGGGCAGGCGAGTTACAGTAGTGCAGTTCTCGATTGAAACCACAGGAGGGCGCTGTCCTTCCATGTTAGTGACACAGCAGGACATTTCAAGTTTTTCTTGTATTCAATTATTCACAATTTCACAGTCAAAAAGGCATATTCATATTTATCAAACGTTTAACGATGATGCATTAACAGCTGATCTGCTTCTATCCTTCCCTTAGCTGCACTGTGGTACTCTAAACTGTGGCCTTTAGTTTTAATAGCTGGGTCACAAAGTCATGACTCAATTAATCACATGTTGTAGCCTATAGCTCTAGTTGTGGTAAGTTATCATATCAATACAGCATTTGATTAGTTGAGTACTGCACTTGTGATCCATTAGTTTAACTGCATTTTTGCAGGTAACCAGGACTTGCATTCCTTTTCCTCGCCATAGTAGCATATATTGGAGAAGACTGTGCTTGTCATGTCATTTAGATGAGTCTGGCTATCTGCCATGCTGGATGTTGTCAGGACGGAGAATCTGAGGCTTCATTTTGACTGGCGATATGAGCCTCTTTACTTCTGGTTGGCAGATTTAAATGTTGCTGTGCGAGCCACGCTGCACAAATAGACTGTCAGTCTATTTGTGCAGCGTGGATCATTTAGCTGAAAAATAGATGCGTGATTGATATACTCTATGTGAAGGAAAATTATAGATGCACAACCCAACATATTATATTTTTATTCATGTGGAGCATGCAGAGTCTACCAAACCATAACTCCATTTCCATTTGAAAATCCCTTTGTGTGTTTGGTATTTTTTGCCTATTTTATTGAGCTACTGAAAGCTGGACAGCTGTGAGGGAGAGGAGTCATCATCTGGCTTTACCTTATTTCTGCGGTTTATTTACTAATTTAATTGTTTACCCCACCTTAAAACTATCTTGTTTGAACTCTTGTCTGTTCAACCTTTTAAGTGATAAAATCACATCTGACAATGATCTCTTTTTAAATTACTATACTCTGCTTTACTATACTATAAAGCAGAGATCTTCAACAGGGGGTCAGTGACCCCTAGGGGGTCCTCAGAGTTAGTACGGGGGGGGGGGGGGGGGGGGGGGGGGGGGCGCCAAATGATTTCAATTTTTTTTATGGAAACTTTCATTTTTCAAGAATTAAAATGTCTGAAAATATACATCAATATGAATTCAACTTATTAATAGCAAAGATGAATTGGCATATTTGTGAAAAATGTGATTTACATATTGAAGACAAGCTTATATAGGTTAGGTAGCTACTATGGTAGCCACACAGTTCAGCTTAACGATTCACTGTGCTTTCCACACGTATGTTTAACATTAAAACATGTTAAAACATGATGTATAAACAATATCCATTCATTTTCATCCATCCGGCCCAGTTGGATATGCAACTAAATGTTATACAGTATATGTAGTAGGGGGTCCCTACATCATCTCTCTTTCAGCTAAGGGGACCTTGGCCTAAAAAACGTTGAAGACCCCTGATATAAAGAAAAGAAACAGAGACAAGAGATACATGCAGTTCACACCCACATACAAATATATCAATTCTACTGGAAACATCCTTTTATCAGGAGTTTGAAAGTGTCAACATGGCTTTGGATCAGTAACTCTAAAAGGTGTGATGATGTTACCTCGACAGGAGGCGCCACAGTGCAAGTACAGACCATAGACTGTATAAAACTAGGTACAGACTTCTGGATCTCTGAGATCTTCAGATATGAGTTATGGTTGGAAATGGAGAGAGGATAATAAGGGAGAAGAGAGACAGAGTGCAGCTAATTTCCTCCAATAGCTCACTGTAGAGAGCGACCAGGAATATGCATTAAAAACATGACGTGAAAAACATGTTGATAAATGTGGCTTTATAAAAGGTGTGGTGAATGGCCATGTTTCCTTTTGTTAGTGGTGAAACCTGCTGTTTGATAAGAGGGAAAGAGCTAGACTGAGAGAATTCCAAGATTATCACACCCTCCTCGCTGTATATATATATTTATTATTTTGGAGCAATATAAACATTTTCACTACCAAACTGTATAACTGATAAGGATACTTTTAAGTGTGTTTATTTTTCACTTTGATGTGTGTGCCATGTGTGGCTGTGCAGGTGTGAGTAACCATGGAGACCATATCCCAGAATATCCTAGACAACTTTATTTCTTTACAACAGCTTAGGCCGAGTTATGGCGAGGTTATAAAAAGGTGACGTTGCTTCACTTCCGCAGTAGAGATCCATTCTGTTCTCTCTTACTAAGTGATGCTTTTTCCCTCCCAGTTACCTGCAATCATAACAATGTAATCAGTCATTTATCTCTTAATTATTTATTGTCCACTTTGAATGTTATTCCTTTTGTTAGCCGCTGTATCTTGGCGGTTTTTGGTAAGCACAAATGTTGTATAAAAAGTGAAAATCCAGAACCTGGTGAAAATAAGATGTGTTTTAGTAATGACATAATGAACTTGCGCCATCACTGTTTAAATATCTTGCTGTATGAGTACATCATGTACTCATCATGTACAACGCTTAAACTACTCTCATTTTCCTTTTTTTTAATCAACCTTCTGAATCACCAAGAGAGGGCTGACAGCGGATTAACGTACTGAAAAAAAGGTTTTATTTTCCCCCAGGAAGTCTATTTCCACAGAATAGGTGTGTTGGTGTCCCTGTGATACTGCGTCAGGGCTGAACCCAGTGAGTCACCGAGCAGCTACCTGAACTGTGCCTCTGCTTTTCATTGCTAACAGCACTTCCTGTTTTTTACTCAGTGTAGTTCTGCTTATTAAAGATTTTTTTTAGCCAAATAACTTTCCCCTTTGAATCCCAGGTAACTGATTCCCCAACGACATCTTCAAATGCTTAAATTGTATCTCCAAGTCCCCTCTTTACTGCTGTGCTGTGGTTCTCTAAGTGTAATCTTGAAACCGCAAGGGATCCTTGGGGGAGAGTTTAATCCACCACATATTCTGCTACTTAATAGAGCACCAAAAAATCTATTTCATCTTATTGGGTCTTATCTAAAATTGGCTTCTGCGTGTGATATGAAAATGTAAAAATAAAAATCCCAATACAATGCATGGGTACAGTTCCTCCCAGATAACTTCACTTCACTTAACAAAAACTAAATCAAAACAAATGATTCAGTGCAAGACTTGTTTACACCTGTCTGTAAATGTGTGAGATTATGCAAATAACAACCCACCTGTTTTCTGGTCTTTTTGTTTAGTGAAGAGTCTCTCAAAGGTTTGAGTCTGCTATTTATGGCTGTGTGGGCCATAAAAAACACTGACATCACCAAAGCAAGCCGGTGATCCTATGGTGGTATAATAGTTTTATAGCTCGGCATATTTCAGTGATAATTCAGTCACCATTCTTAATCGGAAAGACCAAAAAGAACTAGGTGTGGAGATTTACTGTACATATCATACTTCTTTAGCAGTGCATTCGCTCCTCTTTCTGTAATATGTCTTCATTTTGTTTTATAGTATTGTACACTAAAATTGTACTTAAAAATGCAGGAAAAAAATATTTTAAATCTCCCCAAACTGTAATTTCGGTGATTTTTATAGTTCAACTTAAGCTGACTGTTTACATGCTCTTCTATCTACCCTGTGGTAAAACTCAAAAACAAACATGACCCAACTGTTGTTCTTAGTTCCTGTTAAGTGTACACATTAGCAGTGCTGAAACAATTAATTGACCAACAAAAAATGTATTACCAATGTTGAGAATCGATCCATCAATGAAGTCATTTATGAAGGAAAAATGCCAAACTTAAGTTGGTTCCAGCTCCTTAAATGTAAAGATTTGCTGCTTTTCTCTGTTTTATATCATTGTAAACTGAATATCTTTGGATTTCGAACAGTTGGACTCTGGCTCCTTGTGATGGCCATTTCCCCCAATTTTAACTGAGCAAATCCTCAAAAATACAGGTGAAATGTTTAGTTCATCGACATCAATTTTAATAATGGATTTATTATTTCAGTTGTTTTCCAGCTTCTCATTGGTGAGGATTTGCTGCTTTCCTTTCACTCATGCAATAGTTATATAATAATAATAATAATAATAATAATAATAATAATAATAATAATAATAATAATAATAATTGAATACTTAATTGATTAATCTATCTAATTTCTCTTACTTGCTTGCAAAACAAATAGTCTACTCTAATTTTGCTGTGTTCCTCCAGGAGCTTCTACAGCCCTTGTTTTTAGCTTTGCTGTAACATAGTTTGAAGATCCACTATAGTCTCATGGGTTTAGAAGCCATGCTGTTAAATAACAGTTCAGAGCTAAAAGTCAATTACAGGTTCACACCCTCAGGTTAGTACCTGATGTACTCTACCGACTCATGTTACAATGTAGGACCTCATGTAGGACTGAGCTTGTTGAGTCACTATTGATCTGTCATTCTCTCTCTCTCTCTCTCTCTCTCTCTCTCTCTCTCTCTCTCTCTCTCTCTCTCTCTGTCACACACATCTTCCAGGATCTGTGCAGTTAAAGGATGTAGAGAAGGAAGTGGAACGACTGATCAGGCGGCTTCAAACCAGTCACCACCCAACTGACTGACTAACTGACTGTTTTGGCAATTTGACTTTTTAACAGGCTTGGTGGAGAGGCATGCTGGTTCTTCCTAGCCCCTAACATCTAAACCCTAACCCTAGCCCAAACCTTTACTTATAAATAATAATTCTAACCATAAACCCTAAAACCAAGTCCAAACTTCTAAAGAGCTCTCTGCACTTAATTCACCCAACAGGCTTCAATTAAGGTCTAAAAATATATTTGGTCCTGACAAACAAACATAGGTACAACAAGAACACACACACACACACACACACACACACACACACACACACACACACACAGACACACACACACACACACACACACACACACACACACACACACACACACACACATATACTTAGGTAGCTCTCCTAGTGCAGCATTCCACAACAAAACATTCCTTCAAGTCAGAGTTGCTGAACTCCTGATGTGTGATACCGTTTTAAGAACTGAGTGAAAACTACCTCTGCTTAACGACTATGAATATATGTTGGCATGTCAACAACATATTTCTCCCTCTAAAGATATCATTCAGCATCCACCTCTGACGGTTCAACCTTGAAATAAATGCCACATTAAACCTACTGAAACAAATACCCTTTCTTTTGGTGTCTCTTCACCCTTCACCCATGTGTTAGCTGGATTGGTGACCAGTGCGGGGGAGTGTGGGGGAGGTAAGTTGGTGACAATGGTGAGACGGCAGAGGTGGAATGAGCAGCGAGCATAAGAACAGGTTGTTCAGCCACAGGTGAAGGCTGATAGATAGCCCAGATACTGGTCCGGTGGCTAGTGGGGGCAGTCACACTATGAGGTAGATTTGTTGTTAAAAAAACACTTCCTGTCTTGAGGTTTGGACATTTTGTGCTTCTTGTCATTGCAAAATATCTCCTATTTTCAAAAGCACGTCCTGGTTGATTGGGGCTTTAGGAGGGCAGTTTTATTGCGTTCCATTTACCTCGGAACATAGGCGCCATTCATTGTTTTCATTAGCTCTAGCCAGGTTAGCCATTGTTAGCAATACCAGTTTATAACAACGCACTACTCTGTTTTTTGTGCATACACAGCATAACAGCATGTCCACAGATAGACGATGGACAGCACTGTGTGTACGACTGATTTAGTGAGACGCAAATAAGACAGAAGTGCTTTTGTTGATGCACGGAGCAGCTATGTTGGATTTTTAGCTCGGGGTACTCGGTGGTGGTTGAGTTCCGAGCTCGGAAATTCGAGGTCAGGGGGCGTTTCCAACTTTGACTTCGGAAAATCCGACTTCCAAGCACAAATGGAATGCACCATTAGGACGCAGTAGAGGTGCTGGTAACAGTTCAAAGCTGTCTTTATCTTGACTCATGCAGTTAGTCTACTGTATGTTCACATTTGCCGTCTTTTTTAACAAGAAAAAGTTGACTAGGGCGCTTTTGTAGTAAAAAAAGAAGAAGCTGGCAGCGTTTGGTTCCAAAAAGCAGCCAAGAGCGTCTTTTGTTGCTATAGCAACAGCTACTACTACAGTATCCTAGCTAGAGCGCTATGTGGAGCAGTGCTAACATTACATAAAACAAAGCGAGTTCCCTGTACAGGGAGCACCCAGTCATATCGTATAACTCGCTGTGCTCCGACTCCGATTTTGTTTTGTTGTTATGAAAACGACAGGTATGGCAATTCCGCTTCTCTTTGGTCGGCTGTCAAAAAAGTGCTTAATGTAGGGCATTTTTTTCAGAAAGGTTGAACTTTTTTCAACTTCAAAAAGACTCTCCAAACTGCAGAAAAAAAGCGTTCACAACTTTTGTTGTGAGCACCGGCAACTTTAAAAAAAGACACCAAGTGTGAACATATCCTTAGGGGGTGTAGGGCGGCATTAAAGTCAAAGCAGTTATGGTACAGGTAATTAGGAAAGGTTGGGGGTTGATAACAAAGATCTACAACTGAAATATATCATAGACAACAAGTCAATATGTCAACCTATTTGAAGTTTAATCAAAAACACACATGGAGCATCTTTGCCTATTTTTTTGTCTGTGCATTACAGTACTCTAAATAACTACTCATGGACCCTGATCAGGCTGTTCTCATTCACAGTTTGTACTGTAAAAAGCAAAGCACTATAATTCCTAAATATCCCACGTAATCGTGAGCTAGGAGGTTCAGCTTATTACAACCCATACTGACGTTTGTTCTTAGGCCAGGGTAACATTGAGCCTCATTCACCAACCGCTCTTATGAAGAAATGTGTTCTTAAACCCCACTTGTGCACTTTTTATAAAGATTCTGACATTCACTAATGTTTTCTTATCTTGGATTTGTTCTTAGCTAAGAACAAAATCTACGAACACTCAAGATCACTCTTACGCACATTTGAGTGATGACAGTTTTCTCCAAATAATTGGTTACTGCATTTTATTTAATTCTACAGTCGTTTACAATGATAGTATTGTAATGTAATGTATTTCTGATCATCTGTTGAAAAAATAAATCATAGTATGCAAAGAAACACTGCAATTTACATCAGCAATTAAACTGATTAAATCCTGTGTTATTTGGTGATTGATCGCGCTATTTATAGGGCCAAAATGCAGTGGTGGAATGTAACAAAGTACAAATACTTCGTTACTGTACTTAAGTGCATTTTTCACGTATCTGTACTTAAGTAGAATCAATAGTGCATACTTTTGATTTTTAATTTGTTACATTTTGCAGCAATTATCTATACTTTCTACTCCACTACATTTCTACTTAAAGTACATTTAAAATCAGGTACGTTTTACTTTAACTTAACTAGGGTTGTCATTGTGGTACATCTACTTTTACTAAAGTAAAAGTGTCTCTGGTTATTTGTACTTTTACTGAGATTCAGTACTTCCTCCACCACTGCAATGTACAAGTCATCTGCGGCTATCAACCATCTCTTGAACTCAGTCTCCCGCTTCTCAGGAGGTGCACAAGAAGTATCATGTCCTTCTATGGGAATTTGTGTGGCGTTTTCTTATGCTAATTAGGAATAACTGGCACGTGCTTTAAATTATGAAGACGTGGGATTCATCAATCCTAAGAACACAGGTGCGAACAATTCTGTTGTTTAAGAACATGTCATGAATCCGACGTAGACTTTTCTTAGGGACTTTCTTAAGAACATATTTAAGATAAAACTTAGGAAGATATTGGTGAATGAGGCCCAATGACGGAAACAAAGGAAGAAGTCAGGTGACAGGATATAAAGAGCGAGAAAGTCTGCGAAGGATGGATGTCGGAGTGGATGGATGGGTCAAAAACCACAGGACTTTAACCCCTGTGAAACCAAAAGTCAGCGTTGTTATTTTAAGTTATGTAATTAAGTAAAGTTTTAAGTAAACTAAATTAACTTCCGTACGTAACTGCGTCATGTTGTAGTTGAGTACAGAAGTAGTTTGCCTAGGTGCCTAAACCTAACCAAGTAGTTTGGTTTCACAACGTTAACCACGTGTTTAAAACAACAACCGTTTTAGGACGTTAAATAGAATAGTCATATTTCGTAAGATATTGTTCGAGTCGTTGTAAGAGGATGCATTGCCCTGACAAAAAATAGCAAATTAAACTTGCAGTTTGTTCTGCCACAGATGTCTGCAACTAATGTCACATGTCTGATTGTCAAGATCCATTTTTCAGACTCTTGACTGGCTGGCACGCTCCACTCTCCACAGTTGGTCTGTAAATAAGAAACTGCAAAATGGGTGAAACCCCTTCATATAAGCTACTTAAAACACGGAGATGTACGTGTATTCAGCATGGACAGTTTTTATTATACAATCTGAGTGCGGATGCAATTAACATAAGACCAAAAAACTTGTATCCACATTAGTGTGTGGACATGGCCTGAGTTTTCAAGTGGACTTTGGGGGCTGTTTGTGCTCGCAGGCTGTGTGGGTAGAACAGGTCAGATAGAGCAGGTAACTGATTACCCAGTCCGGTCGAACCAGGTCTGTGTGTGGGTAGAGGGGGAGAGAAGAAAGGGGAGGTGGTGCATCCTGAGGTATATCTTTATATCCTCATTAGTTTAACCCTTAAAGCTTTCGACCCTAAACTTTACACCCTCACCATGAATGTGAACGATTTCCTCTGCATTGTTGTTTAAAGCGTGCTTTTGTTCAGTTAAGACAGAAGAAAAACAGACTGTGGGAGCCAAGCTCTTTAAGAAGTTGAAGATTTTGCAGTTTGGACAAACAAGATTTGGCCACTGAGGGTTTCAAATAACAACCTGCAGTTTGGTTTGAAATGAAATAAGGAATTTCTTTTATTAAAACCTACTTAAGTTACCCCATGTCAGACATGAAAACCAGAGATACTTGTACAGCTTAAAGAAGCAGTGTGTGTGTGTCTATGTTAAAAAAGCGCAAGATTAAGGTGAAACATTTAAAGCCAAGATGCTTTTTTTTTTTTTTTTTGATGGGTGCACCATTACATCCAGTGGAAATATGGCAGTGAGAACAGCGCTTGGCTGTACGTGTTTGTAACGGTGCATCAGTTCCAGATGTATCATCATATCAGCGACAGGCAAACTAAATTTGACTCTAACCGTTTGAATAAATCCCTGATGTGAATCTCACATCCATCTCCCCTGTCTCGCTGTCTAGAATGAGGAAGTTTGAGCTAAAGTGCTGAGGTTAAAGGTGAAATTGGTTGTCACAGCAACCTCTTTTTAGGTCAGTATCAGGGGTCTTATCAGTGATCTCTTTAAACATATCTGCCTGACAGCGCTGCGATCAATACGAATCCCCTTCACATTCCAGCTGACTCAATTTTGGGATTCAAAACAATCGTAAAAATCATCATATTGCAATAAATGTTTGTATTAAACTGAAGATTGATCATTGAATGAATTCATTTGAATAGTCGGAGGGTTAAAACTTGTTTCCACAACGAACTTGCATGTAAAACCATTGATTTCAGCTGCAGGGTCAGCGCTCTCTGATTGGCCTGTGTGTTGCATCACTTTCAGTAAGGGGACGGAATTTCCAACTTTCAGATCAATAAACCACAGTGCGGCTGTGGCTTATAATCTACTCTGCTTCTAATGCTATAATTTATACTGCAATTACTGCAGTTACTCATAGTTTTTATACTCCTACTTCTGATACCGATGTAGGACTACTACCACTACTTCATCAACAATATCACTACTTGTACTAATGTTACTACTCACCATTGGAATTCAATTATTTACTTTTACAATGTGAGAATAATGCATTACAAGTAAAACTTCTACATTCTGTACTGAAGTATCAGCAGCATAAGTCAGTATGAAAATACTCAAAATGAATTATGCATTTAGCCCGTGAGCAGTGTTGACATGTAACTTGTGAAGCTACTTTATTAACATATTTAGTAACCACCCCCGTAAAAACATTTTCTTCAGAGAATAAATATATACTGTAAGTAAGTACAAAGTCGCACAAAAATGAGAAACCAGTCAATGAAAGAACAAGTAGCTTACCTCAGAACATATATATCTCCTTTTTGTGTGCGGCTATTTCATTCTGAGTTTGAAACATAGAAATAAAATGGATAGAAAGGCCATTGAACTGTTTGCCATGTTCATTCAATTAGTACTAATTAAAATGGCAATTGCTCTTAGTTGTCATGCTGACACCTGGAATCAGTGGGGCCTTAAAGGTCCCATGGCATGAACATTTCACTTTATGAGGTTTTTTTAACATTAATATGAGTTCCCCCAGCCTGCCTATGGCCCCTCATTGGCTAGAAATGGCGATAGGTGTAAACCGAGCCCTGGGTATCCTGTTCTGCCTTTGAGAAAATGAAAGCTCAGATGGGCCGATCTGGAATCTTGCTCCTTATGAGGTCATAAAGAGGAAGGTTACCTCCCCTTTCTCTGCTTTACCCACCCAGAGAATTTGGCCCGCCCATGAGAGAGAGACATCATGGCTTTCAAACGAGCAAAGTGGCAGTTGGTCAAGGCCACACCCCCACTCACCACCTTGCCCCCCCCCCTCTCCTCCTCAATAGCATTTAAAGCTACAGACACAGAAATGGCACATCCTAAGGAAAGCTCATTGTGGGACTGGCTCTAGTGGCTGTAATTCTGCACCAAGGCTGAATTTCGGGAAAGAGACTTCAGATACAGTATTAGGGGACCACTAAGGTCTATATAAAAGAGACTTCAGATACAGTATTATGGGACCACTAAGGCCTATATAAAAGAGACTTCAGATACAGTATTAGGAGACCACTAAGGCCTATATAAAAGAGACTTCAGATACAGTATTAGGGGACCACTAAGGTCTATATAAAAGAGACTTCAGATACAGTATTATGGGACCACTAAGGTCTATATAAAAGAGACTTCAGATACAGTATTAGAGGACCACTAAGGTCTATATAAAAGAGACTTCAGATACAGTATTAGGGGACCACTAAGGTCTATATAAAAGAGACTTCAGATACAGTATTAGAGGACCACTAAGGTCTATATAAAAGAGACTTCAGATACAGTATTAGGGGACCACTAAGGTCTATATAAAAGCATCCAAAGAGCACCATGTCATAGGACCTTTAAACTGTCTCGCAGCTCGCTGGGAGGACAGTGCCCAATACAGCTCAAGGAAGACTTTCTCCGGAACAGCGGGGGGTGAGGAGGAGGGACTGAGACCTGACTGAGTCAGCGGACCGTAAGACCGATGTTCGATGTTAGACACCTTGTTAGCTGGCTAATGCCGCCTTGCCCTGACGCAACACTGGTCACAGAAAACGAGCCAAACAAAGCCGTCACTCACTCACTGTCTCGCATTTCCTGACCTTCCTCCACAGCTCTGGCTAGTCCACACAGCATTCTGGGATGGGAGAAAAACGTGCTCTGGTTTATTGGCATTTCTTTAAACCAATCACAAATGCCTTGGGCGGTACTAAGCGCCAGACGGAGCCACTGTGCCTCAAATCAGTTCTAGTCATCTCTTGATACCTGCTAATCAAGTACAAAATCTTGTTTGCTGAATATTGGTGAGTTAAATAGTTCTGACACATCGTCCTCAAGCCTCCAACTGGGGGCTCGTTGTAATGTCTTCCTTTTTATTTCAACTTAATTTTTTCAGACAAGTCATTAAGAACAAGTTCTTATTTACAATGGTGATCTGACAAGTGACAAAGCCACTTAGGGGAAGGGAAGGAGGGCTAGGACATAACATACATTAAACATACATACAGTTTGAAATGATATAAAATACAATTTAAAGTAACAACTAAAATTGGGAACTGAGAACACAGACAGCAGTCAACTAACAAATATAACAAGAGAAGCGCACAGGTACATGGGTGAATAAGAAAGGGAGAAACAATAAGAAAGGAGAAAGGTCTTGCTTTTCCTTTTCCGTCTTCATGCTTGTTTCCTTCCTTCAGTTCACTGACACAACTATTGAAAATAAACAATATTGCGGATATATTCAAGTGTAGACAACAAAGCTCCAGTCTCTCTCAGTGAGAGTCTCTGCCCTCACCCCCTAAAACTCACTCTGCCTTCCCCTCTTATCAGTGTGTATCCTGGCCAACCCCCACCCACCCCACCTGTAGCGCCAGGCCACATCGCCACTGTTACTCATTAACCAGGACTTCCTTTTATCCAGCCCAGACAACCCCCAGGTCACTGCCCGACCCACAGCGCTCAGTTTCAGATGCCGCACTGCACACTGTACTGCTGACATTACGTTCAGGTGGACCCAAAGCTGGAGTCAAAAAAGAAAAATACTAAATGAGGAAATAGTAGTATCCATTTAAAAATGTGTGGAAATCATATTTTTTCAGTCCCTTTGCTGTAATCTGCCTCGTTTCCTGCTTATTAATACTGGCCCACAATAAAAGCTGTAATTCTTGCTTTCTCCACACTGTCACAACAGCAGCACAGGACTGATCTGACTCATGGTTTAGTGGAGTGTTCATGTCTCTCTCGTCTCTGTGGATATTTTTTATTATGGGAGTTGAGTAGAGAAATAAAGTAAGGTGCAGTGGTGGAAGAAGTATTCAGATCCTTTACTTAAGTAAAAGTACTAATACCACACTGTAAAAATACTCCTTTCAGGTAAAAGTCCTGCATTGAAAATGTTACCTAAGTAAAAGTATGTATGTATCGTCAGGAAAATGTAGCTTACTTAAAGTATTAAAAGTGAAAGTACTCAATGCAGAAACATCCTCACATATAAAAAAACAGGAAATGATCAAAACAGTTCTGTCAATCAACTAAGTATTTAATCAGATAATCATTTCAGCTGGACTTATAGGCTGTTATATCGTTGGATAGTTTCATTTATAATAAAACATTGCATTTTACAAAGTGTTTTGTGTGGAAAAATCTTAAGTAACTAGTAACTGAAGCTGTCAGATTAATGTACTGGAGTAGAAGTAGAAAGTGGCATAAAAAAAGCAAAGACTCAAGTATAGCACAAGTACCTCAAGTTTGTATTTAAGTACAGTACTTGAGTAAATGTAATTAGTTACATTCCACCACTGTTAAGGTGATGACAGGATTAAAACTTGAGTTATAGTGTTCAAGTTGAAGACATGTGGGGGCAGAGAGAGAAAGCTCCCCAACTTCTACACAACTTAAAAATTTGATGATTCTCTAAAGCTAGTCTCGCTTTGCCAGACCTTCCTCCACCACAGCGCTGCGGAGGAAGGTCTGGCTAGTCCACACAGCATTCCGGGATTAGATTAGATTAGATTAGATTCAACTTTATTGTCATTGTGCAGAGTACAAGTACAAAGACAACGAAATGCAGTTTGCGTCTAACCAGAAGTGCAAAAAAAAAAGAATGGGTGAAATCTGGCGGAATTTCCGTCGAGCAACGGAGCAATCCCGAAGGTGCAACGTCGAAGATATAGACTACTCTAAAGCGGACACAGCCAACAGTTACAGGTAACACAGCTAACTAGCCAGAAACTAATCTAACAAAGCAATTGATGCTCATTTCAATTAACTTCCAAATATTTGTGACACAACTGACATTAACACGGCTTCTTCTATTAGTGAGTGCACAAGTCAGATGGGTTTTGGTTTGCTAGCTAATGCTGATATGATGAAAATTGGAATACATCTGTGGTAAGATAATCAAGTCAGAAAAACATCACAGAAATTGTACACACTGTATGTACTGAATTCATTGAATTAAGTTGTATACATTTAGCCACCACCGGAAACACAATCAGCAGTACTTAGCCACTGTGGCTGGCACAGGATACATTATGTCACATGAAAGCCCACAACTACACATGCACCTCTAGGTAGTTAGGTGTGCAGTGGTGTGCAACACGCTGTGAAGAGATGCCTCTGTGGATGAGGACCCTCCCTCCATTAGACCGCCTGTCTGTGACTGTCGACTGAACTCTTTGTGAGGATTTGCTTGAATCGACCAGCTACTGCTGCATGTTTGCAGCTCTGTCAGAAGTAGATTATCAACAACATTGTTTCCTTTCATTTGGATAATATTGTATGTATGTAGGTAGAAGTTTTAGACAAATTAATAAAGGGAGGACAAGTAATATAATTTCTTCCTATAGCAAGTTTGATTGCAATAGCTAGAATCGGAGCTGTTCATGGCATACAGTACATAGAGCTCATGCCTTCACTTGAGATAAGATTTAGTTTCTGCTCAATGCGTAAACGATAAAGAATTATGCTAAAATAAAGAACCAGGGCGAGGGCAGGAGGCAGGGCTGAACAATCATTAATGCAGCAGGTATGCCCCATGTTGTTATCAGCAAGCAGACAGCCAAGCCCCAAGCTGAAAAACAACCAAAAAATGGCTTATCGGTCGAGGTCGGCCCTGCTCCTGACTGCTCAGGCCATGACACCTGAGAGTGAACCAGGGAAACTCTGACGTGGGTTTGAACCACTGAAATGAAAGAACATGTTGTGAAACTAGCAAGGCCTGATCTACTGAGACTTTTAAGATACATGTGAGTGGAGAAATGTATGTACAGTCCAGTCACAGTTATCATTAAATTAACAGGCAGTGATGTGGTGTGCAAAAAATGTTATCTTAATAGTAGAAAATACCAAAAATGATTCACTCATTGACTTTATATTCGACCTATAGGCTATTTGACCTATTACTCAAAGTTCATCAGTTCATCAGTTCAATCATTATTTCTTAATTCATAGATAGTTGTACATATCAGTTAATTAATATCACCATTTCATTTTATTGCTGAGCAGTTGAGGTATCGCTGAGCCCCAGACACAGTACAACCCACACACATTGTAGCTGAAACTGTGGTAAATGTGCATCAGAAATATGTGCTTTTCTTCTGAATCAACAATTAATTGATCCTTATAACAAGTATTGTTTGTGTACCAACGCCTGATAAATATTATTCCCCTGTGACAAAGAGCTCCATTTTTTTTTAAAGATTATTTTTAGCCATTTTAGGCCTTTATTTGATAGAACAGCTGAAGACATGAAAGGGGAGAGACATGCAGTAAAGGGCCTCATATCAAGTCTTAACCGTCAAACAGCCCTTTAAAATTGTGGGGTACAGCATTTTGGCCCCACAAAGCTGTCTGGACCGCACAAGTATACTGGACTCCAGTTTTTGGACACCCCCCCCCCCCCCCCCCCCCCCCCCCCCCACACACACACACACACACATACTGGTGTTTGTTTTAATACAATCCGACATATACCATCCAAATACTCACTATATTAACCGACAGCTGAAAATAGTCCCCAAAGAATACTCTACATACTTTTGCTGGAATAGTATTTGCTAAAAACTACAGTGCCCAGATGTTTAAGGAAATAAAAAAAAATACAACTATATATTGAGTTGAATAAAAAGATTTCTGTCTTTAGTAGGAACAATTGGCTTAGTGCTGAGGGTGACACAGAGGATTGAGAAGTAAAAAAAATAAAGAGACACGTCTTGTTGGTTTTGGTGTTTTTTAAGGATTTCAAACTAATACGAAAAATAAAGAATGGCAACTTGTCTTAAACGTTTTTGCCATAGCTTTTTGTATATGTGTGTATCTTCGGATGTCTTTCTGTCTAAAATTAGTCTTTTATTACACACAACCCCCCACTCACACACATACCCCTCTTCTCTCACCCTTGTCGATCAAACAAGGGTGGGGTTAGGGCAGGGTCACTCTGAGGCTTCCAACTGATCCCATCAAAACCCATCAACTGTGTGTAGTGTGTGTTTGCACAGTGGTAAAAACCTGAAAGATCCTCCTCCTCCTCCTCCTCTATAAACCCTCTCCTTTACCCAGAACCTCCCAGGACACCAAGGTGTGACTGGACACACACACACACACACACACACACGCACGCACACATACGCGCACACCTACATCACACACACACACACACACACACACACACACACACACACACACACACACACACACACACACACATATCACTTCCTCATCAAGCCTTATGTATGTTTATGTTCATTTTGTGCAGACAAAAATGATATCCCACTCTGTGTCTTACTGTATGTGACTGTGTGTGTGTGTGTGTGTGTGTGTGTGTGTGTGTGTGTGGGTGCCGTCTTCTGCACTAACAGATAGAGCTGGTGCTATTAGCTCTGTGCCAGGTGAGTCTGTGAGTAAACAGAGCAGACAATAGATCCAGCCCATCTCCTCCTCTCAGCCTAGCTCTGTCAAAGCCAGCCATTGTCCTGCACAACATGTGTGTGTGTGTGTGTGTGTGTGTGTGTGTGTGACTGTCTGTTAGTGATCTAAGTAACAATATACCCCACTGTATACAGGTACAGACACACATGGACACATACACACCAACATGCTCAATGCATGCAATTGACTCACATGCAGACAAGTGTACCAGACACGTGTGTTTGAGCATCTGTCCCTCAATTAGACTTACCTAGACACAAGACGCAGGAAATAGAAGATAAATGTTAATGTTTTGAAATGTAAAAGTACAAACTCACTTTGGGATAAAAAGCCAGAAACACTTTTTTGTTTTGAAGGATAAATAGATAAATTCACTTTAGTCATTGTTTGGCAGAAGAGTAATACCTTAAAGGAGTCAATTTATTTTAAACATTCTAAAGTAGATTTTCGAGTAAACGTTCTTCCAAAAAAAAGAAACATGTTGTCCATCATATTGTATCGGGATAAAGCTCTTGAAATGTATCATGTACCTCTGTAATGTTAAAAGTAGCCTGTTTTAAATACAGTATGCTACTGATATTTCTCAGTAAAACACATTGTAAGTATCTTTGCGATCTAACAAATGTGCAGAATGCATTTCCTTCCTCAACATTTGGAAAGCTAATTTTTCTGCAAGATTTGAAATCCACATTATTTACATCCATGTTTACTTTCTTAAACAGCCCTGCATTAAAAAAACAGCACAGAGGACTGCAATGGTGGAGGCATGTTGTTAAAGGTATCATTGAGACAATGAAATTCACAGATTCACAGACAACATTTTACAACTTTGAAAAGGCGGCAACTAGCCTGTTTTTTCTTTCCTCAAGAAAGTCAAGAGGTAAACAGTAGAAATACAGTGTCCACATTACAAAGTAATCTCTCAGGAATGTGCACTTGCATGTATTTAATTGGTCAACACAGCGCCTTGACGGATATTGCATGATGCAATGCAGCAAAAGTTGAGCCTGGTTTAACTTTTTAGCTGGTTGACCCTGCGTTGGCACCCTGTGTTGCACCCTCGCTGCGTCGATGGACTGGGTCCATTCAAATAAATGAGTCAGTCTGAACGATGACGAAGACTGTATCTAACGATGGATGACGCGTCTCCACTTCCTCCCAAAAAAAAAAAAAAAGAAATATCCCGAATATTGGCTCAGCCATCTTGTAATTTTGGAGCCAGAATCTGCGAAGTAGTGATTGGGCTACTTCTAAGTAGCCCAAGTCCTGTCCATACACCCGCCCAACCAATTGTGAGCCAACAGCTGTCAATCATGACATTTCGCCCTGTTTTTATAGCATCAAATAACTAATTAAAACCGAACCTATAAGAAAAATTAACACTTGAACAAACATCAGCCTGATCAGAACTAAAACCTAAACCTAAAACCTAAAATGACAGAAACCATCTTTGGGAAAAATGTATGTGATGTGTACCAGTACTTTGATTTTTTTGTTTGGCCCGTGTCCCATCCGCTAAAATGGAGAGTGCGGGTTTGCCCTATACTGCAGCCAGCAACCAGAGGGCGATGGAGTTGTTTTGGCTTCACTTTTGGGAAGCCGTTAAGCTGTGTGGGGTCTGCACGGGGCTGTCACTACCCGATGTGAGTCGAGTGCAGATGTGAGTTGCGCATGCTCAGATTTAAACAGTTTACGGCATTACGCCAAGGGATCCAGATCTGGCTGCAAACCTGCTGCAAACTGCTAACGAGAAACTTCTGTAATGTCAGTACAATCAAAATTTACCTACATAACGAAGTTCGTTCACTGCTGGCTACAAGTTAGCAATCAAACACAACAAAGGCTGTCACTTGAATGGCGTTTTGAGCTAACGTTAGCAATCAAACAATCATTTGAATGGCGTTTTAAGCTAACGTTAGCAATCAAACAATCATAGATAGCTAAAACGTTTTTGTTTGTTATTGTTTATAATGAAACAAGTTTATTATTTTATGGATTTTACAAATTTCAGTCTGACACAGACGCACCCACTGTCACTACCCGATGTGAGCGTTATATCTGTATGACTTGAACAAGCCTCACAAGTCGTCCTTTGCGAAGCTCCAACACCTGCTTATCGCAAAGTGACGCATGTGCAACTCACATCTGCACTCGACTCACATCGGGTAAACAGTCGATGTGAGTTAACAATGGCTAAACAGTCATCTTCTTCCCTGCCTCTTTTGGTGCATTCATTTCTTGGCGCATTTCCTCCACCTGTAGATCAATGGAATATTGTGAACGTTTGGAAGCAATACTACCAACGGTGCCTCCATGTTGTAGGATACCTTTAAGTGAGTTGGTTTTACTTGGCAAAAGAGCGCTGACAAATACCCAATCAATGATAAACAGATCTAGATTGAAAACAAAATTTTATAGACATATTTTCAACATAATCTCCATTATCCTGGTAAGTGTCTTTTCTGTTAATCTGCATGACTTTGATGTTGTACTTAATTGTCAAAGAATGTAATGGTTAGTGAAAAGTGTTTTTGTTTCCACTTATTGCAGGACTAAATACAAAAGTACAACACACATCCTTACATATCAACAATCATTGGCTCATCAGGGGGGTTTGGTAGTCAGACGTTCAGTCAGGAGTACTGTAACAATCCTGAAACAACATAACTAGAGCAGCTGATGAGGTCATCTGTAGCAGTTTGGACAGAGAAGAGAACATCCATGACGGAGGTTAACATCCCTGCCCCTCCTTAGCCGTCCTCCTCCTCCCAGCCACCATATTGTGCAAACACTCCATGTAAACAGCTGGGAAGAGCATGTGTGTGTGTTTGAGTGTGTGTGGGCCCTACATATAGGCTGTGTTTGAGTGTGTTAGTTATAGAGCGGAAGAATGACTATGAGAAAGAATAAGAAAAGTAAAAAACTAAGACACAAAAGTGAAAAAAAAGAAGATGAGGAGGATTAAAAGTCAGAGATAGTGAGGCAGAAACACAGAGGCCTTTGTCTCTCTTATCCTCTCTCCTCATAGGTGTCTCACACTTTAACCCCATGACTTCTTCACCTCTCAAACCCCCAATAGCCCCCCCTCCCTCCCCTCCTCTCTTTTCTCCACACTCTACCCCATTCATCCCTCCATCTCAGCATCCCTCCGCCCTGCACTCTATCCCAGTGCAAACACTCCTCAGCGCTGCGGGAACAAAGCACGGATGAATAATGGCAGTGAAATGTCACCGTTTCTTCATGGCTGCCGCCTCCTCCCCTCGCTCTCCGCTAGGGCCGAGCCCGGCGTTAACCATTAACCAGCCGCCACAGCACCTGAAGCCGGAACAATGAACAGAAAGAGGGAGGAGGGGAGGGAAGGTAGAGAAGGTGCAGGCTGTATGGATAGAGAATAACACTATACACCAGGAAAGATTTGTATATTACAGTGGTAGACTGAAAGTCTGATTGTAATAGACAATATGTGTCCTCTCCATCCTGACTAATTGAGAGTGAGATTATTTACCTAAATGTATTTCTGCTGTACTGTAGCAGGACAATTTAAAGCAAAACTCAAAGTTATAATATTAAAGCCATCTGATGTGATGTGACACTTTTGCTTAGAAGTTGTCATTTAACATCAACTTTTGGCCCAGTATGGCAAGAAATCAGACACTTTGAGAAGTTCTCTCGTAGATTCTTTCTGCTGTCCACTCATTGGTGTTTTTGCACTCTACAGGTGTCACCTGAGCTCTGAGATCACCTGCCATATCACTTAAAAAGGTACATGTCTATGTTTTGCTCACAACTTGTTCCACTTATCCCGAGTAGGCAGGTTTAAAGACGTATACAAATGTTTTTTTCTCCACAAAAACTTTAATTATTTTGTTAAAAAAGCTTTAAAATTACCTAAATGTATGAATATGCAAATATTTCTTGTTTTAAAAGTCTAACGACGAAACAGAAGACGTCTCCTACTTCCACCATTACCTCGCACCATTTTGGAAAGAAATGGTTGAGTCATCAGATAATGCTGTTATACCAAACACTGGTTTTAAGGAATTAAATATGAATATGAATCTTCACTCTCTAAAACATGTGAATATTACTTCTAAACCTTTTCTGTTTTTTTGTATACTGCAGTTAGAATAAACACAACAAATATTATACTCTCTATTCTCCCTCAACTTCACCTCTTTGTCACTTTTATTTCCCTCCCAGATGCAGACTCCTCCATCTTTTTGCTCACTCTTCATTATAAATACATCCGTGTGTTCTCTCTCTCTCTCTCTCTCTCTCTCTCTCTCTGGCCTCTAGCTAACACTAGTACCTTTGTACGGCTAACATGCCAGATGAGACTAAAATTAAATGCACTTTAATTGCAGCTTGTGCCCCGGTACGTGTGAGAGGTGAGGAGGATTTACGGAGGGGAAATTATATTTTTAGGCCACGATTCAGTGACGATGACTTGTAACTGTTTATTAATGAAAGAGAGAAATAATCAAGACGACGTTTCAACCAACCCTAACCCCCGAGGGCTTTGGGAAGGAGCCACAGTAAGCCTGTGTGGATGTGAAATCAGGAATAGTTATGTGACAGTGTTACAGAAAACTTATTTTTTAAACGTTTCTTTTCATGCGTTTTTGAACGTACAGGCATATTATGCTTTTTGGCTTTTCCCCTTTCCTTTATTGTGTTATATATATAGTTTTTTGTGCATATTATAGATTTACAAAGTGAAAAAGCCCAAAGTCCACCCCAAAGGGAGTTACTATCTCCAACAGAAAACACTGTATACAAACTGCTCCAAACAGCTCTATTGTAGTCCAGCCTTTACTTCAGAGACACACGCTGCTAGCGTGGCACTCCCTCATACTCTGCTTCTGACTGGCTAGTAGTCCTTACCTAGGTACTGTCAGGGCACCCCCTCATACTCTGCTTCTGACTGGCTAGTAGTCCTTACCTAGGTACTGTCAGGGCACTCCCTCATACTCTGCTTCTGACTGGCTAGTAGTCCTTACCTAGATACTGTCAGGGCACGCCCTCATACTCTGCTTCTGACTGGCTAGTAGTCCTTACCTAGGTACTGTCAGGGCACGCCCTCATACTCTGCTTCTGACTGGCTAGTAGTCCTTACCTAGGTACTGTCAGGGCATGCCCTCATACTCTGCTTCTGACTGGCTAGTAGTCCTTACCTAGGTACTGTCAGGGCACGCCCTCATACTCTGCTTCTGACTGGCTAGTAGTCCTTACCTAGGTACTGTGCATGTGCGACTCCCAACAAAGATGGAACAGAAGTGAGATGCCTCACTCTGTAGCTAAAACAGAGAGCTCAACACACAGGGTGAAAAGAGGAGCTGCAGCAATGTGCAGTACAACAAAAATATGGTGTTTTTTTTTTTTTAATTAAACCATGTAAACCTATTCTGGTATAACCTCTAAATACAATTATGAACCTGAAAATGAGCATAATATGAGCACTTCAATACCAATAACATTTGTGAGGCATTTTTTAACACAGATTTTGTGTTGAAATTATGTTCATCATCTTTATGTAAACCAATAAAACATAAATATTTAATAGAAAGTCATCTTTTTAATTCACAGTAAATAGAAACAAGTATAGCATGTGTTTATTTATGTTAAAGTGATACATGTAAGTGCTTTAAGAACAAGTGAAATGTTAGTGGACTAAAAATAACTTTAAGAACCACAGTTGCTTATTTATTCTGATCTGTAGTTTTTTTTCCCCTGTTAAGAAGTCAGAGGGCTCTTTGAGTCATGGCGGTTTTATAGCGAACCGCCATGTTAACCAAAGACCTTTTAAAGAACCTTCTTCTTTCTGGGCATATGAGAAGAGACAGGGGAGGAGACATGGAGGAGAGGGGTGAGACGGGTGGGTTGATGGTGTTCGGCCAGAGGAGGAGGGGAGGAGTAGAGGGAATGGGATGGAAGTATACGGGCGGAAGAGGGGGCCACTCGGTAAATAAGATGTCTAATTCATGGAGCGGATGTTTTGAAGGAAACAGACGGAGGACGTAGCTGCTCTAACTGTACCCTTTGGGTCTCTCTCCCGCTCTCTGTTTTTAATGTGGAAATGAACTGGACCTGTTCTGTTTAGCTTTGACTGGAAGCTCACCTGTACCTGGAGCAGGACACATTCTCCATTGATGCAGTTCATTTCCCTCTGTCTCCACACAAACCTTGCTGGCAGAGTAACAGCGGGTTGACTTCCAGAATGTCCCACTCATTACAGACTCTGAGCTGAGGCCAGCTCTCGTCTCAGTAAAAACTGGAATGTCATTAAAAAGTGAGAAATGAGGAATGGATTTAAATGTCAGTCACCACTCTGGGTCTGTTAGCATGTCAACAGTTGGGTAAAACTAAACCTGAAACAAGCTGTGAGTAAATTTCATCTGAAGACCCATGAAGTCCAGTGTGTTCTAGTCTCGCATTGCCAGACCTTCCTCCACAGCCCTGCGGAGGAGGAAGAGCCACGGTGCCTCTGCAAAATAGCCTCGAGAAGGAACTTGTTTTGGTGGAACATGTGTACGTTCAAAGGTTGTTTTAGGCCCTGTTTACACGATGATGCTGGCGGGTGAAAACGACAAAATATTTTATCAGATGCGCCTTTCGTTTATACGGTGATGGCAAATTGGGGCTTAAAAACGCAAAAAAGTGAAACCACCCTCCAGAGTGGAAATCTTAAAAACGCTCCACCTTCACGTTACCGTCTAAAGAGTAAAAACGCAAAAGTCTGAAGACAGCGGTGTGGAGAGAGACGAGAAAAAGGCGTCCAGGCAGTCTGTTGTTACGGAGTAGGCTACAGAAATTATAGGCTCCTGTTATCTAAAAGATTTTCAATGTAATGGCTCAATATTTAAATGATTTCGACAATGTGGATAAGGTTGTTATAGTTCGATGACCATATGTAGGCTATTCATTTGAGCCAGCTGCCAGAGTAGGCTACAACATTGCGGTTGAAGAGAAAGAGAGAGAGCGAGAGGCAGCGGGCAGAGGAGGGTCTACTTCAGCCTCCTCTGCCCGCTGTCTCTCGCTCTCAAGCAGCAGCTGAAGGGCTGCGAGGCTCAGGATATTGGTAGTGCAACTCCACCTCCTCGTCTTTCCAGACAAAATTGTCATCTTTTGTTGTTCGCTGATTTGATCTGAGGAGCAGTTAACCATAGTCCGCATAAATCCACCGGAGTTTAGAATTACAACACAAAGGAAGCGGAAGGTACAGGACATCCGAAAACAGACATCCGAAAGAGTGACATCCGGCAGAATTTCCGACAGAACCAGAGCAATCCCGGAAGTGGAACGTTGTGGATATAGACCAAGTGTGTCCTAATGAGGATCCCCTAGTTATTGAATCTGTTTAATTTGTGGCCATTTTTTCACAAGTCCCTATCGTAACTTTTTAACCTTTAAAAAAGAAAAAAGAGGGGTCTGATTTCACGTATTACAGTAACAGCCTTCATTATAAATACCCTTAAATATTTTAGCAGACCCTTTCTTATAACCAGTAGCCTATAATAACTTTCATGTGCATGTCATTAATCCTAAAAGGAGCCAGTGATATGGAATACGACGTTAAAACAACTCAAGCCATAAACAGAAGAAGCTTTGCATACACATACTTCATGTTTACTCTAATTCCTGTTTTTCTGTTTACTTTAGTATGTATTTATAAAGAGAAAACAAGGAAAAACTTGACTCCTCTGTCTCCCCAGTGGTGAAATGATCTTTCCTTTCCACTCAGACCAGATTCACTGCCAGTCTCCCGTCTCTCCACTGAGTCACATCCATTCTCCTACACCATGTGCTTTTCTACTTTTGTTGACGATATGCAGTTGCCAACTTGTTGTGTCATTTTAAATATAACTAAAAAACACAGGAGGATATATCAGTCTGTGAATCTCTTGATGTTCAGAATAAAGTGCTTATCATGGCAAAATATATTGTCTATTATTTTCATTTTGGGATAGTGTGTTCTTTCAGTCTACATTTTTGTTTGCACACCAGCCTTTGTAAAGCTTTACTTATACTCTGGAATATAGGAGATGCCTTTACTCAGTTACAGCGAATACAATTAGCCTCACAGTTAAGAGTATTTATGTATAACTACAATACAACGCTGTGCATTGGGATACCTTTAAATTGTGTATTTTGACAGCAGATGTATCAAACAAAGTAACTGATCAGGCTTTATGTAGCTGATTTGGAGTCATTACAAAATGTTTGATCCTGCAGATCGGCTCGATTCAGTAACGCAATGAGCACACAGACATTATGATGCAGTGTGTAAATGTATTTTTACACACTTTATAGTTACAAAGAAAAAGAATGCGGCGGTCCAAGTAGGTGATAATATTACTTTTGGGAAACTTACCATTTAAAACCAGTCTTGCAAAATGTTGTCTATTATATTGCCAAACTTTAAATGTAAATGTACTGAACCTGAACCATCAAAACAAAGTTAGCAACAGTAATACAGTAAGACAGAATATATATCCAGTCTACTTTGGGTCAGTTGAGGTGTGTGTTTCTTCTCAGGTGTCTGGGAACTGGTCTGACCTCCTTTTTCACTTCAACCAGCTCCTTTTAAAACGGACTCTCGCCTTTCTATTTATCCTGCTATTTATGTCCAAATGTGGGGAAGGAGAGGGTGTTTTCACTGTATGTATGTTTAGTGCGTGTGTGCATCTCTCAGTCTGCGTGTGCAGGCTGTGTGTGTCTACGCATGTACATCTATGTCTCTGGCATGTATTTGCTCCTGTGCCTCTGTTGTTGTCAGTGTATTGCTGTTTGAGTTGGTCGACATCTTCACTTGTTTGTATGTGTATTTGTTTTGTGTAAAACCAGTAAAAGGGAAAGGAAACTGGTGGTGGAGGGAAAAGTGAATGAATGGTTGGTCTTATTTATTTGGTTTGGCGGACTGCACCTTTAGCAGAGAAAATCACCCGCCGTATCACTAATTCCGTCCTGTCCGCCGCTGCCTGAAACAGAATGAGCCTGTGTGTGTGTATGTGTGTGTGTGCATATGTGCATATATGTGTATTATCTGTTATGGTATTTATGTGTGAGAGGTGTGTGTGTGAAGCAGAATTTCATCAGCCACGTGTAAAATCTCCAGTCTGAGAGCAGAGCTGCTGAACTGCAAAATGATAAACAAGCAGCTCAGGAATTCTAAATATTTTCATTTGTCACATTCTGCAGCTCCCATGTCCCTGTTTTGATTGACAGAATTCTGATCCATCAAAGTAAATGTCTCACGTTTTGATTGGCTCAGAGCTCAGCAGAGCTGCATTGAGACTGTTGGTGTCAGAATATCTCTCTGCATTCAGTTATTTATGACAAATTCCTGTTATTTATATATTACCTAACATGCAGAAGAACAAAGACTCACAGTTGCTGTTAATTGTAGCAGTGATACAGGTTTAGATTGCTAGATTAATAGTTAAACGGATTACACACTGAGTCAAGATATCCTGTAAAACCTGCAGGTGCCTATTGCCAGGAAAAAAAACGATAACACAATTAGCCAGGTCATGGGAATTAACTACATTATGATGTACAAAAGTTAATCAGTTGTTAAAGTTTTGGTTTTACATGTGATTTTGTGTGTGTGTGTGTGTGTGTGTGTGTGTGTGTGTGTGTGTGTGTGTGTGTGTGTGTGTGTGTGTGTGTGTGTGTGTGTGTGAACGACAACAGTTGAACATCATTTATTGGGCTTTAGCATACATTGGCCACATAATCAGAAAGATATTCGTACTAGTATTGTGATATTATGCACTGTGTGCAGAGTGTGACCCTGGAACAGGCTCTGGATGTATTCTGAAGTAAAACAAATTGATTAATTATCATGTGATCTGTGCGATTTGATTATATTGTGGCGATATGACAGTAACATTTTAGATTTTTTTTTGGCAGTGGCAGTAATTACTGACCCCAGCTCATCATCAAACAAGTTTTAAAATGGCAGTTTTAACAGTTACTTAATGAGCCTCGTATTATATTTCATAAAAATGATATGATTTCTTTTGACGTTAGCAGAGGCGCACTTTATTTAGCCGATGTGGGGCGCTTCCACTATAATGAGGAAAACCCTGAGTAGGAAAGTATAGAGCTCGTACTCAGAAAGCCTAAATTGCCTGACACAACTTCGCCTGGCTGTAAGACTCATGGCAGACTTGTTCAAAATGAATCAACCTGTTTCATGGGCTGCCACAGGCCAAAATACGGCCCAAATGTTTCTAACTGAAGTCAGTTCTACTGTAAATCCAAATCAGTCCACTCCCAAAAGAAAGCCAAATCTGGCAGCCATACAGCTGCACTGTATAGCTCTGAAGTTGAAACAGCTCAGTAGTATGACCCACAAGAAAATATGCTATACTGTGGACATGTGTTATACCTCTTTCAGACAGCACACACACCGATCTGATGCTGGTCTGCCTGACCAGTGCACCAGACCCATTCATATGAAACAGCTATAACTCTAATTTGATTTTATTTACAAGTTAAATTCATTTAAAATCATTCAATTCATTTAAAGTTAAACGCTCCCTCCCATGTGTTTTCCCACACTCTCTCTCTCTTTTTTCTGCGAGTCGGTTAATAATGTTTAAACGTCAGTATCGTTGAATTCATTTCCAGCCTCTGACCTGCGTCCAACCCTGGTCGAGAAGAGGGTCATGACCTATTCAGATAGACCCTCTACATCACTTAGCGGGTATAACTGTGTTCAAAAACAGGATCATCAAACATAATACGAATACCAGAGGAGCTGAAATGAAGTAGTAAAGTTAGTTAGGTTTTTCGAGAGTAAAGTAAATGTGAACTTTTATATTTTATCTACCAACCATCAACCCAAACACATGGATGCTACAAAAAAATTGGCTAGTAGAAAATCAGATTGGCTGGTAATTATAAAAATCTACTAGCCATGTTGGCTGGTGATAACAAAAGCTAATTTGAAGCCCTATATATATATATATATATATATATATATATATATATATATATATATACATATCCAACTTCCATGTTATCATTTAAAAATCTCCTGCTGTCATTTTAACAACCTGCTGCTATGCCTGAGTGTTCATTTAATCTGTCCTTTCACCTTCTCATAAGTCATGTAATTTTTTTTAAATGGACGACAAGTTTTAATTAACTGTCTTTACAAGCAAACAAGCCCTGAGGCGTTTTATTTGGCTTCTGTTAGCCTCATTCAACTTCAAACAAAGCCCAGATGGAGGAGAAGGAAGGCAGGTGCTTGTCAGGTGATAAAATGGTTCATTTCAAAAGGTAATGTACAAACCAATGTTCATCTTTTTTGTTGTCTTTTCATGTCAAGGGCAGAGGATGATGATTACATACTTCACCTTACAGTGCCTCCAACAAAGTGTATGAATGTGTTGATGAATAAAGACGGACTTTAATCCTAAAATCATTTCGGAACATATTTTGCTTTCACATAGGTGTTCAGGTAGGAACAGAACAAAACCCCAGAAAACAACAACTTTGTATTATTGTTTAAGTGCATTTACTGTATGTAGCAGCTTTCGACTTTGGTCATTTCAGTTAACCAAACTTAATGTTTCCGTTCATTTGAAATGTTTTCATCCTCTGGAGTGTTGATTTCTAAGAATATGCAATATCATTTATAGATGATACCAGAGGAGAAAAACACTTGGATGGAAAGTTTTTGATCGCAGGGAAGGACTCGTAAATATCCCTTAACCTTCCCTTAACCATCACTAGAGTCTACAATAAACCAGTTGGACCAGATCTATCCCGGTGTGGCTCTGTTTGCTTTGAACCAGCATCTCACTCGCTGCTCTGCACGACTGTTAGACAACTGCTTTTATTCAACCTTTGAACATTCACTTTGAAGACGTTGTAAATGTGAAGTGGGACCACTGTTTGATGCTTCGAGATATGAGAGTTGTTCTGTTTTTGTTGATATTGAAATAGGCAGGACATTTCTCATCACTGGTCACACTGACTGATAAAGTGTAAAATACAAAAGTCACTTCTTTTGTTTTTGATTTTTTTTGGGGTTTTTACGCCTTTAATTTTTGACAGGACAGCTAGATGAGAAAGGGAAGATATGCAGGAAATTTATTACAGGTCGGAATCGAACCCTAGACCTCTGCGTCCAGACATAAATCTCTCAGTATATGTGCGCTTGCTCTACCATTAGGGGTGGAACGGTACATGTATTCGTATTGAACCGAAACGGTATGGGCGTCTCGGTTCGGTAAATGAATTTACACGGAGAATACACGGTATAAAAATAAATAAAACTTGCGTGCAAATTAATTAATGTAATGCGGAATGACTGTTATATACGCGTTTCTTTAGGGACACCTAAAGAAGCCCTCCCTTAGCTCTGAAGCTCCCGAGTTCCTCCTACAATACATCCATGCCTACCTACATGTCGTGTCGGACCAGTGAATCCACACACCATGGGCACATGAGGCAAACTAGTCCCCTCCAAACCAAACACGGACGTAGCTGTATCCCTTCTTGCCTCGACCACAAATGGCCTCCAGGCCCGTTTGCCTCGCTATTTGCTCTGCTGATAGCTGTTAGCTCCCGCGTTAGCTGTTAGCTCCACTGTTAGCTCCGCTGTTTGCTGTTAGCTCGGCTGTTAAGCTAATGCCAAAAACTCGTCAACTGCTCTGTGTAATCGAAGTTGCTTTTTTTAACATCCCTGTTCTGTGCATTCACATATGAGAGCAGCGCTTGTCTCCCATATCACACTACTAGCTGATTGTCTTATTTTGTTTAGGAGTTCCAGATGGAGTCTGGAGATGATGTGGGGTACTTACTGTTTACATCTTTCTTTATACACTCCATCTGGATGACACTAGGTGGTACAGCCTGAGACATGCACAATAAAAAAAATTGCCTCCATTGTACCGAACCGAACTGTGATGTCTAAACCAAGGTATGAACCGAACCGTGACTTCTGTGTACCGTTCCACCCCTATCTACCACTGAGCCAAAGATGCAAAAGTCACTTTCACAATTAAAGCCAGGGTAGGCAGTTTTCTTTTAGAGTCATTGGGCACTAATTCCATGAAAACCTTTCAGCATACTGTAAATGAAATGGTCTTGGAGAAAACTTCTGCACCTTCTCTTGGCTCTGTTTTCAGGCTTTAGAAAATCTAGCCTGTGACGGGAGACTTTGTCCAATCACCGGTGATTTCAGAGAAAGAACAATCCTATTAGCTGTTGATGCATGCACATTCCTTAAGACGGTGAAGGTCTGATTCAATAGAGGGTAGAAAATCCTGCAGAAAATGTTAATATTTCAACAGTGGCAACAACTGCCTGCACTGCAAAGCAACCCAAAAAAAAGGGAGACAGACTTTTTAAAAAGAGTTCAGAAGAGAGTCTGACAATAAACGCAATAAAAGACGTGTCAGTATCTGCAAAGCGTTTCAGAGATGGAGTGAAAAAGTTAGTAAATGTTGAATGTATAGGCAAAATCTAACCACACAGGAGTCACAGAATTTGTGGGAAACTGTTTGTTGTGTTAGCTTTCTTTGTTTAATTCAAAGTGTCTTTCTAAAGTTGTGGTTTTATTAACAAGTATCAGTGCATATATTGTATCATTTCCTGTAAGTAAAGTATTAAAACTAAACTGTTCATTTCTTATAGACTAACTGCAAAAACTGTTTACAGATTGGTAGATAGTATATACTGCATATAATTAGTATGTAGTATGGTATTGGCATCTCAAAACCTTCATGTGTGAAGGTACAAATAAATCCTCATCCATGAGTGTAACAGCATTCTTTTCTTCATCCCTGAAAAGCTCACATTTTCTGTAGAAGCCTGGTTTTAGCGTGGCGACAGCGATACGCTCAGTGACTGCGTGCCCTGTCCTGAATGAGCCTATAGATACAGGGGCTTCTGGCCAAACTGAGGTTGAGGAGAAATTATGATGAGGCGCAATGCAGCCTTTATGAAAGAAACATTGACTGCACTTGATTGCCTGAGATGATGGAGTTTGGACAGAGAGCGGAGTCACTGCAGCTCAGTGTGCAAGGAGACGACAGGACGGGGAACTGAAAAGCAACAGGCCGTGTTAAAGAGTTGTGGGTGTTGAGATCAAAACTTAAATCTCGTTCAGATACATATACACTCATGCAAGTGTGCAAATCCACACAAAAGCAAGCACACAACCACTCACGCAGGTAAGGGAAAAGAGAGGGGAATGGGGAGAAAGAGTGATGTGCTGCAAGAGTGTGTGTGACTCATGCATGAGTACACATTGTTAGCATGGTGAAAATCCTCACAGGTTCCTGGAAGGAATTAAAAAGGCTGACGTGACACCAGGATGCAAGACTGCTCTGCAGGGCTGGTCCCACCCCTCTGCTGTCAGGTTGTGTGTGTGTGTGTGTGTGTGTGCGTGTGTGTGTGTGTGTGTGTGTGTGTGTGTGTGTGTGTGTGTTTTCATCCTGTGGCTCTGTACGTTTGTTTTTTTCATAGCTCCACCTGAAACAAAGTCTGCACATTTAAACAGTGGTGGAAGAAGTACTCAAAGCCTTTGTGTACCTCCCTTTACAATTTTAAGTCTTGTAGTTTTTTAAGTTTAAGATAAACTTCAAGAACAGTAAATCTTTATTTTTTTTAAACACCGTTTTGAAACTGAGAATCAAATAGTCATTCCCTGTAGTCACGTAAAAGAAAAGGCGTCAAAAATAATCAAAATGTCCAAAGGCACTTTTTAAACCACTCCTGCAGCGTATTCCACTGTCAACCTAAAAACATTTTCAGTGATAAACTGGCATACTGAGCACATGGAAAACAGCAGAGAGGTGGATTATGCTGCAGGAAAGGTTTGAGAAGTGTCTTACGTACATTTTGACTTCTTTTTTTGCTGTGACACAGACACGCTGCTGTCTCCCAGAATGAGCAAGTGACAAGCCTGTCACAGCCACTCTTTCAGCCTGCAGGGGTCTAGTGTTTGTTTGTAAAAAGATTAAAGAAACAAGTATTAGCAGTGAAAGTGTCAAAATGAAATGTACCTGTTATACCAAATATGTTTAGAGGAGAAAAGGATGGCTGTCTTTCAGTTGTTAGATTTTGCAGGCTGACTTCCTGTTAGCTTTATCGCTGTAGCTTGTTGATGTTAGCATTTAGCTCAATGCACCGCTGAGCACAATTACAGCCCCACAGAGCCGCTAGCATGGCTTTAGACGTTTAAGCTGCTTACACAACAACTAGAAGGCCAACCGTTGGCAGAAAAGGCAGTTGGACTGATCAATCTCCCCGAGTTGGTCAAAAAAAATGCCTCAAAACACACCGAAAAGACGAGACGTAATACGTCTCCATAACAGCAGGCGGCGCTAATCTGTGTTGTCGCCCAAAAATGAAAATCGGCAGCTAGTTGGACGAACACGTCATGTTGGTCTTATTTCTCCGGAAATTCAAAGCCAGACTGTCATGGCGGCTTGTTCAGAATACGATCTCATATTTTACTAAAATAGTTCACTGAAACGTGTTTCTGAAAACATTTTAAGCGAGAAATAGGCCATGCAGTTGCTGAATCTGTCTTCATTTCAGATCAACAAAGGTCAGTTTAAAAGATTTTCGTCAGATTTTGAGAGACTCTAGTCACGCTCATTCCGCTCCCCACTTCCGGGTTAGCTCTCCACCAATCAGATGGGTCATTTGAGTCCGACTGCCGGCAGTGCCAATTATACGCCAATTATACATCGGCCAAAATGAAGGATGATGGAACACACCGAACAGACTCGAGTCACTGACCTCGCCAGACTGTCCAACGGCCGATTATTGGCTCTGTGTGTCCGGGCCTTAAGTCATGCTCTACACCAGGGGTCTTCAACGTTTTTAGGCCAAGGACCCCTTAGCTGAAAGAGAGACCGAGCTGGGACCCCCACATGTATTGGATGGATATTCATACATCATATTTTAATGTTAACTATACATAGGGAAGCACAGTGTTTAATGTTAATGTATGTTTTCAGGCATTTTAATAAAAAAATTAAAAAAACTTTCATTAAATTAGCAAACAATAATTTGGTGGCCCCCCTGGAGTAACTCTGAGGACCCACTAAGGGCCACGGACCCCCTGTTGTACAGTAGATCTCTGCTTTACACAATAAGGGATGGAAGCAAACTTTTCCAGTTTGCTCACTGTCTGTGTCACCTACAGATAAGGACTTTAGATAAGATGGCTGACATGGGATCATCAGACTGCTCTGTTGGACTCTACAGGTCTCTGTACCTCAGCATCACACACACACACACACACACACACACACACACACACACACACACACACACACACACACACACACACACACACACACACACACACACACACAATGTTGTTATTTATATTGTGTTTACTTATTCTGTAACCCCATTACATTCAATTAGCATTTTTATTTTACAAAGTGACTTACTCTGTGATGAGTTTCTGACGATGGCACATTATTTCACTGCATTTATTGCATCCATTAATACTGGGCGCTTTTCACTTCTTTGCTCCTCATAATTATGTTTTTTATTACGTTTTCCATGTCCCAGGTTGCCCCCACCACTGCACAGAAACCCTACCCTCCCTGTGAGCTTCATCCATGTTGATTTGATCTTTTTTTGGCCTTTTTACCGCAGCTCTTTGAATAAAGCTACTCAGCGCGTTTACGGGAAGCGCACAGCTCAACATCACAACCGGCCCCCCTCATGCTTCCAAACGGAGCCTTTCCAAATTAGTTTTCACAAAACCTGCCAATTTACAGGGACGAGTTTAGCAATATTTCTCTCTCTATCCCCCCCCCCCCCCCCCCCCCCCCCTGCATCCCTCTCCCCCATCTGTCTCTCTCTGTCTCTCTCCCTCCTCTCTCTCTCCCCTACTCTTCAGGACAACCTCCAGTAGCAGTCGTGGCCCAAAAGAAGGCAATTCTAAATTTAAACCTGCAAAAAGGTAGCTTTGTAAAACCCAAAGGTGGCTTTAGAGAGAGAAAGAGAGCTAGGGGGAGATGGGGGAGGAAAGTTGCAGAGAGAAATTAAGGAAGAAAAACAGGGTGGAGAGGGACTGTGAGAAGGCACAGCAGGCTGAAGAAGACATGACATAGACCGTTATTAGATAATTATTTAATGATTTTAGTAGAACCTTTTTTTTCTTGAGATCACCTCACAATTATGCAAAAACAGTACAGTACAAATATGATCATTTTATTTAGTTATTTAGTGATAAGACACTGAATGACCTCTCCTACTTTATGTATGACTGAGAAAAGAGAGCTAAACAGGATAAATAAAATAAATATCAGTAAGGTTTTGGAAGTAATTCCACCCTGAATTTACCCACATTTTTTCACATGAGATAGGGATTTGGAAAGATTCAGTTTCAATAAGTGGAACATATGCTGGAATCAGATTCAATACAATGCTATCTTAAATCCTATTCAGACTGGATTCATGTCTTTTGGGGGATTATAACATGACCTATACTATGCTCGTCAGTGATTTTAATCCTATATGAGGATGTATGTGGGTTAGGGTTAGTGAAAAAAGGCATTACAGCCCCAATAACCTACTGTTTAGATTCCAAAGTGATTCTACCGTATTTATTTTTGAAATCATTTCAGTGTGAAATTACACTTTTGTGTGAAAGCAGAGGAAGTGTTTTTGCTAATCTGATAAATGGAAACATGCTAATTGCATAACATCTACCTGCACTGTCCCTGGTTTGAATCCAGGTGTGGACCTTTATTTCCATGTCTCCGCCCTCTGTTTGCTCAGTTAAAGGCAAAAAAAAAGCCATACACATCTTTTAAAAACGCCTAATTACCCTGGAGGTGATATGACACCGTTGTAGCCCCAAGAGCAACAACATGAAGCAACAAAGTTCTAGCTGAAACTGTCAGTTTGGATAGCAGAGAAATGAACAAGTGGCACTCAAGTTACAGAGAGTAACAGAAAGGAGAGAGAGAGAGAGGGTCCAGGGAGGGAGAGAAACTCCCTGTGCCGTGGCCTAGGAGCCGCTGGACGGGCGGCGGCGTTCTCTCCGGCCCATGAAAGGTGTGATTGTCCCACAGCTTCTCCGAGCCAGGAAAGTTCCCCCAGCGGCGGTTGGCGGCCCCTCTATCTGCCAGGAACATAGGGCCGCGGAGAGAAACCCAGGGCCGGTTATGTCAGATACCACGCCGGGGCAGGACGAGAGTGGGGCGAGGAGGGATTGGGTGTAAAAAAATCCCTGCTTTTTAATGTGTGTTATAAATACTTTAGACAAAAACACACATACACATTGAGGGGACACAAGGCACACACACACACAGACAGCGGGGCCCAAAATGAGGCTGTTGGCTCGGAGCGTCTGAATGAAAAAAAGGGCAGCTCTCAATGTGTTTATTTTGACAGGAGGGAGCGAGAGTGGAGGGGGAGGTGGGGAGGAGGGAGGGGATGCCGAGTGAGACAGAAATGGAGAGATGAGAGAAAGAAAGAGACGGAGAGGAGAAGGTAGAAGTATATCAGGCCCGGACATTCCTTCACTTCCAAAAACAAAGTTCCAGTGAGGCAAGAGAGACAATTTGTTAAGAAAGCCTCAGCCATGTTTACCAGCCACTTTCTCTTTTTTTTTCTTTTGGGGGGGGGGGGGGATTTCATTGCAAATATGCTAATATTTTGACCCGGAGGGATGAGGAACATGTATTCTGAGGCAGATAGCTTACTCTGCGTCTTATGGGTGGGGTGGAGGGGAGACAGGACGATAAAGATGGCTCCAGGCTGTGATAACTATTTAAATACACTGTAGGATGGCCCAAGGGCTAACTGACCCTGCTCGGCTGTCAAAGTATGCACAAGAGCAAATGCTGCATGAGTACACCAGCTAGTTATTAACTTAACAGGCATTTGGCGAGCGGATCATCTAGTCACTTCAGGCCATTTTCTTGATTTAAGACGTTGAATCAAATGTGGAGCAGTTGTGCATTCGCTATGGCTGTTTAAATTTTCTTCATTACACCGCCTTTATCAGTTCAGATAGAGTGTAATTTGTTAAGATACTGCTCAATGTCTGTGTCAATCAAATGATGTGCTTATTGGCTCAAAGTTAGAAAATATAGAGCACATGCAGGTCTACTCCTCGACGTTTCGGCTGCGAGTTCGACTCTGACCTGCTGCCCTTTGCTGCATGTCATTCCCCCTCTCTCTCCCCTTTCATGTCTTCATCTGTCCTATAAAAAATAAAGGACTAAAATGCCCAAAACATAATCTTAAAAAAAAAGGACAATGAAAATGTGTGACTGTAAAGAAAGCCTTCTGCATTATAGGAACCAGTGTAACTTTGTGTCTTTTTTTTCTTTTGTTTGTTGGGGTCGATGCATAAAACAATTTCTTCAAGAAATTAGAGCTGTGTAAAAAAAATCAGTTCCCATTTGCCTAAAAGTGCACTATAATAACTTTCTGACATTTAATGTTGAGTTGTGTTCAAATTCTAATAAGGTTTTCATATATCGATGGCTAATATTTGGTTATAAATTCAAACTTGTTTTATCCACGACTAAATAAGCAACGATCAAATTTAAAGTTGGGAAAAAAAAACTTCTTAGGCAATATTTAGTAAAAGTTTAACACAATAACTTAGTTAATCCGCTTCATTACCGTGTGGGTTTCATTAGATTTTATTGACAGTGTCAGCAACATTAGCAAACAACCCCACAACTTCCTGTCATCACATTCTGAATCAATTGATGCTAAATCCTGATTGGTGCAGAGAAGTGCAAGACATCACGTTTTTCCAACTGTCCACTTCAAACCTGTGAGAAGGACATGGACAAAAACACGCAAAAAGAGAAATGTCTCATGTAGATAGACAGAACTTTGGCAGAAGATAGCGTCTTCATTAAGAGCCCATCTTTGATACTAACAAGCTGATGAGATAAAAGGTTTTCAGAGCCCTTAAGAAAATGTTACCAGGTCCGGCAATGGTAAGACTGCTGTCGTGACTTTTTAGGTAGTCTCGCTTTGCCGGACCTTCCTCCACCACAGCGCTGCGGAGGAGGGTCTGGCCAGTCCACACAACATTCTGGGATGGGAGAAAAACGTGTGCTGGTTTATTGGCATTTCTTTAAACCAATCACAATCGTCTTGGGCGCTGCTAAGTACCGGGAAAAGCCGTGGTGCCTCTGCAAAATAGGCTCGGAAGGAACTTGTTTTGGTGGAACGTGTACGTTCAAAAGTTGTTTTAGTCGTGCAACAGAAAACTCAGATTGGACAGATAGTCTAGCTAGCTGTCTGGATTTACCCTGCAGAGATCTGAGGAGCAGTTAACCATAGTCCTCAGAAATCCACCGGAGTTTAAAATGCCAACACAAAGGAAGTGTAAGGTAACGGATATCCGGCCTAAATGAGTGAAATCCGGCGGAATTTCTGTCGGCAATGGAGAAATCCCGGAAGTAGAACGTTGAGGATATAGTCTACTTTTCAGGTAGAAGTGACTCAGCAGCTTTTTCAGACATGAGACCTGTTTAAGTTTAAAACCCCACAGTGCTATGGTTCAACTTTGACAGATGAAAATGACGTCATGTCACTATGTTTTCCACACAGCACCTGTCAAAATGATAACGATGATGGTTCATAGACGTGCAAAATCTCAAATATTTTACATTTTATATTATTTAAGTCAGTGATTCAGCAAGTTTGATAACTTATACCAGTGGTTCCTAACCTTTTGGGTCTAATGTACCCCCACAGCCCTGCCAGATTAACTCACATACCCCTTCATTATATAAAAGTGGATATTGTTTTTTCATACAATTTAACTGTCAATATTAGGTCAGCAATCATACTACTACTACTAGTCGACTACTACTTGGAGTGAAGCTAAATGTTTCAACATTTTACCCATTAACCGTACTTTTAGCACATCATTTGAATGGTTTAGTCATTACCTATTAGCTATTTATTTCTACCATGTATTCATTTTCAATATTAGCTACCTCTTTGAACAACGACAACATGTAGTGTTCAGGTGTTACAATAACAAAATGTGTGGATACATTCTTTAAATCACATTATCATTTCTATTTTTTTCTAATTAGTTGAGCTACTCTACAATCTTTCCAAATACCCCCTGGCAACTGTAGTAGTACCTCCTGAGGTACAATACCTCTGGTTGACAATCACTGACTTATAGAAAACACAAAACTAGTTTCATTACCATGCTGCACTGACCAAAAAGTGCAGTCTTTATATGCAAACTACTGAGGTGAAAACTCAGTTTCTAATGGTTATTACAGCTGTTAATCTTTGTCAGTGGCCATCGATCACCTATGAAAGAATCCTTATAGCTCTGATTCATTTCTACGGTGTCTGCAGCAGCCCAAACTGTGCGGCTTTGTGTTTTTAGCCTGTGCTCAGAAAATAAGTGGAGCTTGTCTACCTGAGCGTGAGAGGCTGTCAAGCTCTTCTCAAGGAGCCCCGTTCAGCCGCACACACACACACACACACACACACACACACACACACACACACACACACACACACACACACACACACACACACACACACACACAGTCCAGAGCCAGCAGACATAGTAGCGCTCATTCATCCTCTGGCAGCAGCCGTCTCCCCCCTCCCTCCCCTACCACTGGCCTTCAGTACTTCCCCCTGCTTTTTTCGTCCTTCCACCCTCCTCCTCCTCCTCTTCATCATCCCCCTCCTCAGACCACGTCCATTTTGGGGTATGGGAAGG
Organism: Zingel zingel; assembly: GCA_023566125.1. Taxonomy (NCBI): domain Eukaryota; kingdom Metazoa; phylum Chordata; class Actinopteri; order Perciformes; family Percidae; genus Zingel; species Zingel zingel. Next base: position 37,700,296 of record CM042316.1, on the reverse strand, counting down.
TAGAAAAACAGTCTGACGGATGAACAGGCAGGATGGATGCATCCATAACACAACCTGGGCCATTAAAGACTCCAGCATGCGCCAAACCATTTAGCCTGTGTGCACCGGCGATCTGTCTGCACAGTCCTGCCTTGTTTTTCTCGGTTTTCAGTGGAAAGCACACACAACAGTACTGAAAGACAAGATGTATTTGTAATGGTGATTTAGGGCATCATCTCTCCGGATCTTGAGGACTGGTTCAACTTTGTGTCCTCGAACAAGACACTGAATGCCATCTAGCTCCAGCAGTGGTGTTCTGTAGCTGGGACTGACCACTGAGCTCCCTGAGCGAATTTAGAAAGTTAAATAAGAATATCTCAAAGTCTCAAAGAATTGAGACGGATCATTTGTAGTCTTCAGCTGTAGTTCAGTATCACTGCTTCTCACAAACAGGTTCGTATGATATGGTACAAAAACGGATGAACAACAATTTGTATGATATCTTACAAAATTATGGCCACCGCTGCTGGTCACGTGACCAAATTTAGCGGTCGTTTTACAGTTAAGTTTACACTCCCCCGCTTAAAAAGCCCTGTAATTTAGGACCTGATCCTCCATCTTCACGCTCTTAGACAGTTATGCAGTTAAAGTGGGGCATAGAGTAATAAATACATGGAATAAAAACGAATTACAGTGCATTACTTTTCGTAGCAATATGTACGAACATGAGAACAGCCTGCACTGCTTAACCACCAAATTATATCAGTCCGTGTAGAGTCTCTATCAATGACGTTAACTGCTCCTGCAGTGCAGGGTAAATCCAGACAGCTAGCTTGACTGTACAATCGGAGTTTTCTGTTGCAAGACTAGGCCTACAACAAATTCCGTCAGGCGCTTAGTGCTGCCCATGATGATTGTGATTGGTTTATAGAAACGCCAATAAACCAGAGCACGTTTTTCTCCCATCCCGGAATGCTGTGTGGACTAGGCAGACCCTCCTCTGCAGCGCCGTGGAGGATGGTCGGCCAATGCGAGACTAGTCCGTGTATGACGTCCATTAAAAGTGAACTCCAGGTTTAAACCTATATTAACCCTACTGTACTCTGTACTGTAAGTTTATAGTTACTACAGCAGGTTTCCAACTTCCCAGATTAGCAGCGTCAGCTTTGTGTTAAACCAGGTCAGGAGCCAGTTTAGGTAACATGTGGGCTCTTCTACAGAGACAACAGGATGAGTGAAGTGGGTATTCTTCTCTCGTCTGTCGTGTGTGGGTGTTATCTTTAACCCCCTGATCGTTGCGGCACAATAGGTGGCAACTAATCTACTCCAGCTGGGTGCTGCAGTAGCCTCTCAGTGGATGTGTGTGTTGCTGTTAATTGGTCCTAGCCAGGGGGCCTCTGATTGGAGGCAGTGGAAAAACAAATCAGCCGCAGTAACAGGTCAGTGAAAGAGAGAGGGACCTTCAGATTCCTCTGTAACATGTCAGTGAGTGGAGGGGGTGGGGGATCAGTCTGAAGCTGTCAGCCATCCCTCATCTGGAGATACTGACCATGGGCTGAATGCCTTTTAAAAATGTCTTCAAACACAAAGATCATTGCAGTTATTTATTTTTGTACACATGTACAGGGCCCAAAATTAACACCCGACCATGCGCCAAACGAATTGAATTGAGTGATTCATTAGTTGTTTTTTGCCTCTGTTGTTCTTTCACATTTCAACCAAGTTTGCCATTACCATCGATTTGAGCCAGAAACATGTCAATCAATAAATAAAAACATAAGAATGATATAGTCATTAACCCTCTGAGGACGAAAGATGCACCGGCGCGTCCAAACAATGTTTGACAACGCTCCTACTCAAAAAGCAACATTACAAAATTTCATTTCAGAGATTTATTTACTATTTTAATCATATACAGTATAACCTAAGACTTTGGTAAACTCATTTAAAGCTCAGAAGCAACTTGTACAACACATGTATAAGTTAATGTTTGTTTTCAAATGAGATTTGAGGAATTTCAAAAAGCGTTTCAGCTTTAGCGCCAAATTATCTCTTTACACATTGCTCTAGAAAAAATGTGGGCGTCACTACACGGAAAGCTGATTTTTGACATTGTGATATGAAACACATGGGGATCAGTTACTGTATATGCAAATACCTTAAAAAGGAAAATTTAAGAAGATGTTGTGAAAATGCCCTTAGACCTCAGAGGGCTAATTATATTGATTTTGTTAATAACTAGACAGCACTTAAATGTATTTTCTTAACAAGTTCAAGAACAAAGCTCGTGCATTTCCTGTATTCCACCTTTATGAGGCAAAACAAATTGGCTGGGACAAAGCCTGTGTGGCAGGTGGATTTTAAAATCCACCTGCCACAGTAGCAGGTTGCCAAACAAGTTAACTTCAGGCCCTGCATATGTGCAGTATATTAATCTGAAACACTTTACAGGTCCGTAGTTTCCGCTAATAGAAGTGTCTTGGAAAGAACTTGGTACTAATTATAGGGGAAGTACTGTAGATCAGTATGTGCACCTCCAACTGATTAATCAAATTGTTTGCTATTCGTCAGTACACAACAGATCAGCTGAACAAAAATGTGAAATGTGTCTACATACAAGCAATTCAAATCAACCTTTAAATAAAGAAAAACATAATTCCATTAATACATGATTAATGAATGAATACGTACTTGGGTTTAAATGGAACAAGCTCTTTCAAGGAAATAGCTCAGGCAATTGAAAACTGCTTATGAATTTATCTAACTCCAAACAAAAAAACTGTTTTGCCTTTAATTTGTACCAAATCGCATTGTTCTTTCCAGGAAACGTCCTAGGAATTTATTAAGAAATAACCAATAAATAAACCATAAATAAAGAGTTACCTATATATCTCGTCATGTGAAAACAAAATCTATTTTCTTCTTTCTTGAAAAGTACGTTTTCATTTCCTGACGGAGCAATTGGTCAAGCTGCAAGAGATGAAAAACCATGTACATAATACAGAAGAGACAACATTAAAAATGTACGATAATTTTTATACAGCTATTATTGTACTTGAATTCATTCTTCAATAAAAAGAAACTAAATGAACTGCTTGTCTGACAGTTCCTGTCCTCCTAAACCAACCACAGAGGTGTTTCTGTTTATTTTGGCTCATTATCAGTTTTATGTTTATGTTGGCAAAGCTGTGCAGTAAATTTCCTCATGACATCAATATGTATTGACTCCAAAAAGCCATAAAGGAGTGAGTTGTCCCACCCCATACAGGTAAAAGTAAAAGCTGTCTATCAAGCGTTGTCTGTTTCTCGCTTAAGACAGTCCTGAGAGGAGCGCTCAGCACAAACTTCCTGCACACCTGTGTCCTCCTGTAGACAGGTGCAAAGCCTGTGTAGATGTACTTTAAAATGAATTCACCACTTTTTGTTTGCATTGATTTCATGTTTTGAG
>CM042316.1:37571869-37694369 GCA_023566125.1 Zingel zingel | reverse complement strand
CAAGAAACCGGTAATGGGTGAGGTCCCTTTAACGTGCACACCTGTGATGACTGATAAGATAACTGCAGGGCATAATGAGTGTGTGTGTGTGTGTGTGTGTGTGTGTGTGTATGTGTGTTCTTGTTTAGCTATATTTAAGATTAAGATTAGGGTTAGAATTAGGTTATGGTTAGGGTGAGGGTAAGGGTTAAGGTTAGGCATTTAGTTGTGATGGTTAAGGTTAGGGTAAGGGGCTAGGGAATGCATTATGTCAATGACGGGTCTCCACAAAGATAGTGCCACGCACTTGTGTGTGTGTGTGTGTGTGTGTGTGTGTGTGTGTGTACTCATTAAGTAAGTAAAATGTCTAAGGTGATGTGTCAAACCCGGTTCCTCCTGCCCGCATGTCGTAGTGTCTCTGAGCAAGACACTGAACTCTAAGTTGCTCCTGATGGGCAGACCAGCGCGTTGTGTGTCAGCTCCGCCACCATCGGTGTATGAATGTGTGAGTGAAAGAGTGAGTGAATGGGTGAATGAGAGTCAACTTGTAAAGTGCTTTGTCTGGTAAGGTAGAAAACACAGTCTATTTACCATATAAGTGTATGTGTTTTTTTACCTGTGTGTGTGTGTGTGTGTGTGCATGTGTGTGTGTGTGTGTGTGTGTATGTGTGTGTGTGTGTGTGTGTGTTCTTGTTTAACTGTATTCGTGGGGTCCAAAAACCAGGAATACAGTATACATGTGGGGTCCGGACAGCTTTGTGGGGCCAAAATGCTGGAGCCCACAACTTTAAAGGGCTGTTTGAGGGTTAAGACTTGGTTTTAGGATTAGGGTTAGAATTAGGTTAAGGTTAGGGTAAGGGGCTAGGGAATGCATTATGTCAATGACGGGTCCCCACAAAGACAGTGCCACAAACCTGTATGTGTGTGTTTGTGTTTGTGTGTGTGTGTGTGTGTGTGTGTGTGTGTGTGTGTGTTGTATCTGTGGGATGTTCCTTCCTGTGAAGACAAACTATGCTATCAGCCTCGGGGCCATCACACTCACAAAGGAGTTTCATCTCTCCTCGACTGTATGATACATAGATACAAAGTCACTCAAAGCAAATACGGTTTTAAGCTTGTAGAATATTAAACAATCAGAGATTGTCTGTGCTGTAAACAAAGATTAATTCTTTGATTCGTAGCAAATATTTGCAGCAAATAATCAGTGTCATGAGGATATTTGCCAAGTCATGAATGCCCCTATCGCCATTGTGCTGCTTTCTCGCACACAGATCAAGTCTAGGCTAAGTTTTATTTGTATTTGGTTTACTTGAGTAGATAAAATTAAGTGTTTGTCTCTGTAAATGCTGTGTGTCAATTTTGGGAATCATAAGGGGTTAAATGTTGCCCTAAAGCAACATCAGAGGAGCACCTGAGCTGCTTATGGACCTATGTCCAAATTGAATCTGTTAATTTATTTATTAATTTATTAATTTGTTAAAGCTTTGGGCGTAACTTTTTGATATTAATAAATGTCCATTACATTTAAACCATTGCCAAATGAGTTGCTACAAAGCTAATTAAGACTATCCACACAACTCTCTCTGGATGTATCAGTCTCACTATGTTCAGAAGATTGTGTCGTCCGGTGACTTTCCCGCGCAGAAGCTCGAGTGAAGATAATTACCTCTTCTGAAGAGTCCATCATGTTTTTGAATCCTCCTCGTCCTCCTTGGCTACTAGCAACTGCATGCAGGAAGGGGGGTGAGGGGTGGGGCTGTTTGTGGAGAGGCATTCACATAAGGCTTGTATCATGTGGACGCGCCGACAGTTTTGTTGTCATTACTTAGAATTCCTCATGGGGCGACAGAAACTACGCACTATAGCTTTAAGGACTCTGAATGTTCAGTACATTGTTGTATTGTATTCACTGATTACTTAATATGGGTATTTTACTAACTTGGAGCAGGCTTTTTAAAGGAGGAAGTTGTTTCTTATAGCTTGTGGAGTTATATGGGAGTTCACACAGCTCTGAAGGAACAGGAGACAATAGCAACACTTTTTGCTTTATTGTTTTAAAATGTTACTTTCATCCTTAATAATAGTAATTGCATTTTGTTTTTGCATTTTGCTTTTATTTGATATGTTGACGGTGTAGAGCTACACATAAATGTTGGGAGAGAAAGTGATATGACAACAATGGTCCTGGTCTGGAATTGAATCCAAGATGCTGCAGTTATTGACTTGCGCATAAGGCTGCACCAGTAATTTATCCTTTTATTAAACTAATTTTAAATAATTGTTCACCACATCAAAAACAAAGGCAATATTTGCAGTAACTACATTGTTATACTATGGTTAATATCAAAATGGAAAAATAAAACATCAAAACCATCACATTAAAAACACTGTTAAACATCTGTCATGTATCCGTCATGGACTGGTTTTCAAGTAACGCAATGCGCTTTAAAGGATGCACATTTTCTGGATGCAAAGCAGTCAGAAATGGTGGCTGTAAATGTAAAGAATGGTCACTGTAAATAGAGCTTAAAGAATTGCTGATTCTGCTCAGCCCTGAGTCTGAGACAACCAAACCTGAGCTTACTGAAAGAACTCAAATCCGATTGGCCCTTACTGTACGCTTTTAGTGGTTCGGAAAAAAAACAGTCAAATGCAGCAATGGTGCCAAATAATTTCAAAAATCATCTTGAGACAAAGCAAAGGTTCCGCATAATTCAAGCGAATAAGAGAGCAAAAATTCTTATTCGCTTGAATTATGCAGAACCTTTGCTTTGGATTTTAGTTCTTTAAGAATACATTATATATATATATATATATATATATATATATATATATATATATATATATATATATATATATATATATATATATGTTTTTGCCCTTGAAAATCAAAAATGTTAATTAATCATACATTTCAACTTAGAAAGTTATTTTATTGTAAATTGAAATGTATTTTCATATTTGCACAACAACATGATCTTATAGTGTGATCTCATTGATATTGATCATCCATATGTGCCACATGTTGCCATGAAACAATCACTTTGAATGGTTGCCATGGTCTGTCTGACTGACTTTATCTCTCTAATTGTCTCTATTTATCTTTCCACTGAACCCTTATTTCTAATTTCTTAAAAAAATAAAATAAAAAAAAAGCTGTTGAAGTTGTTCGAGACCTCAGACTTGCCCTCCTGATGCTTGTTTCTTCTTCCCTTCATCTGAATCCGTTTTTATAAACCTGGCAAAGTGGCAAGCTCCTAAATGTGACAGGAAAAGCTGGCAGGACCCTGTACGGAAGAAATGCAATTTTCACACAACGTTGTGCTTCATGTGCTCTAGCAGGGATGAAGAAACAAACAGGAAAACTGAACAAATAAATCAAAATCTAACTCGAGGAAGAAATTTGAGTCCGACTTGACCAAATTGGTTTCAAGCTCAGAATCAAAGTCCTGGTTCTCACCCAAACCTCCATTGCAATGTCCGGTTTGGATATGGGAGCAGAGCCAGATTCAACACAGCTCCATTAGATCCTGTCATTTGGCAAAAGATGGCCACCCTGTCTTCATCCATCTTTGAGACGGAGACAAACACAGCCTCTGACATGCTCTTTGTGTCTTTATGTGTCTTTATGTGTGTGTGCAGACATTTGTGTGTATGTCTCAGTGTCTGTGATTTACACGGCAGTGGACAGTAGTGGCTGTCATGTTAATTCAAGTAGTGTTGTCTTAAAGTCTAGCCAGTAGCTCTCTCTCTCTCTGTCACACACACACACACACACACACACACACACACACACACACACACACACGGACTTTCACAGTGTGTTTGACCCGACACATGCTCTCCAGATGTTGCCGAACATTCCTGAAGGTCTCATCACACTTGTGGACATTTTATGTCTCCTCACACTGTCCTGACACTGTCACAGTCCAGTTCTTGGTTTGTTCAAATTGAAAGCAGCTATGAAGAAACAGGACGTCCCCTCTACTTCTGGACTGAAACGCAGGCCAATAACCTTTAGTTTCTTTGTCTAAAAGCATTGAAATTGTGTCTGGATGCTGCCAACTGTCACAAATGCCCCTATGTGACCGTTATTCAGCAGGTAACGCACAAGGTAAAAACAAATAAGACAAATCAGACAAATGTTACAGTCTGACTGGATGGTCTTCTGATAAGATGCAATACAAAACAGTGAACTTGGTGGACGTTTGGTGATTTATGGACACTATTAAAGAAAATCAATGTAATGTATCTGTGAAGGGATTGCTCTATGTGATATTGCATCTGATGGTTGGACTTGTGGTCAATATAATTACTGGGTGCGCTCCAAAACTAACTGTACAGACATTAGCTTAGCTCCTAAAACTGAACTCACTAGAAAGTCTTATTTCTGTCATGCCACTTCTTTCTCTCTCCTCCTCATGTCTGGGATAAGTCTCAATTGTTTGCTCAAGGTGAAACATTCTCAACTTGTGCGGACGCCCAGGGCGTAGAGACTTTGGATGCAATTGCCTCTTAAATTCGCCTCATGTTCTGTCCTAACACACAGGTAGAGATTACGACAGCATGTCCACTACCCGCTGCTGTTTGATCATCAGATGACAGATACCCACCTCATATGCATTCCATTTGAGCGTGTTTCCCCGGCCTTGACGCCATGTAACCATTTAATTTGGCATTGCCAAATAACACAAAGCCATTGATACCAGACACCTGGTCAACACTGAGGAAGGAAGCAGCTGAAACTGTATGTTTTATGGAACTCTTGCTGTTAATGGAATTAAAGAAAAATGCAAGAAGACATTTTGTAAGTGCTCACCCGACCTTTTTTGCTAATCTTTTGATTAAAAATAACAACCATTGGTCCCCAACATTATCATAGAGTCATTAGTGCAGCACAGTACAGGTGTGTAAGTCACTGCAGACAAAGACCCCGATGAAGACAGAGTGACTCGAAATGTGTTTGTCGTTTTGAAATGCATTGTCATGTAGAATAAAGGCATTTTCATTTTTCAAAAGTCCTACGATTGTCTTGGATTGTTTTTACATTTTTTTTTAAATTGAGACCAGTTTCCGCCCGTGCAATGAGCCCTTCACAGGATGAAATAAAACAGTACACCCAGAATATCCAAAGAACACCTGCAAGTGAGTACAATACAACAAAGTGTGTACTTTTACTGATGTTACACGCAGTCTGCCAGTACTAAGGGGTTTCCAGCAGTATTAGCTTCGCCTGTGGGGAAATAACACAGCGATTACAGTAAGTTTGCATGTTGGTAGGCTATAGAAAGCGCAAGGGAAGTGAAGGTGACTTTCTAGCTCAAGGTTTATTTAAGTGATACAAACAAGCCGCGCAGGGGCTTTCCCCTGCGACGCTGCTCGTCATGCTCAGCACCCGATACCATAAAATCCAACCTGAGACTCTCTGCAGACACACGGGAAGGAGAGAGCAGTACAAAGTCCTGAGGATATTGTTCTTCACAACCTCTGCACTGCATATCCAAACATCCTGGAAACTATAGGAGGAGAAACAGGAGTCTAGCCTGTAACATCCAGCATTTTCACCTCTGATATAAGAGATTCCTATTACTGTTTGATCCACCGGAGGCTGGTTATAAGCGGACACCACACCAAACAATGTAGGCCTAATACAGTACATGACTTTTATTTTGAAATCCACAGTGTATCATGTTACAAAGCAGACTTGACAAACCCAGCAGGTGCTCTTTGTGTAATCATAACAGTCACAATGCTACTCACGGAAATTAAGATAAGAGAAGTTGAAACTTTTATGACACTTGAAGGGGAACTGGGTCAGTGCAAACAGACACAGGATGCAGCGAAGGAAATGAATCACGAAAAATATAACAGAAATAAGACTAAGCAGAGCAGGAAAAATAAAAACAAAAAAATACATCAAGAATTCAGCAAATGGAGGGATCATATAAACGTTACTTAATTATTCAAACTAGATCAGGTCTTTCTGGATCAAAGAGCATCATCGGAGCCAGTCAGGGATTCGAACCAGCAGCGACCTTTTTAGAAAGCTTAAGAAACCTGCTCCCCTGACCTTTAACCTGCTGTCTTCTTTTTTCTGCCATGCATCTATGTCCCTGAGTCGATGGCCCAGTTTTGATCGATAATGTCCTCCCTGTCTGTCCCTCACTCCCTCTCTCCCCCCACACACACAGACACACACACACACACACACACACACACACACACACACACACACACACCATCAGGTTAAATGTAATCAGCCGCCTCCTCTGTGTTCGTCTCTCAGGCCAGCCTTTTTTTTATCTCGGGCCTCTTTGCAACACCCACGGCCGACAGAGCAAAGTCCAACAGCTTATCTGTGCCTCTGCTGGCCAGTGGCTCTCCATCTGTCTGTCTAAATGACATACTTACTGACTGTTTCATGGACTGTCTCTCTGTCTTCTTTATTAGCTGCAGCTCCACTCGTCTGAATATCTCTCTGTCCTTTAGATTTATCCACAGCTTTTTGTCCATGTGACTGTCCGTCTGCCTCCATCTTCAGATTGATTTTTCAAAACATGTAACAAACAAGTCAAACAAAACAAAACAAAAAAAGAAAACAGAATAAAATGAGCAACATATAGCAAACTCAATATACAAATTCTCATAACATAAATAAACAGCTGCAGCTTTACCCCCAAAATGTAATTCTGTCTTACTGAACTTCTGAACGTCTGACTGCCTCTTTACAGCTTTTTGTCCACCTGTCTGTCTCACAACTTTGTTTACCAGCTAAAGCTCCATCTGACTGTTTAATAAATGTCCTACTGACTTTCTATCTGACTGTGTCACTCACTGAATTTTTTAGAATAAGTGGCTTTTTGAACGTGTTTTAATGTTCTTATGATTTCATTCTAAGACCTTTTGAGCTGATCCATTGTTTGTTCAAAATGCAAATTTGCCGTTTGATCAGGCTCAGGGTCTCGGCCGACTGTCTTATTTCCTCACTAACTGACCTGTCTGTCTGTCATCTAACACATTTATTTTTCAGAAAAGGGAGTATAGCCTGAGGCCTGAACTGTACGTGCTCTCTCTCTCTCTCTCTCTCTCTCTCTCTCTCTCTCTCTCTCTCTCTCTCTCTCTCTCTCTCTCTCTCTCTCTCTCTTCATTCCCTCCCTCTCCTCAGGCAATAACAAGTGTAAACAGTACATCCACCTAACAGGATCCAGGATGCACAGCCTCATTTGCATGGCACATCTTGGAAACACACACTACCCTTTTCTCTCCTCTCCTCTCCTTTCTTTCTTTCTTTCTTTCTTCCAGTGCATGCTTGTGCCAGTCAGTTTTTCCAATCATACAGCTACTAAATGGAAGAATCCTCTACACTGCTGCAGTGAAACACATGAATGTCACTTTGTCAGTTAGTTAACTCTTTTGGTATTTTGTGTCAAAGTATCACAGAATGGCTATAATATGATGAAATGAAGGTTAGACATAAACTACAGCAGCAGCAGAAAATAACATTTTGTGTTTTTTGCATCAAACGCTTTCATTTAAGCACAGACGCTCTTTGTGCAGGTGTGCATGCTCGCGGGCTCCACGCTGGCTTTGCTGTCAGTAGCAGTACAGCCTGAGGGCAGCTGTCATCAAGTGCTCAGTAGGGCCAAAAAAGGAACAACAGCGTCACCCTCACATGGATCTAAGGGCCACATTGACTCTCCTTTAGACCTCCAAAGCCAGCCACTAATTATGCAAAACATGACACAATCTGATTCAGTCTTTGGAGATCATCTCTATGGGAAACCTTTCCCACCAAAACTGTTTTCATTCAATTTCAAAAGCTATGTGTCACATCATTGTAAAAGTGGGTGCTTCGTTTAAACTCGTTGCAAAATTAGACCTAATTTTGAGTGTTTATAAAAGCTAAATCCCCTTTAGGGCTTCTTCTACGTAAATCATTCAGGAGAGTTACATGAGTAATTGAAATGTTCAGTGAATTACTGGTCAGTTTTGCTTTAACCATTCATTACAGCTTACAGAACCAGTGTCAGTACTACAGCCCAGTATCCACAAGAATGACATCCATTTTGGACGACACCTCACAATTTACATCCAACGCCAATGTTCAGACACAACCCGTTCTCATTCCGAACTCGTAAAATAAGGACGTTTGGACAGTGGCTGTCAGCGTCTGATGCGACGTAAAAGGCGTCTTTCACCGTATTTATGTAACGCACTGCGGAGAGCAGCAGTTAGATAGGATTTAGTGAGTAGTATGTAAGGGCGAATTTCTGCGTTGGGGGGGTGGATGGGTCAAACATAGGACTTTCACCCAGGAGAGCGGAGTTCGCGTCCCGTTTGTCATGCTTGTTATAGTTGTTTTTTTCTTTTCTTCCACGTGTCACAGAACCGTATGCCCACCCACGACTCTTTCCTAAACCCAACCGTCCCGTAGCTCACGCGTGTCATTTAACCGTAAGCCCACCCACGACCTTTTCCTTAACATAACTGCATCAAAAGGGACGGCAATAGTCCCGACCAAGCGCGTTTACTTATAGTGCTAAAGGGACAGCAATAGTCCCGACCAAGCACGTTTACATAAAACGCTAAAGGAGACTTTTAGCGTCAATAAGAACGACAAAGGCACCTGACCAAACGTCCTTATTTTACGAGATGGGTGTGAGAATGTGTTGTCAGACAATGTCGCAGACCCTCAATTAACGTTTTTGTTTCCTAATCAAGTCATCTCGCTGAATGAGGTAAGCCGTTTTCCATCACCCAGCAGTGCTTGGTACGCCAAAGGAGCTAACATGACAGACTAGCTTAACTGCCAACTGTCCGCCGTCACACAGGCGGCACTGTTCAGGCTGTTGTCATGAACCATTAGTACATATAGCTACGAAAAGTAATGCACTGTATTTCGTTTGCATTCCACAGATGTATTAATGTATGCACCACATTGACTGCCGCTGTATAAAGTCAATGTTGGGGTTGGGCTAGTCTATGTCCACGACGTTCCACTTCCGGGATTGTATAGGTGCCGCCAGCTATTCCGCCGGATGTCTTTCATTTCGGCCGGATGTCTGCCACCTTCCGCTTTCTTTGTGTTTGTATTCTAAACTCCGGTCTTTTTATGAGGACTATGGTTAACTCTCCTCAGATCTCTGCAGGGTAGTGGTCTAGTCTACGTGATACACAGGTATAAGCAGTATACCCACTAAGAAAGCTCCAGGATTTCCATATACCCACTTAAAAATGTGCAATGACTTTCCATTATATGTTTAATATATTTTGAATTGCCATCTGTGTTTTCCTTCGCATAGGCTAAATAAAGATATTTCCAACGTAAACTGGTGCATTAAAGTGTATCAGAATGAAGGAAATTAAGTCTTTGACACTCAAAATTTCCCTGGGGGAGGACACCCAGACGCCCCACTTTGATATGTCCATTCTGGTCCATATATTTATATAGGACAGTATACCCGCTAAAATACATTAGACTACACCACTGCTGCAGGGTAAATCCAGACAGCTAGCTTGACTATCTGTCCCGTCAGAGTTTTTCTGTTGCACGACTAAAACAACCTTTGAACGTACACATGTTCCACCAGAACAAGTTCCTTCCCGAGGCTATTTTGGAGAGGCGCCCAAGACGATTGTGATTGGTTTAAAGAAATGCCAATAAACCAGAGCATGTTTTTCTCCCATCCCAGAATGCTGTGTGGACTAACTAGACCCTCCTCCGCAGCGCTGTGGAGGACGGTCTGGCATTACGAGACTAGGGTTTGGGTTGGGGTGGATGGATGGGTCCTAAAAAATAGGGTTTCGAAGTGGGGGAGCGGAATTCTTGGCCTAAAAGACGTTAGGCGGAAAACACAAGACTTTCAGCAAGGAAACGAGTGTTTGTGTCCCAGGAGTACTACTTAAGGGCACCGGTGTTTTAACCCAAACCACAATCTTTTTTGCAATCGTCGTTTTGGTGCCTAAATACATGGTCGTTGCCCATGTATGTGGTAAAACGATAGTGATGCTGAGGTAGAAAAGCAGCATCCTTACGCTGTGTTTTCTCAAAACAAGTGCATTTTTCCTTCCCATACTGGCTAAGACCGTGTTATATCTGCTAAAACATGTTGATTTTAGGATTTAAGAACTTACATTTTTGAAATAACCCATTCCTGCACAGAACACAAATCCCAGAAACTTTAAACGGAATCATATTTTCAGCTGAGGCTATTATGGCCATTTATGAAATCCAGACTGTTATCAACAGCTGGTTTTATTTCTAAGCATCTTGCATGTGGAACTGGGTCAGCTGAGGGTTACAGATTACAACTGAAAGGTTACAAATGTAAGGGTCACACTTAAGTTTTTTTTCCCCCTTTGTTGCTGAAATTGTTACAATCAAACTGCTGCATTTTTGCTCCTTCAAAACCTCAAACCCCAGTATGTTATTTGTGGAAAGACTCTAATCTGTTTTCCTTCATGAGAAGCCTGGACTGAATGTGACCACTATCAGCGCTGTCACCTGATTACTGCGAGAGGACGTATCAGAGTGACATTTTAGAGTCAGCCAGGTTAGTCATACCTGGAGCTGCTTGGTGTGTCTGTGTGTGTGTGTGTGTGTGTGTGTGTGTGTGTGTGTCTTTGTAGCTTTGGAGACCATATCAGGCGGGTGCTTGCCTATCTTATCAAGCCAACTGCTCTGAAGGGACTATTGTGTATGCAAGGTGACGAACTCCCTTAGATTTCCCACTCAGACTATAGACCAGTGAGCATTTCTTTAAGGTGTGTGTGTTGTGCTCATTTAGAGACCCACATATTGATGATGTTTCATAAAAAGGGTGAAAGCTAGTATCAGAAATAATACTTGAATTTCTGCAGCAACAGGTAGCATTATGTGTTCTTTAGCATCGTGACTCACTGCTCTGATCGAAACTGAAGTTAAACAGTGAGACTATATGTGTTGTATTCATTGTGTGTGTGTGTGTGTGTGTGTGTGTGTGTGTGTGTGTCAATCTATATTTTCCAAGTCTCCTGGCTCACAGTTGCTGGGCTTGACATGACAGAGAATAAAAGGCAGCAAGAAATACGTGACAACTCTGACAACACAGGGCTGGGTTATGCAAGCCAGCGGAGAGACAGACAGGCAGACAGGCAGACAGATAGACAGGCAGCCAGGTAGACAGGCAGACAGGCAGACAGGTAGACGGGAGGCCTGGCGACAGGGTAGGGAAGCATGAGGCCAGGAAAGGGCGGCTGCAGGAACCAAGATCAATAAATGAACTCTTCTATTCTCCTGCAGATGTAAAGAGAAGGAACCATCACAATGTCACATTATACAGTACGTTAGTGTGTGAGCTGATCAGAACTTTGCTCATCAAGTCATAATTTGCTACATTTTCATTTGCATCAAAGCTCCCCCTGATTCTGTTCATATTATTCAGTGGTGATTCTGCAGGTTTCCATGCTTAAGCTGCAGTTCAGAAAACTGTGAGAAAAAGTGAAAAATGCGTTTTGTGTTAACAGTTTGCTTGGGATAAACACAAAAGGATCTGATTGGTCAGAGGGAGCTGCCGTGGCCAAGCAGACACCGTAAAGATTCAAAAGCAAAATATTCTGTTTCTACTTTCCTCCCTGTTTTTGTTTTGATGATTTTCTGATAGTTTGTCTAGTGCCGGGTCAGAGGCAGGTCAGTGGTTTTTGGAGTGGGGTCCGGCCGTGTCTGGCTGTGTGTGTGCCGCCCGGGCCGATGGCCTGTGCGGAGGTCTGCTTTGAGGCTCTCAGTGTGATGCAGCCGTGTTTAGTCTACCAGTCCTACATGTCACACACCACAGTCATTTGGTCAGGAGCTGTTTCAACAAGACACTGCTATTCCTGCAGCACCGCCTCGCCAGACAGGTGAAAAAAAGAGTTGTGATTGATTGATTGACCAGGGCGAGTCATGGAGGTCCTGTCAGCAACGCTATGTGATCTACAAACCAACATTCTTTTTTTTACTTTTGAAAATGTGCAGAGGTGAAGAATAGTTTGCTGCAAAATGTCTAGAAAATGTCAAAACATTACATTCAGGGAGCTTTTTTCTGTTAAAAAATATAATCAAAGCCAGTTGGATGACATTATTTTAATTTTAATATTCTTAAAGCTTAATTTTTTACATGTGAAATCCAGAAAGAGGAAGTCTCTTTTTATGATTTTGTGGAATTTTAAGAAGGTACTTGGAAACAAACCAAGTGATTACTCATCCCTGTGGGGGAAAAAAAGAATACAGATTTGAACACTGAATGTACGGCGGTGTTTAAGTTACTTTTGACCGTTTCGTGCCAAACACTTCCTGCATTATCATTCATGGAAAAGAAAAACAAAAGCGCTGTTTCTCCCCACATTTTTTGCCTTTTTAATAAGAAAAAAATGAAACATGAATCATTCAAATCACATTTAAACCAACAGAAACAACGACAACAAAAAAAAAACAATATATTATATCAGCACACTTTCAAAGTTTGAAAAGCAACATAGCTTAAATAAAAGACATTTCTCTTTGAAACTAAAACATGCTCCGCAGAGGACATCGTGACCTGAAACTTCTGCGTCCTCTGCTGTTTATCAGAATAATCCTTCAATAGATCGTGGGTACATTGATCTCTCATCAGATCAGTAGTCGTTTGAAGAAAAGGCACTTTTTGGACAGAGGGTTATTTGACACCCTTTGACATTGTTACACTGATCCCATTGAGCTGATGCATTGACATTGTAAGGGGGCGTTCCTAAGTATTGTTGTAACACACACAAACACACACACACTATCAGCCCACCTGGCCTGTGGGAGCTCCATAGTGCAAAGTACTGTATGTAAATCCTCCCATAGTGCATCTCTCCTCCCCTCCTCTGTTTTAGTAACTGACTGAACTCCCCCCCCCCCCCCATGCACCGCACCAGCTATCTGTTATTCAAATTGTTAGTCTGTCAAAAAAGCATTTGGTTTTAATGTTCTCGTATAGGTAACAAAAACATAAATACAACATGATTCTTTTTTTTTTTTTTTTTATTCTTTTTTTTTTTTTACCACAGTTACTTTGCCTAGTTCCTTCTGGCTGCAAAAGATTGTTTTAACTTCTGTTTCCTCTCCAGCGAGGAAAAAATGACTTTTTTCTTCTTCATATGTTTAACCAAAATAACAAAATAAAATACACACTCCATGGTCTGATCTGAGAGAAATGATGGACGTAGTGTGAAATGCTGTAACACAAAAAAAGAAAACCACCGCAGTAACATCTGCCTGAAGCAGTAACCTGAAACTCGTCCATTTTCTCTCCGTTTTTTTTGGATTAAAAGAAAAAAAACTCACATTTGGGTTGTAACTGATCATCAGAGCGCTATACAAGATATATTAAAATTTATTCCCTTCATAAATAAATGCAAATATCCTCCCCCACCCCCCACCCCCTCACATTACATCTATATACATTTTATACAAAGCCAATTTCACCACATGCAGTGCTCGTGCAACAGGCGAAGACAGGATCTGACTTCTGTATTGACTTACACACCGACCGGTCAAACGTCTTCATCATCAGTTAAGACTTCTTATCATCCAGCTACACTTTTCTGTCCTCCATGTAACCAACCAGTCTCCATGTTTGTCAGAGTTGGTAAAAGAAAAAAAGAAAAAAAAACTGTTCTTTGGTCCCTCAAACACGGCAGCCATTTTAGATGTGAGTCTCTACCAAGGCCACTGGATGTGAGCCAGAGAGGGACAGGGAAAGAAAGAAAGAGGAAGAGAGCTGGGGTGTCCATTTTAGAAAAGGCTGAGAGAAAGAGAAGTCTCCATCTTGGTTCACCTCTAGAGACAGGTGTGTGTGTGTGTGTGTGTGGGGGTGAGTGTCCATATTAGGAGGCGTTGAGCACCGAGCGGCTGTACAGAGTTTGGTAGTAAGCGCCTGAGTCCATGGTGGCCGGCCCTTGGCTGTCGTAGATCTGCTTGGCTCCCATAGGAGAGCCGCTGGTGTAGCTGTTGTACGCCATCACCTGATCCTGGTAGGACTTGAGGTCCATCTTCTGCTCGTTGGACATGAGGTTGGTGATGGAGAAAGGGTGGTTGAAATTGTAGTGGGGGTCCAGGGACTTGAGGGCATCGCTCTGTAGGTCCATGTGCTGCTGCATGGCGCCGGGCATGAGGTGGGAGCTACCCACTAGAGACTGGGAGTGGAGGAGCGGGTTGGAGGAGGTGGTGGCTGAGAGGGACAGGGAGGACGAGGCGGAGGAGGAGGACGGCAGGGAGATGGGCGGGCTGTGGAGGTGTGAGGAGGAGAGCGCGGGGCAGTCTAGTGGCACCAGGGAGTTCCGGGGATGCGGCTGGTCATCTGAAGAGCCTGGGTGGGAGTTGTCTGAGTGGGCGGAGTCGGCTCCCTCAGAGCCTCCTGTGGGGCTGTGATCCTCCACCAGGTGATCTCCACCATGGCCTCCCTTCCCCGAGCCCCCCTCCTGGCTCTTGCCTGCTTTCTTCGCCAGCTTTTCCTCGATCTTGAAGCGTTTCTGGCGCCTCAAGTAGCAGCCGTTCTCGAACATGTTGCCCGACTGCGGGTGCAGAGTCCAGTAGGAGCCTTTGCCCGGCTTGTCCGGCGAGCGAGCCACCTTCACGAAGCAGTCATTGAAGGAGAGTGAGTGGCGGATGGAGTTCTGCCAGCGCTGCTGGTTCTCACGGTAGTAGGGGAACAGATCCATGATCCACTGGTAGATCTCGTTCAGGGTCAGCATCTTGCTGCCGCTCTGCTGGATCGCCATGGTGATGAGGGAGATGTAGGAGTACGGCGGCTTGGCGTGGGTCAGGGAGCGTCGGTAGGGCTTTGGGGGAATGTCCTTGTGCCCGGCCCGGTTAAGGGTCGCGGTGGAGGGGTAACCCAGCTGGCTCATGGATTGGCCCATGTTCTGGTAGTGTGACAAGGAGCCCAGGGAGCCTGGAGCAACGGGGCCCAGCTGGGTCAGAGGGCCCGAGCCGAGGGACGAGGTCACCGGGGAGAGGGACATGTGGCTGGGCCCGGAGCCCATGGAGGCCAGCGGGGAACTGCTGAGGCTGGTGCTCGGGTACGCCATGTTCATGCCTGCAGGCGAGGCGGTGGCCGGGTTCAGGTTGATGTAGCTGTTGATGGTGCCCATGGAGCCCATGGAGCCCAGACCAGAGTTCATGGTGCTGGGAGAGGAATACATCTGGGGGGGGGAAGAGACACAAAAAACATGTGGTTATTCACAAGAAAACACATTTGACATACATGCAACAACAGTGAAATAATAAAATATAATTAACTAATCTTGACGTTTGATTTCCAACATTTCGAAAACATAAACATAAAGGGTTCTCTGGCATTTAACTGGTATTAGTTTCAATGAGTGCACTGAAGTTTAAATGTAAAAGTAAAGCGGTTTGACTCTCCATTTAAAAAGTGACTCCTTATCAATGCACAATGAAGCTCTCAGTGCGCGGAGAGAGGACATGGATTTCACACGGCGATGTTAACCTGAAAATGCGTAAAAAGCGCGTCATGGTGCCTCTCGGTTCAGACGGCCTCCTCCGCTCCTTCCGTGGAAAAAACAAGTGAACCAAAATGTTCAGCTCAACTGGAGGAATGTGATTCTTTTCTGTTCTTATTCGTTTGTGTATGTCAAAGATGAATTATTCCGTGTTATAATCTGTTGTTGTTGTGAAATCTCAAAAAACCTTCGACGTGAAATTAAAGTGTTTGATAAAATTCCACTGGGAACAGAAGGGATATATGGGCCCGCTGACTGATAAATATTATCAGTCTCTTTCTTCTCGGTAATTTCATCAGGTCGAGGAGAGGTGAGAACTGAAGCTGCTGATGGAATTAACTCTAATTGAATTAGTGAGAAAGAAAAAGAAAAAAGGTCTCGTTACATTTGCACCTGAATTGTCGCGGCTGCGGGGACACAAAGGAAGAAAGTGGATTGATGAGCAAATGATTTAGTGAGCAAGTTAGAAGCTGAATATTTAGAATGATATTTATATTAGGTATTAATAATCCAATTAAAAACTGAAGTAAGTTAAAAGTTTGGTGGCTTTTTTTAAATTTATTTTTCCAATAATGCAATAATAATGTTTCTGTTGGGATTTTCACAACTGAAGAATATCTGAATTTAGTCATTTTTCTCCTGATAATATCAAGTCAAAATGCGGTGCACCTTGATACTCAATGTTGCTCTATCATACTTAACATATTGTATTTTTATGGTACTCCTACAATAGGTCAAAGAAGGTTAAGATTTGAATGTAAAATCTTTATAATATTCTTTTATAATTAATGATAGTATTACAGCTTTTTTTCTCGTTCGGAGTTCTGAAAAGGTGCGCAAATATAATTGTGTATTCTCTCTTTCACTGCCAAGAACAACCTTAGAGTTGACAACGCTGTTAACAACACGAGTAGCCTACATAAAAACAGTGTGATTGAGTCTTTGTCATTTCTGTTATTTTTGTGAGTGAACGTGTCTTTACCTCACTGGCCTCGCTGTAGAAAGTATTCCACTCTGGTAGATCATGTGCTTCCATCTTCACAGAACTCAACATCCCCAACACAAGTCTTTGGAGGAGAAAAGACTTATTATCTATGACCTATTTTTAAATATCAAAAATAAATATAAAATCCTTCGCAAAGTTGAAAGTTTTTAGGGGAAAAGAAAAAAAATTCCCAAAACAGAACGTTGTCTCCTTTTTGGTAAGAAAGAGGGAGAAAATATCTAGAGGAAGAAAATAAAAAAAAAGTGATGAAAAAAAAAAAAGCAAAGAGTGATGTGACGCTCTGCTCCTGGGAATTGTAAAGTCAATATTTCTTATTTGTCAGTCATCCATTGTTTCATAACCGTATTATTGTTATCGCTCAGCAGATGTTGACTTCTTCTGGCCCGTTTTTTTTTTCCCAGTCCACCGGGGCCTCGGGACGCAGCGTGTTGCAGGCTGAGTTGTAGCGCAAATACAGTAGAGAAAGTTGGACGTCCTCCTCTTATAAGGTGCCGGCGGGTTCCGCCCCGCTCCTGACATTTGAATATCGTGTTAGGATCCAGGAAGGGCCCTGCAAAAAGGCCGATGTGGCCCCCTGGCGTGCTGTATATTGGCCGGCGGCTGCACCGGGGCCACCCGGACGAAAGCCTGTCCCATAATCCTTCAGTGTCAGAGCTGAGTGGATTAAAATATATAGGCCCTATATATATATAAAGGCTATAGCAGTGAAGTTCATAAGGGTGCGGTGTTAATATGCTCAAAAGTTAACTAGATGAAAGAATGCAATCATATCGCTTCTTCTCCACTCAAGATGTGTCCTAATAATTACTTTTTTCTTCTACAACGTGTCATTTTTCTGCAATTATACCACTAAATCGACAAGATATTTAATTTGATTTTACAAAAAAAGTTATTTGTCGATATTGAACCGCGTTTCTTGGGATGAGGTTTTGTGACGTGTGTGTGTGTGTGTGTGTGTGTGTGTGTGGGGGGGGGGGGGGGGGGGGGGGGGGGCAAAGGGCGTGGAAGTCGTTAATTCTCTCGGCTATCACTTCTCTGCGGCTATGAACCCTGTAACACATTCTTTGAGGGCTTTGTGACCGCCAAATTTATTTCAGATTTTGAGTTTTGATAGTCAAATATTTTCCTGATTGTTATGACTATCAGGGAAATATTTGACTATCAAAAGAAGAATATCAGAACATCAGAGATCCTTATCTCTACCCTTACATTAGAACACCAAGCCCCTCAAGTTAAACACACTGATTAAAACGGCCTTTTGCCTCATATACAGTATGCCACTGCAACACCAGGTACAGTACACTCAGTACGACAACTTAAAGGTACAACAGACACTTGAAGTCACTGAAAGCTCCTTGGATGCCTATGTGCGTAAATCTGTGCGTAAATTTGGCTCGTTATAGGCCTAAATGTGAGAGACCTCCTTCCCTGAGTCATTCGCAACGCTACGCCACAGAGAAATACAATAAATAATGTAATCCGGGTGTAATGCATAGGGCCGAACTCCTGTGTTGTGGAATACACATCGGCCTCGTTGCAGACGGAGGCCTGTGAATGTCAATGCCTCTGCCTAATGGCCAGTCAATGGAGATGTAATTGATGCGCAGGCGGGAGGTCGACGGGATTAGACTGAGAAACGACCCGAGGAAATAAGAAACAGGAAGGTAGGCTACATGTGCGCGCACCAAAATATGCAGATATGTTAAAAAAATAAATAAAAAAATGAAACAGATTCAGTGTCGGGCATCGTCGGGTTACATTTTATATTTGTAAAGTAAAGCGTCCACCTGATGGCTATGTTGCCTTCAGGGTTTAGGTTAAACTGAGCCTTGATGATTATATTCCTGTGATAACCAATCACAGGCGATTTAAAAAAAAGAAGGAAATTACCACCAAATGATCAGCCAGTCATCGTGTTTCCCACCACCATCAGCTGCAGCTCAGTGTGATAGTCTAGGCCTATATATTGTCAATCAGACTCTCTACAGGCCTTCACCTGTAAAGACTCGGCGATTATCGCCTGTTTGCAAAACGCTGTCAAATCGATTAACACGTGGAATGAGCTAACACCTCAGTGTCTGTAATGATGCTATTAAGCCTGAAAGAGATTCATCTGGAAGGTTATATGGTTATAAACAGCTTGGCAAACTGTAGGCCTTCAGCTTCTGATCATTGCTTTTCTTTCTTTTTTTAAAAGGACCAATACAGCCCAAATATAAAGTCTAGTTTGAGGGAGGGACTCGCATCCAATTAACCATCACATGAGAATAAACAGGGGCTCCAATACATTTCATTCTGGTTTATAGCTGAACTTCTTTATCCATGTCTGGCTGCAGAACTGCCTACACATTCTTACACTAGTAACAAGAAACCAAAGAGTATCACATCTTCAGATATAAAAAAAAGTCAAATCAAAAGATACTGTCCAATCAGAGATCATTTCATTAGGTTGGATTTGGGTGGCGATTCATGTGTTGGATATTTCTGTTCCACTCGTAACTTTGCTTTTGTCGCCTTCAGGTGCCAGTGGGGAATCTGATATCCTGAATTTCCAAAGCAGCATCACATTCATGTTGCTCTGGAAAAATGCTCTGCTGAGTGCCATACACTTATTTCCAATATCTATTGGTGGTTTAAATGCCTGTCATGTCTTAGAACGATAAACATCTTTGAACCTGGTTTACTGACTTGTTTCACACACCTGCTGAAGGATGACGAGCGTTGGATTTCGGCCATGATGCATCAAGCTTCAACCCTGCCTCTTAATACGCACATTTAATTGGTGTAATGCGTCTTTAAGGTCCCATTTCTCCCCAACACACATTTAGCCATATCCTCTCTCTGCCGTTTTTCATTCAAATGGCCTCCTATCGTCCATTAACACCTCTGTAATTGGTTTAACAATAGCTGACACTAATGGAGGAAACGACAGCTCGGCCCCCCACCACCGTCTCTCTTCTTCTTCACAAAGTTTATCACTTTACCAAAGATCCTCTGTAACTCTTAAGACGGTTCCCAGCCGCCTCTGTCCCTTCAGGCAGACTGAGGTAAGAGGCTAAGAGCGCCATCTTGTGGCCGTTAGAAAACAGAAAAGACTGGCAGAGTTTCTGTGAAATGTTGGTTTGGTTTTTTAATGTCTTTTTTTTCTGTTACTGATACTGAATTAAACTGAACAGAGTTTAACACTATTATCAAAATAAGTCAGTAGTCTTTTTTACAGACACTGCATCCTCTTACAGTACATGAAGTAAACTTCAAAACATTTCATTTCTTGCAGGTTGAATTTTTACCCGGATGCCAAAATTACATAATGGAGCTGCCAAGACTAAAGGTCACCTCACACATGAACTATTCTTTCTTTTTATCATTGTGATTTTCAAGAAGATTACACAGGATTAGTGTTTAAACAAAGATTATGTTGAATAATGACCAATTATCCAATACATTCCTCTACATGATAAATACAATAAAACTATTACTGTTAGAAATAAAATGTTCATGCATCAGTCCTATGAATTACATATTTGTGAAGGTACTTGCTTTGATAAGCATTGTCAGCTATGAGACCTAAGGTGCATCCCATGGCCCTCAAATTGCATCCTCGACTCCTCCACTTACCTCCCTTCCTCGCGTCTTAGTCCCTCCCACCGAGGAGGCCCGGGAGAAAATTCATCGGAGGAGAGAGGCAACGAGCAAAATGTGTTTTTAGATGGATGAGACTGCCTTTCCTCTGAAGCGTCACATTAATTCATCAGCTGTTTGGGCAGCGTTAGCAACTCCTTCAGCTGCACAGCTTCCGGGAAGGCTGCTCTCTGTATCCTCGGTTATAGCTCCTCGATGGTCCCTCCGCGATGATCGCTCCTCGATGCTCGGTCCTCGGGGCAGAAATAAGAGCTTTGAGACGGCCCTCACAGAGCAGGGACAGAACAATATTCAGTTCAGCAGAGGACCGAAGAATCGAGGAGCTATCAAATAAGGGCCGTAAGATGCAGCTCTAGACAGGTTCTGAATCCTCGTTATTAAGAGTAACAGGTACAAGCATTCCTTCATCCCCACAGCCATTTCACTTGTGAACTCAGGCCGGGGGAGGAGGTAGTAACTCCCAACTCACTTGGCAAAGTGTGCAGTTTAATTAGCGATATGATGTGGTTCGTGTTGATGATGATGGTGATGATGATGATTAGGATAACGATGATGTCTATGCCGCTGATGTGGACAATTTGTGTTATGATGGTTGATCATGTATTCAACATGCCTTTAGATGTTATTGATGCTGTGCTTTGTACTAGGGCTGTGTATTGGCAAGAATCTGGCGATACGATACGTATCACGATACATGGGTCACGATTCGATATATTTCGATACTGGGCGTAAGGCGATGTATTGGGATTTTTTTTTAAAGTATAATTTTAGAAAAACTTCTAGATATGATGTTCATAGAAGTCAAAGAAGTTTACTTTAGGTAAATAATTCAGTACACAGAAAATCAAACTGCCAGTTTGGGATTGTGGTTCACAGGTTCTTAGTGAGCTAATGTTGATATGCTAATGTAGGCCAAAGTTCAGCCATAGCTACATTGTTAGCTTCTAGCAAAAAGTCAGGAACTGTTAGGCACTGCTAGGCAAGGGCACTAGTGGTGTGTCTCAGCATAGCCATCTAGCACTAAACACAACATATATGTGAACCACTGTCTTACATGAATATTGTTGAATGTTTAAAAAAAAAATCAATATTTCCTTTTTGAAAATTGATATAGTATTGCAAAATAAAATATCGCGATACTCAAGTGTATCGTATTCTTTCTTACACTCCTACTTTGTACACTTGGAAATGTCAAAGTCGGTCACCAGTGAATATTGTTGGTCTTCTAGCCCACTGGTATTCAGGTCACTGTCCCCCCCCCTCCCCCCATCTCCTTTTGTAGGCATGGGGTCATGCAGGGCATCTCTCAATGCAAATCAAACCAGCTATTAGGTTAAATGAAATTAAACCATGCCAGTCTCTAGGTATGGTGAAGGGTATGTGATGATGTGGGGCTACTTTAATTCCAAAGGCCAAGGGAACTTTATCAGGATGCACAGTATCCTGGATCCATGAAATAACTGGCCTTTAAAAATAAAAATCTGCCTGCCTCTATGGGAATTTAACATAGGGGTGTACTTACTTATGCCCCCTGTATTTTAATGAAGAACATTTATTAATTTACGATATACATTATTCACTCACAAAGATAATTGGTGTCCTTAAAGGTTGGATTTTCCCTCATTTTTTTAATTAAGGCATTAAGATCAATTTCCAAAAGATGGGTTTTTTTATTCCTCTTTTTAGTCAACTTTAGCATGGGTTTATAAACTTATGAGTGCCACTGTATATGCATGGCACAGTCACATTTATTTACCCCAGGTCATTAAAACATTGGTGTCCTCATTCAATTGTAGCTCTGGTGCTGTTGGAACAGCTGCAGTCTCTGTAGCCGTGATGCCAACCAATGTGCTGTTATCCCAGGTAAAAAAAAAACCCATTACAATTACAAAATCATTCCTCTACTTATGTTTGAAGAATTGTCTTAGCCTTTTACTCATAAACAAACTATTTAACA
This sequence comes from Zingel zingel, assembly GCA_023566125.1. Classification (NCBI taxonomy): domain Eukaryota; kingdom Metazoa; phylum Chordata; class Actinopteri; order Perciformes; family Percidae; genus Zingel; species Zingel zingel. The sequence goes on along the minus strand of CM042316.1, from coordinate 37,672,281 downwards.
TGATGTAATGTCAGTGGTAAAACACAAGAAACAAAAAAAAAAGAAGTGCAAGTTTTCATCCCATTTATTCCTGGTTTCTATTTTGTACATGAAGCTCCAAAAAAACCAACAGATCCCAAAATGACACATACATGAAAAGAAGAGAGATGCAAGGAGAGACCATATCAAGACAATAGATGGCTGGCCAACTTTACAAAGGCTTTGGGTGAAAGCAAAATCCGTCTGATGGAAATTGAAGGGAAACAGATTCAGGTTAATCATTGACTAGACAGATTAAAAAAGCCATTGCTCCTACTTCCCCTGAGGTTCCCAGACACACAAACAGACGGTAAACATTTAAAAAAAGGCACTTAACAAGGGATTGCATGATGTATCAGTGCATATTAAACTTAAATTCCATTTCTTCAAAGACATTTCTCTACAATAGACCTGATCCGTGGGATATTCTCTCAATATAGAAAGCCTGTGTAAGTATTTGCTGCATACCATAGACGTTTACTATATATAAAATCCCATAATTACAGTAGACCACACAGGCCTGTGAACTGTAACGGCTTGATGAAGAAAGCCGGTTAAGACCTGGCCAAGAATTTTATATATATATATATATATATATATATATATATATATATATATATATATATATATATTTTTTTTTTTTTTTTTCCCCATTAAACATTTACATCCAAAAAACATAAATTTGGGCATAAAATTACCTTTGGTTTGTCTGTGCTTCTGTACTGAAGAGTACATGCTGCACATGAAGTGAGAATCCACCAAAAAACGAATTTGTTGTAATGTGTGATTATTGAAATGTTGGACTGTTCAACTTAGGAACATGAAATCCCTGCACGTTCTTTTGTAACTGGCAATTAAAGTCTGGATTAGATGTTCAGTATGACTGGTCATCCACATTTGCTCCACTAGGGGTGTGCAAAAAAATCTATTCACATTCGTATCGCGATTCAAGCTCTACCGATTCAAAATCAATTCATAGAATTCCAAAAATCAAAAAAAAAAATTCGTTTTGTAATGGCGTGTATACTCTTATCCTGAAATGAGTTTAGCTCGCCATTCCCATAGATGGCGCGTCGTCGAATTCACACTGACGCCTAGGCACTCTTGTCATAATCAGAAGAAGAACCAACGCTCTAAACTCCCACCAAACTCTGAACAAAAGCTCTTTTTATTTAAGTTTTATTTTAGACTTGAATTCAATGTATTTGAAAGCTGGCCAAAGCTTGGCACTTTGCAGTTTTTAGTTGCAAAAGTTTTTATTTTTGTATGAAGACATATAAAGTAATATCAAACTAAATGTAATTTGTTGTTTCCTTTTCTTTTAAATTGTATGTCTACTGCAATCACATGGGAAAAGTAACTACATTTACATACTGTGAATTTTTTATTTTTTTTTTAAATCGAGAATCGTTTCTGAATCGAAAATTGATTTTGAATCGAATCTTGAGCCTAAAAATCGATATTGAATGGAATCGTGACATTTCTGAATCGTGCACCCCCTACGCTCCACTGACATAAATGGAACAATGGATGTGAACGGAAAGCAAATTCAACAGACTGTGAGGTTGTTTGTTTAAATTAAGATAAGATTCATTTCATCATCTGCAAACTGAAAAAAAGAAATACTTTTAAATACAGTTTACATTCCATAAAAGTGTCTGGTGATAAGAAGTCTCCTTATAGGAGAAACAAATTCATAAAACAATATTAAACCTTTTTAGGATTACAGAAGAACGTTTCCGCTTTCAGGTGGATTCTCACTTCAAAAAACTAAAGGTTTAAGAAATGATACATACAGCATCGTTTTTAATTACATATTCCAAACTGTTGCATATGCTATGACTAAGGATTGCACATACTATTATAGATCTATACAGTATATAACATTTAACATTCGAGTATAAAATATAGTCCTAGGCCTATCGATGGATATCTTTTCATGTACATTCGGGGTAAAGCGTAGGCTGGGCTGGATCTTGTATGAAAGCAACATTTAAATACAGTTAAACAAAGAGTCTCTGCGGCTGGTCTATGCTTTGACACATCAACTGGTTGTTTCTAGACACTCTCTGTTCTCTGAGTCAAAGTCAACTTTACTTTGAGCTGACGGAAAAAACAAATGCACAGACACACAGAGAAATGTCACTACTGGCATTCTGTCCACAACTCATGTCGGTTTGCATGTTTAGTTGTTTTAGAGGAGATTTTTTATTTTTATTTATTTTTTTATTTTTTTTAAACAATCTGATTGTTCACCAGGACACAGATACAGTCATAAAACAATTTAAGGTACACTTTGTCACGATAACTGTCAGTATTGTGTCAGTTGTTAAAGTTAATCGTAGTTGTAGAAGCACAAAGATTTCATTAGACTAAGCACTGGCAGAGAAAGTGGCATGGCGAGTTCCAACTCGTTTCAACTCAGAACAGCTTGTATTTTTCTGCCAACAGTCTGATATCTGACCTCCTGCTGCAAGCTGCCGGCCAAAGTTTGTTCATCAAACAGGAAAGATACAGACCAACCGTGGCCACCGTTTTAGCATTTCAACATTTGTGTTGGATTTGTCAAAACAAGCTTTCTGTGCAAACACAGAATTGAGTGTATTGTGACAGTAAACACTGGAGCGTGGCTACTTTCTGTGAGTTTGAGAAGGATCATTTGAAACTATATTAGGTCTGCTAACAAGCTACCATTAGCAAATAAAACCAGTGATATATTAATACACTGGTGGCCAGATAAGAGAAATAGAGACAGTTCAGTAGTCCTGTTGGCACTGGTTGTTTCATAAGGTGCATATTCAAGTGTGACCGTTGTTTATGTGATTACGAAATCTTTCAAGAGATTGCAATGGTGGTGTAGGCTAATGTGGGCATGATCAGGGCTGCGTTTCACTAGTTTTTTTTTTTTAACATGCCCTCCTTCACTTCCCCTCAGCCCTTGGTATGACGTCATAGCATACGTCGCACGGAGGCCACTTGGAGAGCAGAGGGAAATTGGGCGGGGCAGGAGCTGGGGAGTGAAATGGAACACACCTGCCCTCGTTCACCATCCGCCCAAACTACACGGATCGACCGGCAGTTGTAGGCTTAGCGCTACTGCTTCAAGTGCGTGTTATTATCCATCTTATTTTCTATTAATTATGGCTTTATATCCCCATTTTATGTTCATTCTATGTCTGCTTATGTCGTGCAATTTCCTTATTGTACAGCCGGCCTATTTCTTGTATGAAAGGCGCAATACAAATATTATTCATAAAAAGTATTATTACTGCTTTTTACACATCATAAATTCCTGCAGATTCATTTCAATGAGGCTTGGTAATCAGCTGCATGAGTTTCAGATTTAGAAATGTGGGATATGTATCATTATTAAAATCATATTAATGCTTACATCTCGCAAAAACAGAGTTTCTTCCATGCATTTACAAATAATGTTGGAATTAAAGAAATCACACATACAACTATCTTGTAAATAAAATATATAAAGTAAATTGACATTAGTTATATTACATGTTTCAGTAAAATATCAAGCTAACAATGAGGAAACTAAAAAGTTGAAATGTATTTATTCATCGTCTCCTTCTTTGGCGGTCAGCAACAGGAGTTTTAACGGTTGTATATTACTGCCACCTAACCATCGATCTATTTTCTTGCCCCAAATGCATACCTTGCATACAATGCCTTGTGGGTGATATGCACCTCTGGAGTGACCATCGTTATTCACTCGCTCCCTCAGCCCTCTGAGGATCGATCTCACCAAGTTCACTTCCGTTTTTTTAGACACTTAAGATGGCGGCGGGGATTCATCCGAGGGCAAGTGCTTAGGGGAAGTGAACGAGAGCATGTTGGACCACTACTGAAACGCAGCCCAGTTGTTTCGACTGGCACAACTACTACTAACACTACAAAAAGTAGCCACTGTTCAGCTGTTGATTGGCCCTGAATATCTGATTCCAACAGTACATCAAAAGGCAATTTTAGGTCTGATAATGTTGATAGAATTGGGTGGTGTTAGTAGTTGGAGTCAAGACCTGTGCAATGGAGGTTTTCTGAACTGTGGGCCACTGTGTCGCTTCTCTCCTGGATCTCTCAGAGCTGCATTGCAGCCGTCTTTCTGGTGCGCGATTCAACTCTGGAGTAACAAAAAGCAAAAACAAATATACAACATGCAATTACACATATCCCACAATATCAAAGCTGTGTGGTTCAGATTGGGCAAATCTAGTGGGACATAAACAAATACAATTACAACACTTCGTACAATACTCTTAGTAAGGAGATACATCTTTGCAGACTGATAGGTCATTTTGTATCACTCCTGCCTCTCTTAATCTCATCCATCTAACTAATATCAATCCATTTTTATAATCCCAATATGCCAAACTGCCTGGATGATATCAATTTGGGTGAATCGATAATTTAGGACACAATTATTGATAACATAATAATAATAATAATTGAAATGCCTGTTCAATTTAAATGAAAACAATTCAAGTATTCAACAGATAAGTATTCACAAACATCCACATTCAGAACCTGAAGCTGTTGTCAGAGAGGACAGGCAAATGTATTTCTTGAAGACGGGAGTAAACTAAGGTGCTTCCTTGGATAATGGTCTCACAATGCAAAATGCTGTCAAGACTTCAGACTATGGGTTGTCAGATGTCGGTGGACCTGCCTGTTGCTGTATTGGGTCCTGGTCTGGTTTCCATGGAAGCCATCATCACGTCTCTCTCTCTTTCTTGACGGTGACGTCTCCGCTGGCAGCTCCCGCTCCACTGGCAGCTCCGCTCCCGGCCCCAGGCGCAGCTGCAGCTCCAGGCCCGTTCCCGGCTCCAGATGCAGCAGCTGATGCAGCTCCTGCTCCGGCAGTGCCGAGTATGGTGGATACCTCTCCCTGCATGAAGGCCCAAGGGGGACTGTTGGGAGAGTTGTCCAGTGGACAGCGCTCTCCGCTGGGGCAGTACACCTCCCCATCGCCCCGCCGGCTCTGGATGTATACTCTGGTGCAGGGGAAGCAGAACCTAAATTTGGTGGAGGTAGAGAAGACGTTATTACAATTACTAGTGAGACATAACTATTAGGGATACCAACAACTAATGATTGTTTTAGTAATAACAATGTTTTGTTCAAGTAACAAATTATGTTTCTTAGTCTAAAAATGTATGCAAAAAAATAATAAATGACCAGAGACTAAAATGCGGTCTTCAGTTGCTTACTTGGTGTGACTAAAAGCCACAAACAAAAGCATTTTATTCATGGAAACATAAATCAACAAATTTCAGGATATTCACTATGCATCGCTACCTTAAAAAGAATACAAATAGCAAACAAAACAAACCTGTGCCCAGGCACTGATGGACACTGAACAAAGTGTGTGTCTTCCAGCCTCTCGTGACACAAGGTGCAGGACAGAGTGTTTCCAGTTGAATGAGTGTTGCTGGCAGATGCCGATCCCAGCTCAGAGGCACCGCTGTGGGGTAACGCTGCAGCTGTGGTGGCTGCCTCTGCTGAGGTGCTGGATCCCAGGGGCTCCCCTCCGGACCTCGCAGTTAGGGGCCGTGGCTGCCTGGCTGGCGATGAGGCAGGCTTGGGGCTGGTCTGACTCACACCTCCAGCCAGGGTCGAGGTAGAAGAAGGGATGCCTGTACTCTTACTGGCGCTGCTGCCAGCCACAGCAGTGTGGATCTGTGTCTGCATCTTGGGCTGATTCTGGGACGAACTGAGCTCTCGCTCCAGCTCCGGAGTGATAAAAGGAGATATCCCCATCCCTATCCCCAGTTGTCTGCGGCTCATCTCGGCCAGCACCGGGGCAGGGAAGATCATGGGGCTGCTCATGGGGGCTGTCCTGGCGGTTAGACCCGCCGGCATGCCCGTAAGTAACCCATGGGGAATCCCTGCAATACTCTGGGTCACTAGATTAGGAGGGATGGCGGCGCCTAGCATGGGTCTTCGGCTGCCGCTGGGGCTCTGACGGTTCAATTCTTGAGGCTGCTGGCCGTCGCGGTGCAGCCCGTTGGGCGGCACACGAATAGCTGACACGGTACTTTCTCCTCTTCCTCCCCTGTCGAAGCGGTCCATGTGCTGCCTGCCTCCGTCCGCATCTCCTCTGCCAGATGTGCCGTGTTTATTAGGCGAGGGACCAGGTGACCTGACGTTACCGTCCTGCATGCCGTGAGTTCGTTTCAGCTGTCGGGCATTCGTTATAAGGAACTCAATCTGATTAGCTCCCTCGTAGTTTACACAGCCACGGCAAACCACTTCGCTGAAGTCCCACACCACAGTCCACGGCATCTTTGGCAGGTCGCACAGGTAGCACCACTGGCGCCTGGAGGAGGAGGGGGACGACATGGCTGGCCAGCTAGCTAGCTAACCTGAGCGGATTCAACGACAGACGTTAGCTAGCTAGGTTAACCTATTTAGCTTAGACAGGTGCACGCCCTCTCTTTGCTAACGACTTTTTACTTTAACGGGCTTCAAACCGCTTCAGAACAACGTTACACATTCTTCGGATATAGAAGTAGATCAAACCTTTGGGTTGTTTTCGCTATTTTAAAATATATATATATATGTTTGTTTTGTTTACCCACTTCGGCCTGCTCTTGGCTGCTGTCAACTGCTTCCCCGACGGACGCTGAAACGTTACGTAACCTAGCGAGGTGCATTATGGGTGTTAGCGTTTCCTTGCCTGGTAATGTCAACGTAAACCAACTCTTGGTGTCTGGTTTTAGAACTACAACGAAACTGGCACGGAAGTGAAGTAATTAAAGGTCAGAGTTCATTTGGCGTCAACACATGTGCGTCCGCTGTAGCCATGCGTTTTGAGATAGAAAACGTTAATGTTATAACTTTGTAGTTATTTGTAAACATAAAAATGCCTAGACACGTATCATCTTCATCAAGCGAAGATGAAGAGGACAATAATACTACAGAATCCCCTGTAAAGCAAAAAGAAACCGGTAAGTTCACACACGGGTTAAAAAAAGCTGGTGGTAATGGTCAGTTCGGTTACACCAGCCTTATGATGGCAGTTACAATCAGAAATATAATGCAAGCAAGTAAATGCACAGTACTACAGTAGGCAGTGACTGACTGAGCTCCAGATTGTTAGGGTTAACGCCTCTATTTTTACATTTTGACTTACTAAAAAGGAAAAAACGTCTTAGTAAAAATGTGTAACAGTCTCAAAATGATGCTCTGTACTTATCTAGCTAAGCATTTGCCGTGTAGCTGTGTTTCTACTGGCACCATAGAAAATATTTCATAGAGGCAGTACACACAAGTAAGGTAATACTGATACTAAAAGTTAATCCAGTGAAAAGTGAGCGCACACTGCTTTTATTCAGGTATTCTTTCTCAGGGCTCTATTAGGGCTGGGCGATATGGAGAAAATCAAATATCACGATATTTTTGACCAAATACGTCATTATCGATACCGCAACAACATTGTAGTTTTGACTATTGGTGCTTTTACAAAATATTTACACAATGAGATTTTTGATAAATAAGCATCAGTAATGTGGATATAATGACTGAGTGGGTAAAGGTAAATAATATAGCAGTTACAACAGTCTGGTAAGTTCAGAAAAGTACATCACTTTACTGTAATGCAGCCTTTAAAACCAGGAAAAGACAACACTTATGCCATATTACGATATCAAAAATCTAAGACAATATCTAGTCTCATATCACAATATCGATATATTATCGATATATTGCCCAGCCTTAGGCTCTATTGTGTATATCTTATGCTTGGTGTTATTTTATTCATGAAATGACGATGGCGTGCGGTTCTTGTCCGTCTCCACAGATAAGAAGACCACCAGGTTCCAGTGTCCTGCTGACTTTGTGTCTTTCTGCCATAAGCCCTGCAGCACAACTCTCTCAGAGAGTCTGACGGACAATAATGAGTTATGGCTCATTAAAGCTCCTGCCAGCTTTAACCCAGAATGGTGGGTACAGTCTTTTCCCTTTCGTCTGTTTCCTTTTCTGTGTCTCTCAGCCACAGCCAAACTTACAAGAAGGCATTTAGAATCCTTAGTATCCTAAACTTTGCATACATTTTGATCTACTAAACTCTTCCAAAAAATATCTAAAGCTGAAAAATAAACCTGTTTTTGGTGTCATAGCAAAGATTCACAATACAAAATATTGAGAAAAAAAAAATCACACTATAGCTACAGTGGATCACTGCTTTTGTTCTCCCACTTTTGAGGCTCCATATTAGGTGCCAATAAATTTAAATGTGAGCCTATGCAGTACTTAGTGAACAGAAATAACTATGGCCGCTAGTTATAATGACAGAATAACAAATCCTAATAGTAGTACAAGTAGATAACAGTCATGAATTCAGTGAAGTGAATTACCGTATTAATATAATCTGTTATAAAGTTTGACAACGTTGATTTAAAAAAAAAAAAGAAATAAAAACAGTGTTACATCTTCGACAATAAGTAAAAAAAAAAAAGGAAACCCAGAAAACCCTCAAGGGGCTTGACGTGTTGGGTTCCCTAAAATAATTCAACGAAAGGTAGCATATAGAAAATAATTCAGAAAACATACTCTATAAAAAAGGTACAGAAGAAAAATTAAATGAGGAGAGAAAATAAAGAATGACGAAAAATAAAAGTAATCGTGCATTTTCTGAACTTACCAGGCTGTTGTAACTGTTCTATTATTTACACTTAGTCATTATATCCACATTACTGATGATTATTTATCAAAAATCTCATTGTGTAAATATTTTGTGAAAGCACCAATAGTCAACACTACAATATCGTTGCAGTATCGATATTGAGGTATTTGGTCAAAAATACTGTGATATTTGATTTTCTCCATATGTAGCCCAGCCCTAATTGCTACCGTTAGCTATTATAAGATACTGGTCATGCCAGACCAAGTGGCTGCATCAGCCAAATTCCTGAGTGTTTTAAGTGAGCGTTGGTGCATTTTATTGCTTATGAATTCAACAATTGTAAAGTGACATAGTCTCACTTTAAACAATCTCTGCTGCAATTTATGTGGCAGCATAAGCTTCGGTTAGTCAGATTAACATGTAGTAAGTGACAGTTGGGCAGTTGGTTTCTTTCGGGGCCAGCAGGTGGAGCTGGAGAGTTTAACCCCCCAACTTCAATAGCCGTCTTGATTAGGGTTGGGTACCGTTTGGATTTTTACGATTCCGATGCCGAACCAGTACTTTTAAAACGATTCCGATTCCTAAACCGATTGTTGAAAAACTGAAAAATGACATCGAAGATGTAATGTGTTTACTAGCGATCACGTGCAGAGAATGGTTAATATGCTTTTACGTCGGTTTTGGTGAGCCCAGAGGGGAAATATGGCATTTTAAAAGTAGCCTACATTTACGATAGCTAGCTAACGATAGACTACAGAGAAAGTGTGATATTTTTACGTCCGTTTCGGAGCGACAGAGGGGAAATATTTCAGTCGACACATTAAGTGGAACCTGAAATTATGTAGTTTGGTGTAAACTTGTTAAGTTGATGAACTTTTTCCGGCATGCTTTGTGTTTATGATGCCTAACCTCGCCTCTCCTCCCTCCATCCAGTTTCAGTGGCATTAAGTTGCCCCTCTCAGGTCTCCAGACCGTGAAGGTTCCTACCGCTGCAGGCGGAGCTAATCCTGGGGGTGGCCAGCAGATCTACAGCATCCTGTCGTCCACCCACGGTACCTCAGACCTCCGCCTGCTCACCAGCGACAAGCAGTCGTCAGATGCCGTGGTATTTGGCCCGGCGTTTTCAGGCCTGCTAAATGTGTGTGAGAGCTATGGAGACCGCAGAGCAAACCGGGCCCCTCAGGTCATCCCCGCCGCTCCAGCACCCTCCATACCCCCTGGGCTGAAACAGCGGTTCCATCCGTTCGGCAGTAAGACCCCCACGCTGACCTGCGTGGCAGAGAATGAGGCGGATGGAGCCGCCTTTGGGCCTTCGTCTGCAACTCTCCGCCCCCTGGTAGTCAAACGATTCATAGAAGAAACGTGGCAGGAGGAGGAGGAGGAGGAGGAAGGGAGGAAAAAGAAGAAGAAGAAGAAAAAGAAAGAAAAGCGAATAAAGGCAGAGCACGGAGAGGAAGCGGAGGTGGAGGGGGTGATGAGAGTGAAAGAGGAACCTGTAGCTGAACCTGAAGTTCAGGACGAAATAATGATGGAGCTCCCCTTCCAGGAGGGCGACGTTTTGGAAGAGAAGAGGAAAAAGAAGAAGAAAAAGAAGGACAAGGAGCGAGAGGACAGGGAGCGAGAGGAGGTGGAGGAGGGCTTGGAGCCCAGTGTGAGGGTGAAGGAGGAAAACGTAACAGTGAAATGTGAACCAATAGACACTTTGTATGGTGATGTTGTGGAGGGCTCGGGAAAGAAGAAGAAAAAGAAGAAGAAAAGCAAAACGGATGACGACTAGTCTGTCGTCACTTTGTTGTAGGGATGCACCAAATCCAGAGTTTTGGGGTTCGGCCGAATACCGGCTCCACTGGTTAAGATTCTGCCGAATCCAAAGCCGAATACCGAACCCTCCTCCCATCCTCAGTCCATGAACACACTATACACATTAATGAAGTAAACAAATGGTTAACACAAGTTTTTAGCTGCGACTGTCTTTGCCGTACCTGAAGTTGCTGCATTCTGGCTGCTGTCTGTAGATTCCTTCACGCAAAACTCGTATTCTTTCGAATGTTTCATACCAAATGTTGTAACAGCGGTGATGTTGTGTATTGTTTAGGGTCCTCGCCACCACGAGACAAATCAGCGCTGCAAACTGAACACGTAGCTGGACTTGAATGGCCTTCTTTTGACTGAAAGTACTGCCAAACAACATGTTTTCTGCTCCCGAGTTCCATTTCCACTTTCTCACAGCCGACTGCATTGAACGCTCCACCTACGTAAACACCTTCCCGTAATCAACGGCGGCGTCATTACGTCGACCAGCGTAGGGTTCGGTGGGAAAAAATTCTAATGTTCGGCAGAAACGGAACCTCGTCAAAAAGCCCAATATTCGGCCGAATCCGAAGCTGAATCCGGGATTCGGTGCATCCCTGCTTTGTTGTTTGATTTCTTTGTTTATTTTTGACCTCATGAACTTATCTGGGAGCCATTTTACTACTAATTTACTCCGTCATATTGATAGATTGCCTAATGCAAGGCTTGCTTTGGCAGGACATTTCATTCCGAAAAAAAAGAGAGCACATCCTGAATCAATTGAACAGTGACTCGAATTATAAAATGGGTTAATCCCAGCGTCTTTAAGGTCAATTTTAAACTCAGAAAGTGGCAGTTTTACACACACAAAGAATGTGTGCAGCTGCATCCATGAGTAATAAGGGTGTACATAAGGGGATCTTCTGTGTTTACTGCCAGTGTCCGTCAAGTTGTGTTAGATTTTATGGGATTATGCTCACATTGTGTTGCTGCTGTTGTGTACATGTTTACACACACACACACACACACAGGCTGGTAACGTCGCTGGTTTGGCCGCAGGATCAGAAAACCCGAGGTGATATAAAGACAGACTGATGGGTCACTGTCTGTCACGTCATATGATTAGTTTTTTTTTTTTTTTTTTTTAAAGGATCTCATTCACATGTATTGGAGAACACATGTTCCAAAATATACTCCAAAAGTGATTAAAGGAAATGAAGAAAAAAAAAAAAATGGGTTTGTGTGTTTGTCCTCCAGTCAGGCCCGTGCAAGTCGTGCAACATTTTCCTCTCATGCCTTGACAGAGCAGTGATTTTATCCAGAAGGAATGGAACTTGAACTTGTGTTGTAACTCAGACTGCAGCTTTTAAATTGTGCAACAATAGGAAAGTGCCCAATTAGCAGATCTGTGGTTTTTCTATTGATTGGAAGTTTTTGGTGGATGTCATGTCACTGGAGAAGGCAAATGTTTGCATTAAAGGAACACGCCGACTTATTGCGACTTTAGGTTATTCACCGTAACCCCCAGAGTTAGATAAGTCCATACATACCCTTCTCATCTCTGTGCGTGTCGTAACTCTGTCTGACACACACACCACTAGCCTAGCTTGGCACAGATCCTGGAGATAACCGGCTCCATCTAGCCTACTGCTCCCAATAAGTGACAAAATAACGCCAACATTTTCCAATTCACATGTTGTGATTTGTATAGTCACAGCGTGCACAAAGCGGTGGGTTCCTCTGACTGACAGAGTTACAACACGCACGGAGATGAGAAGGGAATGTATGGACTCATCTAACTCTGGGGGATAGTGTGAATAAGCTAAAGTCCCAATAAATCGGCATGTTCCTTTAAGGTTTACAAACTTAGCTTCTGAATGAACAGCGAGGACTAGTCTATTTGGCCATACACTGTGTTGTGAAATAAAGTTGTTGATAGATTCAGATTATTGTATCCGAACCATTGATTGGAGCAAAATTTGTCCGTCACCACTTCCAGTATGAAAGTATTTTGTGTTTTGGCCTCCCAGCGCAGAGCGTCATGATGATCTTTATGATCTTTTCAGTGGCTTTTCAACTCTGCCAGTGACTATGCTATAATAACTATGCAGGAAACTTAATGACTAGGATCTGTTGGCATGTTAAAAGTCATATTTAAATAATACTGCATTTCTGCACAAAATATTGGCATGAAAAACCTATATTGGTTGATCCAAAGTCTATAAATCTCTGCATGTCCATCGCCAGCAGAAATTCCCTTCAGCTAATTGCAACAGAGAATTAAGCCGTGCTGACAGGGAGATGGCGCCACACTCCAGCCTGTTTCCTGTGTGGAGCAGCCTGCAGCCTCAGAACAACCTCTGAGCTTATTATTTACATGTTACTATTTATTTTCACTAATTTAACACAGATCTTCTGTTGCTGTCCAGGCACACACAAAGATAGGATTTATTATTTATTTTCCATTTTCCAACAGAAGCAAATCATCAGCTCTCAGTGACATTCAGGCTCTGCATCCTCCCCTCCCCTCCTCTCCTCTTCTCCCTCCCTTCACTGCTCCCCTCTCCGTGCTCTGCACCGGAGTATGGTCCTGTTTCTTAATGAGCTCGGGCACCTCTGGTGCTATTACACTCTCACCATCTGTAGTAACCCTCTGCACATGCTGCAAGGATTTATTGATCCAACCCCATGTGTGCATTCACATTTTTCACAAGCTTTATTTTTTCTAGAGGTCAACCGGACCCAAAATGAACAAAACCATGTTAGAGTTTAAAAAAAAGAGTAACCTTAACATAACAGAACATAAGAAATAGTTTTCTGCTCACTGAATTGGACTTATCTTACCATCATGACGTCTACGTTTTCGGTTTAGCAGGCAGCCATTAAAGCAGAGAGCCACAGATGCTGGATCAAGCGTTTCCCAGTGAGTCACATCTAATGCCAGATTTCTGTGTATCCTCACAGGTATGTTGAATGTGATTGTGACCGTCTGTGCTTGGGAGCCAGAGTCTGCAGGCCTGAGTGCATATGCCTGTGTGTGTGTGTGTGTGTGTGTGTGTGTGTGTGTGTGTAGCTGTGCTTGATGTTTAAGTGTTTAAGTCAGTGAAATGAAGAATAATTTTTACTCTGTTGGCTGACTCTCCTGAACTTGCTTCCTTTCAACAGACACAAATATTTTCTTAAATTTTCAACGTGATATTTCTGCTGTTTTTTGAAAATGGTATCTGTGCCAGTCACTTCATGTTAAACCAGTAAGAACAAACAAAACAAGTGTCACATTTTTTGAACTACTAAGTACAATTCCTCTCTCCTCGTGATTTCCCATTGGTTTACACGTTTTGAATGATCCAATTCTGTGTTATGTCAAAATGTTAAAATGTTAAAAACACCACTTGCATCCAAAAAATCCTAGGCAAAAGGGTGGAACCGGGATGCAATGAGTAAGTCACCCGTGTGACACCTGTCAAGCTAATACTACCTGAAATATGTCTCACATAGTACCTTCCTAATGGGACTTTGACCCTGCAAAGATCTGTACGTCACTCACATTTAGAGTTCACTGTCAGACTAATTTAATCTGAAATACGCAGGAGGATGGAGTCATAGAATTGTAACTCCCTCAATATATCTGCTCTCACAGCCATTACTGCCCTTCTTCTTCTTGGTGTTTCTCCGTGTTGTGCACAGAAGCTCTGACTGGGCCTTCATTTACACTTCCTTACATTTTCTTCCAAGGAATGGAAAAAAAATAAGGTTCTTTTTTTAGAGAAGCAGGTTGGTGACAAGCAATTTCAAATGCACACACCTGCTGGGAAAATGATGATGGGGAGAGTAGGAGGGGTGATTAATGCTGCGTTCTATTGACCTCGGAAGTCAGAGCTCGGAACTGGGAATAGCGTCACACCCGAGTTGACCGTGTTCCAGACACATGTTGAAAAACCATTATATTTAACGGGTTGGGGGAACTCTAGCCAGGTTAGCCATCAGCAATATCAATTGATGACGAGGCATTATGTGGTATTTTGCGTAGCAACCGTATTGTCCGTGGATGATTTAATGAGACACAAATGTCAGAAGTGCAGAAGAATAAACGGCATATTTTTACAGCTTTCGCTACTGTTGATGCTTGGAGCAGCCATGTTGGATCGTGAGGTTGGGGTTGGAGAGCTTCCACTGGCTTTCCAATTTGGAAATCCGACTCCAGGTGGCGTTCCAGTTGACATTTCCGACTAGGAACTCGGAAATTCCGACTTTCCAGTCCAACTGGAACGCAGCATGGTCCCTGCTTCTTTAAATGTCTGCCGAAGTGCCCTTGAGCAGGGCACTTTACCTAAACCTGTCCAGAAGAATGCAGCTGTACAGTGCTGCCTGCAGGTGTGAATCTAATCACCTGTTTGTATGAAATCTAAAATAGAAAACATGAGTCTGCTCCTCATATAAATTTAAAGGGTGATCGTGACCGTAGTTTTAGCCCCTCTGTGCCTGCCTCGCCAGTCTGAAAAATGCAATGAGTGTAAACCCTGAATCTAATCACATCAACCTGATTATGTAAGGTGAATCACCATGGTCCCTCCCTCCAGCACTTCACGCTGTGACACTTCACCTGGGCTCACACTGCAGCTGGAGGATCATGCTCTGTCCTTCAGCGAAGCGTGTTAACAAACAGGTCAACTTTCCACCGTAGAGAGGAAGCAGACAACCGACACTTTTCTCACCTAGCTGTGTCATATTATGAGTTGCTTCCTTGCGAAGGTGTAACATCCTCAAAGTAACATGCACGTGCTATAAATAAGTATGCATATATAGGATGAAATGTTAATTAGGAGACAAAGTGATATTTTCCCTTTTTGACCTGGCCTTATTTGCTTCGCCCAGAGTTCAATCAGACTGTCCTCTGAAATGTGATGCTCGCCAAGGTTCAGCCAATGAGGAGGAGTTAACCTCCAGTTGGAGTTATTGATTTTTGCCTTTTCTTGGTAGTATACCTGCATAGAAAACAAGCAGCAGAATTGCAGACAATAAAGCAATAAAGGGAAATTCTAATGTTAGCACGTTGGCTAAGCTAGTTCAACAGCTTGTGTTTGCAACCCCCCACCCCCCTGCATTAAACGTGCCCTGCCACATGTATTTCATTACTTTGTGGTAATGTCTGAAGTTCTACCATGGACTCTGTAACATTTTTTGTGGAAAAATGCCTTGGTTACCTTGTTTCAAGCCATTCTAGCGTGGTATAGAAAGCCTACAGGAAGACTCAGCTTGATTTGTGCCAATTCTCATTAATATTCAACGAGCTAAGCTGGTTGACTCTGGTTGGCTAACAGCTAACCAATGAGAGCCTGGCTATCAGCATCCTTTAACTGGGCGAGCTCATGAATAGTAATGAGCTCAGGCAACATGACGTCAGACTGACCAGCTTTTGTAATTACCCTGATTTCTCCGCTTATTTCTTTTCAGTGGCTAGAGCTGACAGAGGAGGTAGCAGAAAACACATATGGACCTAACATATTTTAAAAAATGCAAGTAAAAACGGTTTTGTGTGGCAGGGCACCTTTAATCACTGTCCCGTCTGTTTTTCCACTATATTATAGTATAAGTACATTTGACCTATTTTGGTGTGACTGCAGCATAAATGCAAGAGGATGGAAGAGCTTGTTTAAAAATACAATGCTTAATGAGGAATAGGACAGAACTTTGTGACATCTCAAATAAACATTTGTAAGTAGCGCAAGGCTGACATTTAACATGTAGTTTAATTAAAATGGAGTCTTTCTTTAATCTATATTTATAAGTGAAATAATGGTATTGGACCAATGAAAACGTGGGATATCCTTCAATATGGCACAACGTACATGCAAACATAAAGTGACAGTGGAGGCAGAGTGATAAAAGGATGGAATAAGTCAGAACCTACCAAACATCCGATGTTATTGATCTGTTTTTTTTTTTTAACAGAATGGTCTACTTTTCTCTTTTGAGATCAACAGTTTTATTTAGTTAGTTACTTCAGTTTTTTTATGTGTGGTGATAAAACCTGTTATTACTCTAAGTGAATTTGGAAATGCTCCATTCTAGCCCCACTGGAGCCGATAATGGCATCATTATTCTGGATGCATGCTTTGTGGAGGAGCAGTGGAGGACACAAAACAATAATGTAGTACTACAGGTGCAGTGGCGTTAACTTCTCACAGGAGAGACTCATGGCGGATCCATTGCTCTGATCGCTGTACAACTGTGAAAATACTTACATAATACTTCTTAACTGAGCAGCCTCAAGCAACAACAAATAGAAACGTTGTTAATGTTGATATTTCTTAAATTTGTTAATGAGACAGTAGAGAAAAGAGAAATAAAATAGTAGCAGGTATGGTACAGAGGCTCTAGTTGTGAGGGTCATGGTGGGATTTAACTCCAGACCTGATTAGCCATATTGTATCTTAGCAACCCTGAGTGAGTGTCAGTCCCATTGAATGCACTAGTGCCCAATATAGCAGCTGAAGAGGTCAAGAAGTCAAAGGTCGGTGCAGGCAGTGAGGCAGGTTCATGTTTAAGGAGCACTGAGTGAAATTTGACAGAAGGAGCTGGAAGGGTGCTGCAGCTGGACTGAGAGGTAGCTGTGAGCATGATGTGGACCAGCCAAGGTTTAATGGAGAACTTGGCCTCAGTATGCTCTGCTTTTTATTTAAAAAAAAATGAGAATCAGTCCCTATTTTAAATGAGAATATCAATAGTATATATAAAAAAAATGTCATTGTAAAACATTATTTGTAGTTTCTGCAGTTTAATTTTCTTTTATAATTACTGTGAAGAACTGGCCACATTCAGCAGCTATTTTGTGTTTTCTCTCTTTTCTCTCCTCTTGGTATATTACATGATGAACATTCAGAGCTTTCATCAACTAAAGACTAACTCCTTTGCTGCAAATCAGTGTCTTTTTTTCAGCAGGGAACAACAACTTTTAAATGCGTGGGAACATAACATCTGGGTGGAAAGCATTTTCAGGGGAAATCTTTTAAAACTCATAGATAAGATTTAAGAAACTTGCTTGTTTTTGAAGTCAACAAACTGTGGGACTTTCAGATCTTCACAGTCAGGAACAATATTTCACCTCTGTCAGTTATCCAATATACATATCAGAGGCCATATACAGAGGCTCAACTGGAAGTTAACAGTGGGTCAAAAGTGAGCTAAGGGCAGTGAGGCGTCTTCAGTTCCTGTCCCGTAACCTGCATCTACAGACAGTAATCTTACACCTGCCTGTGTCTCCGCTGTAATGTAATAGACTATCCAAAGGTAATAGAATGATGCAATATAGTGCTCTGTGTAATACTGTGTGTATTAGCTTTTTGCTGTCTGGTCTGTGGAGGTTCAGTGTGTGTGTGTGTGTGTGTGTGTGTGTGTGTGGCGTTGCGGTGCTGTCTGCCGAGGAGAAGGATGAATAATAAATGCAGTCTGAAGTTTGGATCCAACGTGTTCAGACTACTGAGCAGTGCAGAGGCCTTTCCACGGCCCGAGCCAAGCCAAGGCCAATGATAAGATTTGGGGGGAGGGAGATGGGATGGGGGTGTGCTGCGTGGGGGAGGGTTTGTGTGTGTGTGTGTGTGTGTGTGGGGGGGTGTTGTATGGGTAATGAATTGGAGAACCAATTCTCGCCTGCCCTCCCCTCCCTCTGCAGTGATCTCTCTCTCTTTCTCGCTCTCTTTTCCCTCTCTTGCTTTCTTTTTCAACTAGCGCGCCTCGCTCCAGCCAGCCTGCGGCAATGTGAGCGTTGCCATGGCAACGTGGACCTGCCAAGGACCACAGCGATGGAGAGAGACAGAGAGAGAGGGAGCTAGAGAGAGAGAGAGAGAAAGAGAGAGAGGAGGGGTGCAGCTCATCAATGTCTTAGAGTCCCCCCTCCCCCCTCCCAAAACACACACACACACACACACACTCTTCAGGCATGCTGTTGAAAGAACAAACATCACAAAGGGCTCGAGTCTAAAATGTGCCGCAGAGAAGCTGTAGCTCCTTGGTTTCCTGCTCAGCACATTTTTATATTTTACTTTACTTCTCTTTAACAACAAACTTCTCAACTGTTTCTGTTTTTTTCAAGGGCCAAATAAACAAACATAATAATATATAAATATATAAATTCCCTCCAGTTCCTCATACTCTCTTTCTACTGAGCCAGAGGGGCCACATTAGAGAGTTTTTTACTCTTATCTATCTATCTATCTATCTATCTATCTATCTATCTATCTATCTATCTATCTATCTATCTATCTATCTATCTATCTATCTATATCTCATTCCTTATCTTGATTCCTTTACATGAAAGAGAACACAGAGACTAGTATCCAATGCTTTTTACTTGTGTATGTGTTTGTGTGTGTGTGTGTGTGTGTGTGTGTGTGTGTGTGTGTGTGTGTGTGTGTGTGTGTGTGTGTGTGTGTGTGTGTGTGTGTGTGTGTGTGTGCAGCTCTGGCTCATTTCCAGCTCCAGCTCTCTAATAAGCCTGTCTGCTGAAACTGAAAGTGTGACATAGATCAATAACTGGATATATGAATCTCCTCTGCACAAACTGACATGAAAATGGTTATTATTTTGCTTCATTTTCTCTGTGACAATAGAGGGAGTACAAGCGCTGTTGTTTGTGTGGTGTCACTGGGCAAGTGTGTGTGTGTGTGTGTGTGTGTGTGTGTGTGTGTGTGTGTGTGTGTGTGTGTGTGTGTGACATTGCAGTGTAGATTTGAAAGGCTGCGGCAGCTGTCGACAGACAACGACAATCCTTACCGCACCAGCAACTTGATTGCATACTAATGTTTTGGTATGACGCATCTCTCTCTTTTATTCCTCCCCCATAATCAACCTTCCTCCATGTTTTCCAATTCCTCTCTCTTCCCATATCCCCCCTCTCTCCCTCCCCCTTCAATTTTCATGTCTCTCTCTTTCTTTCTTCATACCCTCCCTCCCACCTTGCTCTTCACATTGTGTGGCAGTGATATGGCACTGAGCTGCTGCTGGTACAACCCACCCACCACCTCTGCAATGACAAACACATTCAACCACATGGGACAAAAAGATAGAAAGAGAAGCTCTTATACAGGTGGCAAACAGAGCACTATTTGTGAATTTTACAGGCAGATCTGAAAAATATGAAAAGCTAGGGCTGTGACTACAATACTTTTTTCAATATTTATTATTTTCTTTGGTGATTACTCAATTAATGTATGAATGTATCAGAAACTAGTGAAAAATACCCAACAGACACTACAAACTTCATAACAAAACAATCTGTTGAATACGCCTAAACCAAATTGTTTGTCCGTGTCTTCCAAAATGAAAATGCCAGTTCATAGGAGCTAGGATTTTTTGATCTGCCATCGGTTATAATTGAGGCCTGGTTTCTTTTTTTTCTTTTTTTAATCTTTTAGCTCATTGTTTTGGCTTACTGGACCACAAATTAACTGTTTTGGTTCATTATGATAGTGTGTGGTGGCAGGTGGCAGGTGTATTCAGTGAAAAAAGCTGGCTGTATGATGACGCACATTAAATCACAGACAATTACCTAGCTGGTGAATGTAGCGGTGCATTTACCTTACCTTGCACGGCAGCTGGATCCTTGTGATATCAGGCGAGAATCACGTGATCACATATCACACAAAACTCCATCTTGTCAAGCTTTAAGTAATGCAAATTAGTCAGTGTACGATGAGGAGCTACCAGCAGCTACGGGCGTGGTTTAGGTGTGTGTGTGTGTGTGTGTGTGTGTTTGTGACGGGCGCGTCTGTTTGTTCAAAACAACAATGGTGGACGTGTTAGACATATGGTTCATCCAATCACCTGCCAGGTACCTGCCAGGTATTTATTGTGCCTGCCTTTTTCCAAACAGTTTCCAATGACAGCTTCTCAGATGGTTCTGTGTAACAAACTATCTGGTGTGTCAGGTAAGCATTTAGCAGTTAAAGGAACAGATTTTACCCTCAAGAGCTGGTGGAGACCAAATCAGAGTTAAAAGTAGAGCAAATATTGGACTTCATCTGGTGGCCAGAAACACTCCAAATGAATTATTATGTTATTCTGTATCTGCTGAATGAGTTAATAGACAATTGTTTGCTAACACATCTTAGCCATATCAACATATAATATGTCAGTGTTGTTTTTCCGGCTTGTTTCTGCCTCCCCCAAGTTGGAAAAAAAAAACTTATTGCAGGTTTAAAGATCCCAACGTTGATCAGAGACAAGATGCGAGCAACGGTGTCAAGTATCAAAGTCAGACGCTCGACCTTATAGATGGGTAAGACACAAGTGGTTGTGTATCAGGAAATTTAAAAAAGTTGTTTTAATAAAAAAAAAAAAAAAATGCAATATTTGTTTTGATATAAACCAAAAAATATGAAACAGAAAATCATCACATTGGAGAAGCTGGAACAGGTGAATATCTGGCAGCTTTACTTGTGAATTGACTTGTTGAATTGTTAATTTTCTGTCAATCTACTGACCAATTAATCCACTAATATGATATATGTATATTGCATAAGGGATCTGTACAGCTGCATGCAGGTGAAAGCTCTCTGACTCACACCTGTTAAATCCCCTGCATGAAAGAAAGAGGGGAGAAGACAGGTGAAAGATGGATTGTTAAGCGTTGCGGCAAGTGAGATGTTTGTTACTCAATATAAGGAAGTTGGAGATAATATTTTGGTGCTCAGTGGATGTTGAACGTTTGCTTTTCTGAGACAGAGATTAGCTGTTATGGAGTTTGGGATTTGGGGCTCTGTTGTTCTTTCTTTCTGTCTTTTTGCAGCCGAAAAAAGGAAAACATGATCTTTACAGCGAATTATTTGGCCACACAAACACCTCTGCTTTTCACAGTCAGCAAGCCTAAAGTTGTCTTCTTTTCCTTCTTATTGTTCCTTAATGGGAGCAGTTTTCTTTGCCTGAATCATTTCAGACCGCTGACAGACAGTAAGTCAAATGGTAGAACAGCGAACGCTGTGCGAGACAGTGTGATAGGCTGCACAGAGAATCTGTTGCTAGGCTCACTGTGAACAGACCAGTCAAGTCTGACATATGTTTTCAAAGCAGCCCTCTTAGCAGCTTGCAGCAGTTGCCATGGAAACCCCAATGCCATTTCCCCCCATTGTTTGGATCGCTCGATATCCCAAAAGCTTTTTCAGAGTCCTGGTTTATTAAAGCCTGGAAGACCGACAATAAGAGCTGGTTTTGTGCACTTCGTTGGTGTGTGCATATATTCAGCATTTATGTGTGTACATTTTTGCAAGAATGCATATGTACTTTTGTGTGTGTGTGTGTGTGTGTGTGTGTGTGTGTGTGTGTGTGTGTGTGTGTGTGTAGGTGCAGGATATTTGTGTACAGCAGTATCTTGAGTTTGTGGCAGCATGTGTGCACATATTGAAGGTTATAGCCGTGTGTGTGTGTGTGTTCAGTTTCTGACAGAGGTGGCGACAAAGGAAGACATCCTTCTCTTAACCTTCACTGTCGATGAAGACATGGACTGAGTCTGTGCCGCTCTCTGTTACTACAGCTGGGAGGTTAGGGAGGGATTTATGAAACAAAAACAAGAGATGAAACAAAAAAACAAGAGGAAACTGATTTTTTTTCTAGTTTTTATTAGGTTAGGCAAATCTATCCTTTTTTTTTAAGTAGACAAAGTACTTTTATTTTAATCCTTAAATCTTCTGAACACCTGGTACCATAAAAGCCCACTTTCCCTTGTGATTTGACACATTTTAATTTTAAACACACGCAATTTTGCCGTGTCTTGAACTGCTGATGTTTTACTGTTATAAGCAGCTCTGCACTTTAAATTTGAGTGTGGTTAATACTGTATATGAAATGAATTAGTCAACACTTATGAGCTTACAGTTTTTCTCAGTCGCTTTGGTACATTTCTCAGATCAGAATTGAAATTCTCAAAACTACCTGTTCAATCTTCACATCATTGTGTCACTTATAGACATCAAAAGAGCAGTTTCTCATTTCTTTGAACACGTTGCAAATGCTTTGGTACATCCATGCAAATGATTATGTATAATTCTCTGCTGTTTCCTACATTATCAATTGCTTATGTCATGTTGATCGAAATGTATTATAATGGGTCTCTGTTGAATAGTCTCACCCCCCACAACATGTAGGCATTAGTTCATAGCATAAGTCTTTACATGACAAGTTGTCATAATATGTCAAGCATATTTCAATACATTTCCATTAGACTTTTTTTCTAAATCTGTTCTGAATTGGTAAATTGCTCCCATGTGAATCTTGACTTTCTCTAACGAAGGTGCATCTCATGAACCATCAGCTGGCAAGTATAGATACTGTATACACAATGTTACAATGTCTGACAATGGAAAGACAAGGAATTGGATGGGATCAACCCCCAGAGAGAAGAAGAAGAGGAGGAGGAGTGAGGCTGCGTAGCGGAGGAGTTGGGAGGCAAAACAGAGGAAGAGGCAGAAAAGGCTGAGGACATATAGTATAACATCAACCTGTCCAGGGACTGCGGGTGGAAATTAGCATTTTTTGCTATAACCTGGCACATGACATCTCTTCTTTTTTTAGACTAATGTTTTTTGTACATTGTCCCTGATCAAATAAATAAATAAATATGCACGTTCCTGATGAGATAAGAGCCACATTTGTAGACCACGTTCTCAATCATGGGCTTACGATGGCCGAGGCTAGTCGAAGGCTGTACCCAAATGTTGGGAGAACAACTGTGTCCTCAATCATTCAGACTTTTCGTCGACAGAACAGGTATGTAATCTAACAATAGGCACTGTACTATAATGATGTATACTTTCTGTAATGCTTCGTACAATATTACAGTATTCCACTTGTATTTTACAATATACAGTAAGTATACTTTAAACAGTGGCATTTTATCTTACTCAATTTTGTGTTTTGCATTACTATATTTTTTCCACATAGGACTGCAAGACAACTTCACAGGGGTGGCAGAGGGCCCCTTTTCACACCTGAACAGGAGGAGGCTATTTGCACTATATGGTTGTAGAACCCCCCCAAACTCCCACATACACTAAGGTGTAACCTACAATTTACAATAATTGTCATCAAAACTTTAGCCATAGTTTACATCAGAACATCCCTCCAGAGTACACTGTTATACTGACAACATGACTAAGGAATTTGACTGTCTTATCCGTACACAATGACACAGGGACTTGGCATTCTGATGGCACTGACATGTTCATTGACACAGCTATTTACTTTTGAAAGATGAATTAAGGATTTTGAGCAAGAGACTTTGCTCAAAGGCTTTTGCAGGTAATCCATGGTGTTTTGCTATTTGTACGAATTGTGTTGAGAAATGCACTTACTGTTTTGCGAATGTCGAGGATAATTCGAGAAATGTACCAAAGCGACTGAGAAAAACTGTAATTTATTATAGGGTACATTACAGTTACAATAAAGTACTCCCATGCAATGCTATTATGTGAGCAGCATTTCTACACACTGACACAACGTCACGTTGAGCCTTTTTTGGTAATGCTTTATTTCATAGGCTCTTCATTTCAACTCATTTTCTAATCATTCCTTACACAGTTCACTGTATTTTGGTACTAAATATAAGGGAAAAGTCTAGTTCGCTCATTATTCACTGAATATTGAAATCTTTTTAATTTTTTTATTTAATTTTCCTTGTATGTTGAACTGTGTGCTGCACATGGACAAAATTAAACTGAAAGTCTCTGCTTGCTCAGCTTACCTGCTCTGCCTTTACTAAAAGAATGGTTACATTTGAAATCCATGGAAATATGAATGTATAGCAATCAAGCACTATAATTTTATACTAAATTACATATTTCTTGGAAACGTCCATGCGAACTTTCAGAAAAATCACAGATGTGCAAAATACATCATTCATGAACATTTTTATTTATATACATAAAAGTACCATTTGAAGATTTGAATCAAAATACAAATCTTCACATTTTAACTTCAGAATACATCTCCCTCAGTCAAGGCCAGCAGTTATTTTGCTTATTTGTACAGACATGTTTAACATTGATATAAATAGTCTTAGCTAATCTTTAATTACATCACATTTTCTTCTGGCACCAAATGACCCTGTTGTAAAAATATGTGTAATGAGCACACTGCATCAAATTCCTAGCAACATGCATGGCAATAAACTATTGATCTTGAATCTTGTCCGATTCCCTGAGCCAGACAACTGTTAGCTCTTCTAACACTCCAACTTCAGTAGCTTAACATAAGTATTTGTAGTAATCATCCATGCATCTTTGGCTTATAGTCCATGGGCCAGACAAGATATCACTACCATCTGAGTGGGCAAAACTTTATCAATACTGAATTGTTTATAGGGTCAATCTAAGTAAATTAATATATGATAGACTTTTCACAGGAACAGCTTTTCATATTTTTTGGACATTTTGTTATTTTCCCCTATTAGCGCCTTTGTATAATTTCCAGAAACTACACAAACTGCCAATATCATTAACACTTTTACAATCTTAACTCATTTGCTTTCATGGCTGTTCAGAACAAAGCTCTGTAGCTATCATATTTGTTATACTGAATTGAAGTCAACATGCACCCTCTTTACGCATCTTTACATGTAGAGCTGAATAAGAGATTTCCACATCCAGACCAGGATTATTCTCACAGTATCCTTTTTTAACAGCTAACTGGAAAGTACATGCCATGTTTCCATTTCCGCACTGTCCTCTCTCATCTCCTGATGACTCGCAGGGCCGCCTTCCCAGAGTGCCTTGTGTGTGCACGCCCTCATTTAGACTCAGGTTAGAGTTCAGGCTGCTGGATCAGAGATAAATTGGCCGTCGGAGGAGGGCTGCTGCACGTCCTGAAGTCCTGCTGGGCAGCCATCTGCCTGCGGGTTGAGGCAGACGAGCCCTTCTGCACGGAGTTCTTGAGGCTGGGGGTTTGGCTGAGGTCAATTGGAAACAGTTATGGCAAGCACCGTGGATTAATAACCCGTCCCCTCCCTGAGACGTGCTTTAGCAATTCGCTTCGGTTGAGAGAAACGTTAATTTGCACGTACAGCAATTTTAGCTGCAGTGTTGAGTGTGATCCCAGGCAAGTGTAGAATCCAAAAGATGCATTCAACCAGAAAACTTATCCTTGATGAAGGACTAAAAACATAATTCCTGTCTGTCAATGTCACCTCTGTTGTGGAAACCAGATGTGAGCCCACTGCCTTAGTTAGCCTCCTCCATCCTGTTATGATTAAAAATTCATGATGAAGTCCCTTATCAGTCCATTACAAGTAAACTGCATCACTTGTTTACTTTGATCAAGGCTGCACCAATCAATATTTTATGTTAACAATGGATGAGATGAGATCAGGTGTAAGGTAAGATGTCGATTGTTATGACAAACTCACTGAGATTTATCACCTGACTATTTGAAGCCTTGAAGACTCCTTTAGCTTGTTTTGTTTTTGAATTTTTTTCTGGCCAGCAAACTTTGCTCTCATCAACCCTGTTTCCAGCTGCAGGTGGCAGCTGTTTTCAGCTAACAAGGTCTGATAAACCAACTGCACACCACCTGCACAGCTCCAAACGGCATTCACAGATTGCCCGAGTTGCAGCAGCCTTGCTCAGAAGATCTCAGACCTGCATGCAGGTAAGAATTGTAATCCTCCACCAAACCAATGAAGAGACAAGAAACTGATAATGCTGCAGTTATTTTTTTTGTGATGATACGGTCCCTGGCTGCAGTTGGTTGCCAAGCCTAAGAACCTGGCCTGTTCTACACCGCTGACATCTCAGGTAGAAAATGGGACTGTGGCCGGTTTAGCTCAGTTGGTGAAGCTAACCCGGCGCAGCGGGCGCGGGTTCGGCTCCAACCTGCGGCCCTTTGCTCTATGTCAATCCCCTTCTCTCTCCCCTTTCAGGTCTTCATCTGTCCTGTGGAAATAAAGGCCTAAAAATGCCCCCAAAAATAATCTTAAAAAAAGAAAATGGGATTGCTCCACAACCGCTCACAGAAGGCTCCACTTGGGATTGTAGATGACTGAGAAGGACTCCCTCTATCACTGCAGTATCTGGAATTGTCATTGAGCGAAATCCATCTGACCTCCAGGATCACATTGTTGCAGCTGCTCTGGAACAGTGTCATCACTCGGAAAGACAATCACCCCGTGCTGGCCCAGCTACCTGGATCCGCCAATCATCTGCTTCTTCCTCTCCCAGCATTAAGTCCTCCATTGGTGAGGACTCCATTCCATCAGATCAGACAACTGTATACTTGGCAGAAAGGATACTGCTGCTCCTTGGGCCTTCCCTTTGTAGATAACTTCTTTGCGTTGGCATGTCGGGATCTGTTTAGTAGGGACGGACCTGTTATCTCTTAATATGCAACTAGTGCTGCATTCCTATTTTTAATTGTTTCCCTACATTCCCTGACCTCCATCTATCTTTACACATTTATTTAAAAAATGAATGTGCTGTTCGCAGTATCCAAAAAGGGACTGTGCTCTAAATGTTATGTAACTCACAGAAATGGGTCAGCATAACAGTAATGGTGTCGCTCCCTTTCTCACAGTAAATGTTATCTTCCTTTTTATTTCAAAACACTTTCAACGTGGTTACATCATTGTTTAACAGTCAGATAATATGAAACAATTCAATAAATGTAATATGGTGGTAGAATGCACTTAGTTCCTCTCTCCCCCCCTCTCTCGGTAACAATGACAGTGTATTCCAGTTTTATGTGTCGGCGGAACCTCCCCTGTTTTCAGAAGGTCTGTTGCTCCATAAGCTGACTTATGTAAAGGGCGATAAGCCGACGCTGAGTATATTGCATAAACAGTCCCTTTGTATTCCAACTGTCCATCCAGAAAACCCCAATGCTCCTCCAGGCTTCCATTTTCATGGAACAAAGTACATTCACTCGACCCCTGACCTCGACAACAAGTGGCTCCATCCGAACTGACAGGATTTAATTTCTCTTGAGCACTGCCCAGCCAGCTGTCCATGTTCCAGGACTCTGCAAGGGCATTTTACACAGGCAGAGGCCAAAAACAGAAACAAAGGAGGCAGCGGAAGCCTTGAGATTAAAGAAGTGGGCTGTAATCAGACAATGGATAACGTGGTTAAGACGCTGCTGAGTTCACACAAAGGTGTACAACCAAAAAACACTTTGGGTTGGCTTTAGTTGTTGCAGTTGATTGTTTTTAATGAGACTACTGCATGGTCACAGTGGGCGTCCCAACGCGGAGGGGTCAGGCGAAATAACCGGCTGGCATTTTTTTTTTTTAACCTGGCTCTAATGCAGCAACTATAGCAACTCAATGCAACATCATAGACAAAAACGATTAAATGCACATTTCAGCTATATGTGAATGGCGTAATTACTGTTTACTTCACAATCATTAAGTAAAAAATTTAGCAAATGTTTTATAGTATTATGCGCTTTGTTTGCCAGGCCAAGAAAGAGTCTGGCACATAACCTCCTATAAAACCAGGTGTTGTTCACATGATTCAGGGGTTGTACAGATGAAACAAAGAAGTTATAACGTGCCAAAGTCACAGTCTGTCTCTCGTCTCCAGCCCATATTACCTATTCCCCAAACCCCGTTATTGCCATTTATCCACCAGGGGCACGATCAATCTCAAGACAGTGTGCATTGTTTTGCTACGGTTTCCGTGTTGAACGACGTGTTTCCTCGGAACGGTGTAAAACTGTGTGCAACGGCTTTGAGATATGTTTTCGTTTCGTTTGGTGGGTGCAGAGGTGGGCCGTCAGGGCCAGCGAGGCCTTCTCTGCTGGCCAACTGATTGTCAGAATCAGAAAATTATATTTTTATAATCATATACACATATATCATTTCTAATATATATATATATATATATATATATATATATATATATTGATTTTATATGTATTTTACAAAGTCCGTTCTCACAAGTCTATAACCGTAATTTCATTGCTACTCTCTCCCTCGGTTGTGCGGCTTCCAGTGCATTTCATAAATTAGAGCTTTTATCCAATCAGATTTCCCCTCTGTGCTGTCTCCAGGTGAAAAATCTACTCTGAGGCCTTCAGAATTTTTTGTGATATTGTCATATTCTTTAGCCAATCAAATTTTGAGTTTGCCCTGTTGGATGTATTCTTTAACTGGGCCACAGCCTTCAAGCTGGCCCAGCCGAAAAATTACGAATCCCACTATGGCCATGCCAAGACCCGCCCTACGAATCAGCTTGATTGGTTGGGGTTAGGTATTTCACCTCGAGTGGTTAAGGTTAGGATAGCCGATTGGTCAGGGGATAGGACCTGTACAAATCAAGTTACCTTGCCTTGCGTAATCATGGACGCCTGGCCAAATAATAGTAGTAGAGCTCAACAGTCCCGCCCCTCCTCTGAGAGACCTTGGGTTCCGGTAGTAAATTTCCCATTACTTTCTCCCATTGATGTCTGGAAAAATCCATACATAAAGAGTTCTAGACCATGCCTTAGGCTAACCAGATTGTACGTGACCCATAAGCATACAACCAGGGATGTAGTGGAGGCCGTAAACGCCACTTACGCACCTCCCAAAATTCGGAAATACCCACCTCCAAAGTGCGTTTATCCACCTCTAAATAGCCTATAGCTCCTAAGCCATTTTAAATTAAGCTTATGTCGTTTTAGTTTCATTGTTCATTATTATTTTCATAGGTTGTTAAACCTAAGACGAAGTCTATCATAATGCGCTGCATTACTTTCAGTGTTGACCAATCTCTTGCGGTGTTTTGTGTTTTAAGCCCCCAACGTCGCCTTCCAGGCAGGGATGCCTGGTTGGCACTAGGATTAGGCAATGGTTAGGTGCCTTGAAGTCAATGGTCGCAGCGCTGCCTTGAAGTCGACGATGGGGGCTTAAAACACCATCGAGCATCTCTTGCGTAGCCAGCAGGAAGCAGCAGACTGCATCAAGATTCGTCAGTCACTAGCCCAAACTAGCATACATGTCTCATGTAATGATGAATGAATTGTAAAATCCGGCAATTTTTTAAGCGCCGTCAAGACAGCAGCCCTCCTCCTGATGCCTGAAGCAAACGGCCTCGGCTACAAGCCCAAAGTGAGTGAGCTCGGAAAACAGTACTAATCTTCATGTTTTTGAGGTTAATTTGGTTCACGGTAGATTCATGCCACTGACTCAACAAGTCACCTCTACCTTTTCCCATTAGCCCATGTTACAAGTAAAATTCAGGATATATTGTCAGATAAATAACTTGATGTAATTTCATGCATTCTCTGGCATTTATGCCACTGAAAGTTCGTGACAACAAGCTCCCTTTGCTAGTCAGCTAGTTAATGTTATCGCTCTAGCCGTTCGCGGTTTTGCGGGTACGGTAAACGATTCTATGGTTACAGCGAGTTGGACCAATCAGAGACGTCGCTGTTAAGTTTAGGATTGTGGGTAGTGTAGTTTTTCTCCATAAGATTGCGGATAAAAACATGTTTTTCTTATAACAAGGTTGATTTCATACAGACTTCTAGCTTCTACAAGAGCAGAAACCTTTGTTTCACAACCACGTAGCTCGGGGTCAGTCTACCTTGGATGGTTTAGACATTACGGCTGATAATCTGTCTAAATCCTTATGGAGAAAAATCAATGGGATTTTTACTTCCGGAACCGGCTGTGGGCAGGACAGTTGAAGTCTTTGGAGAAATAACTGGGCTAGTTTACTGTGACTACCATTTGAAATGATTGACGGGGGAGTCCCCCCTCCCCCTTGACCTTCTCAAAATGGTACTGCACTCGCACAGAGACAGTATTAAGTCAATTGACTTTAAGGTGTAGATAGGCTATAGCATTCAGACTGGATACCTAAACATTGAATGCATACTAAATAATTCATTTTAATGGTTTGTCTGAAAGGGTTAAATCTATAGGCCTTATAATGTGACCGGCTACTTGACAGGATGTGATGTGCTATAAGCTGTCTTTTCTTCATTTTACAGACAGAGGTGAGACAGACTTACTATAGAGTAAGAAAGCGTCTGTTAATGTCGGCAGCCATTACGCTTGTGGAAACTACATTGCAATTTATATTGTTTTTCTTCTGTTAATTACAGAAACTGAGTTTTCTTTAAATTAAAATATGTGGCACCGGATTCATCCTTCTGTCGTCAATCTGCACCTGCTACATTAGCAATTGGAAAAAACTGTAATCGACAACTATTTTGATAATCGATTAGTCGGTTTGAGTCATTTTTTAAGACAAAAGTAAAAAATTCGTTGATTCCAGCTTGTTAAATGTGAATATGTTCTAGCGTCTCTCCTCTGTGACAGTAAACTGAATATCTTTGAGTTGTGGGCAAAACAAGACATTTGAGGACGTCATCTTGGGCTTTTGGGAAACACTGATCAACATTTTCTGACATTTTATAGACCAAACAACTAATCGATTAATCGAGAAAATATTCAACAGATTAATCGACTATGAAAATAATCCCAAATCCCTAAACCCTAATCGTTATGTACAAGTGCATTGCATTGGAAGCCCTGGATATAAGCCTCCCTCTCTATCTCTCTTAAAGATTTTTGTTCTCTCTGTTTTGTCATTTAGTAAACTTTATAGATTTCAACCATATTATTCCTTCTTGAGTCCCTTTTAAAAATAACTTAGATTAATGTATGAATTGAATAGTGATTGTGTGACCTATGATGAGGGAACAACCAGTGATACCCTTGGTAGTACCATCAAATGATAGCCTATAGCGATGTCATCAGGATACACATACACCAGTAGGCAGTGGCCCACCTTACCGGGTGACCGCGTCCAACAGAATTTATAGTTTACCCACCTCTTTTTTTACCACTACACCTCTGCATACAACGTATCATTTTGAGTAAAAAAAACGAACGACGAAAGTCAAAGGTACAAGACTGTGTACATATCGTCATCTCAGAGCGAAGGACCTACTCATCCCATAAACCACCGCGCACCACTGAATAAAGTAAGCTACGTTAGTTTAGCTAACAGCTAATTCGGCTAACAGCTAGCTGAGACAGCATGTAATAACTTTAAAAGACCCTCAAAATAAAACCTGAAAATAACTGTTAACATATATAACAGCTGTTACGTCAGCTGTAGCCAGCTTTACACTGTGTTAAGTTTGAGTTAACGTTATTTTAGACTGAATCAAGCTGTCAGCTAGCGGTTAGCCGAATTAGCTGTTAGCTAAACTAACGTTAGCTTCCCGGCAGAGGCTAACGTCAGAAACGTGGATCGTGATTCGTACAGTGTCGTAAATCCTCGTGGCGGACATAGACTGTGTATAGAATGGACCAACAGATCCCGTTGCTCTGGACGGAGACCAGTGAAGGATATTAGAAGCACTTTTCCGGTGAGCGCTAATTGTTACTGAGCAGTCTCTAACTGAGAGAGACGACGTAAATGTGACGTGAGCAACCTGTCTGAAAGTTGTAAGTCTTCTGGTAGCTGTGCCAAGAGAAATCTCAATCATTCCCAATCTTGCAGAGATGGAGAGCGTAGGTATATGTAAGGAGATAACATGGACACAGGCTAACTATTGCTAACTAAAATGCTAGTTAACATTAGTAATTAAACGTAAACAGCTAATGTAAGTCGAAACTGCCTGCGAGCTTCTCCTGTACTATACGGTAATTCCTCTACTATGCGACAGTAAGTTGCGTGGTTATGACACAATCGTTAGCCTATTTTTACAAAAACGTCTGCTACGGAGCCATAACGTGAGGTACAAGGTAATGGAGCCGTTTATACATTGTCGTGTTTCTTTAGAAATAAACAATGGACAAATAGAGTCTTTAAACGCTTCAGATGTAAAGTGATCTGAAGCTGTCAAAGTGACGTCAAAATGAATGGCAGTCAATGGAATGCTAACATCGGGTAGTTAGTTGGCTGACTTGCAACAAATGCTGGTTGAAGAATGGGATGCCATCCCACAGCAGTGTGTGACCAGGCTGGTGACCAACATGAGGAGGAAGTGCCAGGCTGTTGTGGCTGTGTATGGTTCTTCCACACGCTACTGAGGCTCCTGTTTGTAAAATGAATAAATTGTCAAATTGCCAATATGTCTTGTTTCTTCAAACTTCAATCACCCAATCCACCAAAAACCAAACGAGTCAATGGCAGAATAAGCTGTTTGGCATTGACATTGACAGAGACGATATGGCAAATTTCTTATGGGCGCAACCCACATACTCAGCGCTGCTGCTCATCCCACAAATGCATGTTCCTTACAAATGGACTACCATTCTAAAGAGAACTAAACAGGCTTTCCAACGGTATAAGACTTATTGCCAAAAAGCATGGTTACCACAGAGAAATAATCTACCAAACACAAATTTCCTTACTTTTTGTGCTAAGTTTATATAGAGGCTCAGTCCTCGATGCAGCAGCCGCTGGTTCAGTTCTGACCTGCAGCAGTTTCCTGCATGTCATTTCCCCTTTCATGTCTAACCTGTTACAATAAAGGCCTAAATGCCAAAAAAGTATCTTTAAAAAAAAAAAAACATAACAATAAGGCAGAGCGCTTGCGCAGACAACAGGGTGTTCAACGCACCCCCGTTTAAGTTAAAAAAACAAACATGTTGCTACGTTTTGTCGGGGCTAAAAGTGGCCCAGGTGCCCTCAGACTTTCCCTCCTTTTCCTATCACCTGACTGCCACACCCATCTACTAACCTCTTTCCACTTCCTTAATCAGCCTGCAGTTACCTGACCTTCCCCGCCTACTCTCTCACCTGTTTCCACTTCCCTCATCAGCCCTGCAGTTACCTGACCTTCCCCCGCCTACTCTCTTACCTGTTTCCACTTCCCTCATCAGCCCTGCAGTTTATACCCCGCCCTTTTCCATACACTCGTTGCCGGTTTGTCACAGTTGCCATGTGTCTCATGCCTTTGAGTTCCAACCGTTTGTAGTTCTGATCTGATCTGTTTCCCTCTTTTATCCAGTCGTCATGCTAAGCTAAGCTAACCAGGTTTGGCCTCATATTAAGCGCAACGTTACAGACATGAGTGGTATTTCCCAAACTGTCTGATGCAGAAGATCCCACTCAGATGATAGTCTAAACATTTTTTAGACTTTTTCCCCTTCATTCATTTTTAGTCCAGGTTGTGTTTTTCCAATTAAAGGAGCAGTTGTTCAGCCTCTGTTTGGTCATCCACTGTTGAAAAGAAGAGACACTCTCACAATCTGGTTGCCGATTCGCTTTTTAGTTATAGACTATTTAAGTTGTAAGCTAGTATAATATACCTTGCCTACTATTCCAGACTATATATTTTTTTCATTTCTCAATCCAGAGAGCGATGAATTTTTCCCAATGAAATTTACTTGTTACTTGCATTTGGGATTGAAACCCTTAAATTGTATGTCTGGCCCGGAGGAATAAAGAAAGCTGCATTTCATCCTCTTTATTTCCAAGCACTTAGCCTGATCAGATTATCATACAGTTATTAAATGACCCGGGACGTAATAACTTAAAAGCAGAGCAGAGGTATGCAGAGATTCAACGCCACTTCAAGGTCACCAAATCCGTCTCGAATCCCACTCAGTCCTGACGTTTTGTCTCTTTCTTCTGTCCTCTTCCATTGGCCATTATTACAGTGAAGGAAGGACAGAAGGAGGGAGAGAGAGAAACGTGTATAAGAGAAGACGGGGACAAGATGGAAGAAAAAGAAGAAAGGGAGGAAAGCAACAGACACATACTTCTTATTAAAGTTATTTGACAGCACCTTTTACAGACAAAGCCGCAAAGACCTTTACATAATAACATTGTTAAAATAAGACCCAAACAGTAAAATCAGAAAGAAATAAAATACCACTGGAAATAAAAATTAAGAAGACTTGAAAACACAAATTTACAAACACGAGATAAAAGCCAGTTTAAACAAGTGAGTCTTCAGCTGCTTTTTAAAAGCATCACGACAACGCTGTTTGCTGCTGTACCAACCTTCCTATGTGCTTTTTTTCTTGGCACATACAGGGACTCTCGACTAGGATCTTTATGTTCATGTGGTTGTTTGTTTAGATTTGATTCATGCTCTCAGCAGAGTTCTTGTTGCTCAGATTCTTTTAGAGCTCCCTTAAAGCTCCCAACTCCTCATCTGTCTTTTTATTCTCTATACTGCTTTTAAGCTATTGCTGATTTAATTCACTCTTCTAACTTTGTTCTTTTTTGACGTTGGTTTTACCGTGCAAGTTGTTTTATGATGTTGTTTGTTATGTAGTTTTTTATTTATGTAGCCTGCTGTTGTTTATTTATGTATCGAGGCATACTTCTCCCCATCTGCCCTCTCTTGTAAATCACTTTGGGTCAGCTTATGTTGCTTTAAATGTGCTATATAAATAAAGATGAGAGGAGGATTTTGCCAACAAATCTTACAATATAACCATTTGATATGGATGGATGGATGTCTTGCTTTGCAAAGAGCTGCAATAATAGTTTTCACAGAATATCAACGTTGGCTGCTGCTGTCACCTGACACTGCAGCCCAGTCTCATGGCAGTTCGTGAAATGGTCACGTTATTAAATCTATTGATTCGTGAACAGGACATGAATATGTCGTTTTTTTCGTGTAGTGATTACGAATTTTAATTTAATGTATTTAAATGGTAAGCATATTTCGTGATCACAGCACGACAATGGTAGGGAGTAGTATTGAAAGCCAAAGAACACAGGACTTTCACCCCGGAGAGCGGGGGTCGCGTCCCGCGTGTTGCTGTTCCATTCCGCGGCGTGTCCGCCGTGTGACGGTTCCTTTCCCAGTTCTTTTTTTTTCCTAACCTCAACCGTCCCTTTGTAGCGTGCCACAGAGACCGCGGATCGTGTGTGTGCGCCCGGGTAACGCATCCCCGTGTGGCAGTCCGTCTGTTGCAAAATTAAATTCGTAACCTGTACACGAAATGAAATTCGTAACCTGTACACGAAATAAACGAGAAAATCGTGACCTGTACACGTATCAATAAATAAAAATAACGTGACCATTTCACGAACTGGCGTGAGACCGGGTTTGACACTGACACTGAACATTTTCATAAGATCTCTGGGTAAAACTGCATACAGTGAGAAAGGTGGGATCACCGGTATTATATATAGAAGAACTAGTTAGTACTATGAAACTATTGACGACGTTTTTAGGGGCCACTGGAAATTCCGGCGGATGTTCCTCATTTCAGCCGGCCATCCGTCACCTTGCGCTTTCTTTGTGTTGGCATTCTAAACTCTTTTTTTCTCGATTTCTGAGGACTATGGTTAACTGCTCCTCAGATCTCTGCAGGGTAAATCCAGACAGCTAGCTAGACTATCTGTCCAATCTGAGTTTTCTGTTGCGCGACTAAATGTATGTCTTGAATGTACACATGTTCCACCAAAACAAGTTCCTTCCCAAGGCTATTTTGCAGCGGCTCTGGAGCTCCGTCCAGCACTTAGTACCGCCCATAACAACTGTAATTGGTTTAAAGAAATGCCAATAAACCAGAGCATGTTTTTCTCCCATCCCAGAATGCTATGTGGACTCGCCAGACCCTCCTCCACAGCGCTGTGAACAAAGGTCTGGCAATGTGAGACTACTAAGAAACAGACTCTTATTTTCACCTTTTTTACTTCATTGCCTTTATTGCTCCTCAGTTTACCTTTGAGCTGACAAACTTGTCACCTTGCTCATTTTTTAAAGGCTTCACATTTGCATGAGACAAACCAATAGCAGAAAATACCACCAAAAAAAGCAATTCTGAGATTCATGCAATGATGAATGATGAAATAACACACCATAAACACGCACTGGGGTCCGTCAGTGCTTGATGTTGTTTTTCCATCAGTTGGCAGATGTTGAAACAAATGTTCACACACAAAACAAAAAGTAACCGTGAGAGAGAGAAGGGACTCGTGTGTGTTTTGGTGCTCCACTGTGACTGTGATGTGTAGCAGCCTGAGGCAGTCAGGACGTTCTGCTGTGGGTTTTTTTGTTCTCTGGCTGACTTCCATACATCATGGAAAGTCTAATGTCTCCCGACAGGGCTGGCGTGATGTTTTGGGGGTCTCAGAGACAGGTGGATAGTCCGCCCCGCTGGGCAGAGCCAAACATGTCAAGAGGCTGCAGCGCTGTGATTAAAAATGACTCCGTAAGCTACACCTGCAAGAAGTTCTTCTGGTTGCCACAGAGGAAACCTTTGGTCATAAAAATATCTAAAATAGGAAAATAAATCCCATAGTCTTATCATAAGGGGAATGACAGGCTTAGTGGTTAGGGTTGTATTTTGTAGTGGCCAAATCAAATCTTATTAAATCCACTTCTGTCAGCAGTAGGGACAGTTAGTCTTGACTCGTTCTTTATTTCCAATTCTTTAGTTAAGTTTGCAGTCACGTACCCACAGAATAGACATCACGCGTTACGTTTTGTAAATTTATTAGCAAACTTTCCTATTTTCATTCAAACATTTCCCCGAGCTTCTCTCAGACAGAAATCCACATTGAAAACGTCCAACCTGCTGTTCTAACTTTCCGACTTTTGTCACATTACTTATTTGTTACAAACTTTACATTACTTTTTTTTTACGGCAAACGCAATGCAACTTAATGCACTCCAAATACACAAACACGCTGCAAATACAGAAACAATGCTAAAAGAAAAGCACACAATCCCAGAGAGAGAGAGAGAGAGAGAGAGAGAGAGAGAGAGAGAGAGAGAGAGAGAGAGAGAGAGAGAGAGAGAGAGAGAGACGATGTGCACCGTTGTGAAACAGTGTGCCTACTTTGAGATCATAGACTGTAAATATTAAGTCTATGTTTGAGATATGTTTTCTCTCGTTTGGTGGGTGTGTCTCTAGTTTATTGGCTCAGGTCACAGGTGATACCCAATCAGCAGAGACGTGTCTGTAAACTCGTAGTAATATAAAGGCAGAACGCTCTCTCCTCGTCCCAGAGGGACAATTCTCTTAATTTTTTTTTAAGTCACTACTGTATGTACAGTATATAATTTTTATGTGATAATATCTTTCAAATTATCCTCACAACTTACATTTTTGTTTCTAGAACAATCAGACAATCCAGATGTTGCTTTTAGCTCTCTATTCTCTTTTGGATCTCATCCCTCGTCTCGTCTTTTTTGGTACTGCCACTGGGGGGGTGCAGAAGTTGGACATTTTTGAATATTACACACAGTGACTTTAATTTCATAATAGAAGATATATTATGAAAGAGCAAAATACAAATTGTGAAATGTATCATTCAAGTTAGTTTAGTGTAGTAGGCCCAATTCCTAAACATATATAGCCAAAATGTTCAACAACACATGTCCTTGCAATTTTAAGAAATGCTTAAAACATTGTATGTATCTGCAACAAAACAATTTTGTGTATCTTTTGACAGCAAACAAACAAGAAAACCGAATGGAAAACATAACCTGGTGTATATACATCATATGGTTGCTGTACTGATTTTACTGGGGATTTTCCCCACTTGGCTTTAATGTTCTTCCCACCCTACATGGAGCAAATGTATTTTACTATAGCATATATTTAAATATGGAGACAGTAGTGACTTACAGTAACAGTGGGAGTTAAGCACCATCAGATCAACATATTCAACTATGTATGGCTTTTCTAACATAAGTAATGACCAAAGCACCATTTTGGACCTCTGAAGAACCATTTTGTTTTCCCGAGTGCCGGATGTGAGAGAGAAAGGCGGCTGGTTCCTCGTAAACTGTGGGAAGGCTAATGTGTCTTGTTGGGTTTGTGTGAGCTGCGGGGCCAGGAGGTGAAGGCAAGGTCTCTACGGTAAAAATAACTACAATTATAAACTGCATTTCTATTCGAGCTAGAATAAGACTGTGCTTCATGTATATACTTTATACTTATACTTACATTATACTTTATCAGGAAATCCAACACATTCTCACTCCCAAGTCGTAACATGTGGACGCTTGATCAGGAACCCTTGGCTTCACGTTTCAACGCAATGGGCGCCCCTCGGCGTAATATTCCAACGTAGTGCACAAGTGAGACCTGGGTGCAAAAATATTTAAATATCAAGACAAGTAGACAGCAGTAGGCAGGCATAAATGGAAAAATCCAATCCAAATTAAAGATTAAACACATTTATAAAAAAAAAAAGAAAAGGTAGAAAAGTATGAAGTGCATTCTAAAATGACATTGATGCCAATACAAAGACGTATGACTATGTAAAACAGTCACAGTTAAAATAAATTAGGTGTCTAATAATATTTTTGAATCGACCCGTTGGTATCAGTGCATCCCTTTTTAGATTACTCTGTAAATTATTCCTGAGAAATGGGGCAAAATATCTAAGGCTGTCTTTCCAAGATTACTTTTTACTGCAGGGACAGAAAGTTTAGGCCAATCCTAAGAATTGGCTTATATCATGTTAGATATGAAGTAAAATGTGGGCGATAAGGATCAATGATGTCAGATTCATTGGATTCATACAGCAGTGTGTGAGGGGAATGGGCTATATATGCTATACATACTGAAGCAATCTATAAGGAAGCACAGCACCATGTCGGCAGCTAATATGGGGCATTCAGCAGAGTTAATGGTATCTTAAAGGAATATGTTGTGTTTTGTGTGTTCTGTATAATCGTGTGTGTGTATATATATATATATATATATATATATATATATATATATATATATATATATATATATATATGTATATATATATATATATATATATATATATATATGTGTATATGTATAATAACTTACCTTTTTTCTATATTGTATCCTTTGATGTGACACGTCTAAGCTTCTCTATGAGTTTTTGGTTGTCTATCTGGGGAATGGATTTATTTTTATGTG
The DNA here is from genome assembly GCA_023566125.1 of Zingel zingel. Lineage (NCBI taxonomy): Eukaryota > Metazoa > Chordata > Actinopteri > Perciformes > Percidae > Zingel > Zingel zingel. The sequence goes on along the minus strand of CM042316.1, from coordinate 37,633,036 downwards.
AATATAACATGTATGTGTGTATATTTATTTGTAAATGTATTCATTTATGAACATTTCTGTTCATGTTTTCAGCCGGTGGTGTTGCCTACATACAGTTTTTGTTTTATTGCGGTACAGATCGGCGACCTGTGACAGATGGAAAAGTCTGTCTCCTAAATGAACAATATGTCAGTGTAAAATCATGCAGAGGATCCGTTACTGCGAGGAACTCGCTGCATCGTTAGCATGGAGTTCATTTGGGGGAGATGAATCAGTTCATGTAATGTTTCAACTTACAGATTAGCTAGAGCCTCAGCCTTTCCCAACTCATGAATAGCATTAAAGTGAAACATGTCTTATACAGAACATACATTTCATTGCTTTTTTATAATAAACTCGGAACCAAATCAATGAATGATTATAATAATTACAAGAACACTATGTTTCCTTTAAACAAGTAACCTAAAATAACCTTGTGTTGGTTAGAGGTTCAGAGTAGATTTGAGTTACTGGAACACTGCTGTACTCCGGTTGGATAGTAAAAAATGTGTGTCACATCCAATTCTACACTGTCAAACTTTTCACTGTAAATTTACAGTAATATACTGGCCAGTAAACTACTGTTTATTTACAGTAAGCATACTATTTTTAAAGTTTAATGTATTTTACTGTAAAAAGACATACAGTTTCTTAGTGTATTATTTGCATTTACTGTAATATACTGGCTGCAGTGTAATTCCCGCCTTTTCCTTTATTTTCCCAAGATGCATTGGTATAAACAGTAAATACCTGAAATCATCCCATCATCACATTCGCAGATAGTGCTGTAATATCAATATTTTTGCATTGCCATTTACAGTATGATCCTGTATAACATTAAAACGGTAAGATATTGTGAGATTTTAGCTGTAAACGTATATCAAAGGTTTACAGTGACAGAATTAATAAATAAAAAAACCATAAAAATATTGCGATGGAGGTAATCACACACATAAACACTGTGACTAGTCTCTGTCTGTCTTATAAACACAAATTTAGGATTGCATTACTAATGCATTACATTAATTTCTGCCATCTTCTTCACACAGTCTCATTCACACTCAGCCTGATACACTGCTCTCAGTTCATATTTGTATGTTCATAAGATTACCTATAGGAGCTGCCTGTATCCTCATTATGCTAATCTGTCCTCGTCAGCCCACACAGCCGCTCTGGATCCTGCTCTCTGCTTCAGCTGCAGCGCAACACTTATTCCAATTTAAATCAGAGTTCATCCTGCACTGCAGCTCTGGAGGACTTGGTGAATTTCCAACCGACAAAAATTACAAAACCAACTGCGTGTTTGTAAAGGAACCATTGTCTCACCCTCTGTTATACAGAGACAGTGAAATAGTATTTATGTCACGATGTTGGAACAATAAAACTATATAATCTATATAATCACGTTGTAAAGATGTAAAGTTTGAGGATCCTCTGTGTTAATTTAATGAAAATGTAATTTTATGTAATTGTAATCTATTATCATTTCAACTTTATGTCTGATGGTTTTCTTTTCTTTCAGTTTGGCATATAGCGGATAGCTCAAAATACTACAATACGCACGGGCAACATCTGCCGTTATCATTAAGAAGACTCCAGTCAGAGGTACAATTCAGAGTTGTAGAAAATCCAAAACACATTGTTGTTGCTACTGCGAATAAAACGCTGCAACAAAATTACCAAATTCCTCCATAATTGACCCCGACTTCAAATGTGAAATGACTGAAGCTGTTTTATCAGGTATCTACAGAGTGCAATCTTTAGTTTAGCAGTGAACGCAACAGAACTGGAACGCTCCTTTTCTTTTAGTAAACTTCTCTCCTTAAACCTGTATTAATTGGATTTATTTTTGCCCCTTGGGGGCAGTGTGTGAACACAATATTGACATTATCGCCTTATGAAATTGATATGTTGAACGGAACAATATCAGCATTCATTTGGGGTTGTGTTTACGTCCACCTGATGAACACAAGTCCAATACACGCTCTTTTTAACCAGCTGTCGCTAAACTCTGTTGGTTTTACTGCAGGGAAGGAAGCGTTCAGTGGAGTTTTGGAGCTTTTCACTGAAAACAGCTGCAACGCTGAAACACTCCCACTCAAAAACTTTACTGAAAACAGTAAAGTTTCCGACTGTAAAACCCCAACGATGAGCTAAAAGATGAAATGCTCTGCAGAGCTGAGGGGAACTGATAACTCTCCGTGGGCTCGTCACTCACCGTTCCTTGTGGAACAATATCCCAAGTAACATACGTTTTATCACAGGAAAGGTATGTTTAAAAAAAGTCAAATCTTACCTTCACTTAAATTATTTATCATGAGGTTTTTTTTTTATCTTATTGTGTGGTTGAAAATATTTTATTTCCTTCTTTGTCAATGTGAACTACCTTGGTGTTAGCTATGTAATATACAGTAATATATAACTTTGTTTTCAATATATATCTTTATTTGCTTGGTTTTTTTGTTGTTTTTATTTTTATTTTGGTTGCTTCCTTGTTATTTAGTTTTATACGCAGATATTGTTATGTTTATTTCCTTTCTGTATGTGTCATGAAATGCTTTAATATTGTCTGATTAAATGTTGTTTTGGACCCCAGGAAGACTAGCTGGTCGTCTAGGCGTCAGCTAATGGGGATCCTTATAATAAATACAAATACAGTTACAAATAATCGAGTGACCCTTTTCACGTTACGTGCAGTCACTTCATCCATTGTCATTCTAAAATGTTGATTAGAGCAGCTTTAAGCATTAGCTGTCATCCAGATGTGTCTTACCTTCAGTGCAACACAAGCTCCATTTTCTTTCCTGAAAACATCACAAGAAGACACAGAAATCCGAGCGCAGGAGTAGAAATAGAATGGAAAAGAGCTTTATGTACTGAAATAAGAGGCCGACAGAATATGTAGAGAGTATTTTTTTATGTTGTTTGTAAGTAAAAAAAAGACACCAGAAGAAGGGAGCAGAACTTATTTGCCTTCTGATTTTGCCGCCATCCACAACAACACCAGTTAGACACATCAAGCACTGCGTACTAGGCTTCCCTTTGTACCGTAGAAAATGTATTTATTAAAGCATAGGCTCCAGAACACAAAAAAAAAGGAACAACAACTGCAAGATTGCAGAACATATAATGTACCATAAAATTGATAAAGAAATCACTGTACACGCTACAGTGCTTTTAAAAATCACAGCTTTTGCAATGCAGTTAATAGAACTTATGGTCTGTATATATGATTTTTTTTCACACATATAATAAACATTCAATAAATCTCAAATATGTCTTCTTTTGGGAACATCTAGAATAATGGCAAATAAATGTACATCTGTAAGTTTGAGTTAGAAATGTTATCACAGCAGAACAAACGGCAGACACGAAGTACAATCATTGTTCATTACTTAGCTCAGCTGACTGCCGTTCTGTAAAACAGAGAAGAGATATGGATGAAAGATGATGAGGAGCAATTTAGAAATAAATTAACATCAGGATCCAACGATTCTGTGGGACTTAATATTTCTAATGGCTCTAACATGAAACATAAAACATAAATGTAAAACATTTTTACTGTAAATTTACAGTAACTACTACTACTGTTTATTTACAGTATGCATACTGTTTTTAAATGTTACGGGATTTTACTGTAAATAGACAGTTTCTTACTGTATTTGGATTTACAGTAAAAAACTAGCTGCAGCGAAATCCCCGCCTTTTTGTTTATTTTCCCAAGATGCATTGGTATTAACAGTAAATGCCTGTAATCTGTAACATTTGCAGATAGTGCTGTGATATCATTTTCTCCCAGAATGCATTGCCATTTACAGTATGATCCTGTATAACATTAAAACGGTAAGAAACTGTGAGATTTGAGCTGTAAATTTACACCAGAGGTTTACAGTGTACGTAGTTGCTCTAATCTCATTAGTGCAACCAGATCAGTCATTTCTCTTGTTTATATATATATATATTATATATATATATATATATATATATATATATATATATATATATATATATATATATATATATATATATATATATATATATATATATCTATCAACAAGTGTGTATTTCACTTTTGAGGTCACTTAAAATATTTTGAGGTGTCATTGTAGGAAAATGTGTCACTGTTGGGAGGTGTTCGGTGAAATGCAGCTTACATCTGCTGGATATTGATTCAGTTTTAACAAATCATCTTCTCTCTTTCGGCTCTAGGACTTTGTGCGACAAAACTTACATTTCAGAGGAATTCACTTTTTTTTGTTAAAACCTGCAGACTGTATGTAGACACACATGCAGTCAGATAGTTCTTTTCAAAACTAGAAGTCAAGCTCTTTTCTTAACTACAAATTCTCTTTAGTTGCCAAAAATATTCATTTTAATTAAAAATGGCATTATCATACAAATGATATATTTTTTTTTAAAAGCCAATATCTCATTAAACTCTGAATCAATGTTTAAATTTCATATAAAATATATTGCATTAAAGAGTGCTTTCTTTGAAGCAAATGGAGTTTGGCATACAATAACTCTTCATTTCTAAAAGAGCAAAAATCTTTATAGCACTTGAAGGGTTTTATTCCAAAACGCTTAATAAGCACTTTTATTGCAGCAGCTTCTGAACTGATTCATCCAATTATCTTTGCTGGTACTAAATATGTAATATGTCTTTACAAGAGGGAGAAAAAAAGTTTCTTGTGACTGATTTAAAGTGAAAAATAGAGAGCAGTAACAAATTGTGAATTGTTATTCTAATATCTCTCTCTGCTCTGTCCTTAAAAAGACCTGCAGGGCATTAGGGTGATATCATAAAAGAGCAGATAATGTCGTCTGCATTATTCACAGTTACACGTTTCAGATTTGTTAAATAAAGCCCTTTGGAAAGAAACCCTTCAAGCGATCCTGCCTTCCTACTGTGGATTCTATCAGACTGCGTTGCTCAGCATGTGAATTGCCAATAATTAAGTGATTGTGTATCTTTTAGATTCAAAACATCTGCTGTTTGTGCTGGCAAACGCCCCACCACTCTCATACTGCGTAAGGCAATGTAAAGTAAGGCAGGCTGTTGCAGAGGAAGAGAGGTGTTATGGATAAATACAGAACAAAATTGCAGAGAGTGACGAGTGGTGGTGGCCATTATTTGGTTGATTGCTGTGAACAGTAATGACGGAGCTTTGTCTTGGTAAGGTGGCATAGCATTGCTTAGTGTAAATAGGGTGGGATGTGTGTTTTCTGTAATCACACAGTACAGACATGTTCATAACATATTTCAGCTGTAATTGACCATTGAGTTATAGCAGGCTTATAAGTGCTTTAATTGCATGTACACTGAAGAGACAAATATATAGATGATAGTGCTGCTATAGGTAGGAGAAAGAGAGGCAAGTCATATTAACATTTGAAGAATTGTATCCCCCAAATAAGATAAATGGATTCCTGGACTTGCAAAATAATTACATTTGAGAGCACGCTAGATTAATGATTTAGCAACCAGCATCACTTCTTTCTAATGTAGAGCACACTGGAGCTTTAGATGTATCACTGTGATATGACATATATGATTGACTTCCCCCATAATCAATTAGCATTAGAATATCATGATGTTGCTATTTCTGACATTGACCTTCCATTACTCGGACAGATTGCCATTTAGTCTATTGATTGCAGCTCATTTGCTGGAGTGCTGTAGCGGTGGGAAGAGTTCTCCCTTCATGATAAAACGACAGCATGAAGTGCATATCGAAAGACTAACTGGGTGCAGTGAAGAAGTGGTCGCACTAGAAAAGGGGTGTCAAAATCATTTTAGTTCATGGGCCACATACCCCTAATTTGATCTCAAATGGGCTAGACTAGTAAACCACTCCAGAAAGATCGGAAACTTTATCTGCCACAGAGTTTCTTGTCAGCTTGATGTTGGCAAACGCAAGTTGCTTCTGCAAAGACAGCGTTCAAAAGCCATTGTAGGAAAAAAAAGAATGTTACGGACCTGGGAGAGAGGGTTAATATTCTGAGAAAAAAACGTACTAAGATTAGAGTCGTAAATTTACGGATAAAGAACTTGGATATTCTCTGAGATTAAAGTGGTACATTTGCAATTTGAATGAATCTCTGCAGATTTCACACTTTGCAAAGTCATCCAGTGGGCCTGATTGGACCCTTTGGCGGGCCGGTTCTGGCCCACAGGCCGTATGTTTGACACCCCTGCACTAAAAGGTCGGTACGTATTTCATCCCTTCAGTGTGAGTTAAAGAAGCCACACATCCTGATGTTTTTCTTTACCCTCAACTATTAAAAACACAAATGCTGTATTCTTGCTCCTCCATCGGGAACCATGAATACTCAGAGGGATTCATTAAATTAGTAATTATAACGACTACTAATAAACGTTAACAGTTTAGAAGGGACGCTGACGTATCACTTGTTAATGTTGGACAGTAGTGCCCTCTGTAACCTTGCATGCTGGTTGTAAACAGAGTCTTCTCCAGGGACAGTGAGGGTGTTCATGGATGCAGAACAGAGAGACATCCAGTATTCATGGTCCCACAACATAAATAATTCGCTCTAATGCTCTCTAGATTCAGCGTGCCCCATTATGCCTGCCTGTATCATGGAATTACGATACATCGGTATGTTTCTAACACTGCACTGCAGTTTGTCATACCTGCACTGTTACAGTACAGTAGGATGATTTTCTTTGCTTTGTTGCAGGCTTTGGTTTAGTTCAGATACACTCTAAACCTGGTGGACAACTCAAACATTTACTGGCCTACTTACAAAAGGTTCCACCATGGATGTCCACATCAATCCTCAGAAACAAGGCCACAGCTTTATATTCCAATGGGAAAACTGGAACATACGGTACAACGCCCGCAAAGGCCAAGTACAGGCTGCATGTGCATTGGAAGCACTCCTTCTCTGCAAGAAGTGAGGCTATCCAATTTATCTTCATTCCTACATCCACCACACTTCACAGGAGCAACCTGGGACTCTCTTTTGGGGTTTACTGAGATATTTTATTCTTAGATAAAAAAGGGAACATGCAAAAAAAAAGTGAAAGGAACAGATGAGGAGGGAGGGATATCAATACACAGCCTCTAAGAGGATAGGTGTGCTATTTGCCCAAGGGGGTAAGCTTCTCCTCGGACCGAGAAGACCCTATGGCGCCATTTTTATGCTACAAAGCCATCACCTCCCATTAGCATTCCATTGACTGCCATTCATTTTGGCGCCACTTTGACAGCGAATAACTTTACATCTGAAGCGTTTAAAGACTCTATTTGTCCATTGTTTATTTCTAAAGAAACACAATGTATAAAAGGCTCCATTACCTTGTACCTCACGTTATGGCTCCGTAGTAGACGTTTTTGTAAAAATAGGCTAACGATTGTGTCATAACCACGGGACTTACTGTCGCATAGTAGAGGAATTACCGTATAGTACAGGAGAAGCTTGCAGGCAGTTTCGACTTACATTAGCTGTTTATGTTTAATTGATAATGTTAACTAGCATTTTAGTTAGCAGTAATTAGCCTGTGCCCATGTTATCTCCTTACATATACCTACGATCTCCGTCTCTGCAAGATTGGGAATGATTGAGATTTCTCTTGGCACAGCTACCAGAAGACTTCCAACTTTCAGACACGTTGCTCATGGCACATTTACGTCGTCTCTCTCAGTTGGAGGCTGCGCAGTAACGCTCGGCGCTCACCAGAAAAGTGCTTCTAATATCCTTCACTGGTCTCCGTCCAGAGCAACGGGATCTGTTGGTCCATTCTTATACACTGTCTATCTATTTGCCGTAGCGCTCACAAAGACGGATAACTAACTAGCACTAGCTAGCATGAAGTAAAAGCAGCCGAGACATTTCCTGGGCAAATGTTGAATTTGATTAGTAATTAAATCAATCTGACTGTCTGCGGTGGCAAGAAAGCTCAAGATTTTGTGTTTCTGAAACTTTTTAATAATGTCATCAGCTAATAAGCCACCTGAGCGCCCTAGATTCAGAGTCTGTGATCTATATGTCAAGAGGCCTACAGGAGCACAGCTAGTTTATCATGGTAGCTGTCACATAGGCTCCTCTGTGGTTCACACAGCTGCTGAATCTGTACAGGCTTCAGCCTTCTGCACTAAAGTAGGTCAACAGAGACTGAAAGACACTGAAACACCTTGAAAGCAGTTCTGGGGATTTGCAGATGACTGTATTGTGGCACCTAACACTTACTTTAAAAGGGAGAGAAACACATTATAGATACCTCCAGTTACACTGTGGATTGTGTTGAAAAATGTCTATATTACAAGTAAAAAGTATTTAAATTACTGAAGAATTTAGTCGATGCATATCATAAAACTGTTTTATTTGTGTTAATCTGCTGAAAACATGTTTATCATGTAGCTTGTACATTCAATACTTAACTGTAACCAATATTTTAAATACAGGAACATGACTGAATACATAAAAACGTTATGTTTTTCTAATGGACAAGGTGTGTTTTGTGAGCTTTCTTACTTTCCTTGACTTTAATCTGCTACATCGTTCATTGTTTTGATGATCTGAGCTGCTTTCAGAGAGCAATTTTTTAATCTAAATTTACTGTCCATGCAGAAGCACAGTTCAACTGTAATCTCTCCATGTGGGATGTGCGGGACATTGGAAAAGACAAAATGCAAACAGCAGCACCTTCTGTCGGTTCTTAGATACATCATGTGTTTACATGGAGGTTTTGCAGTCAAGTTCTTACACAAAAATACCATTTTACATCTCTCTTACTGTAGTTTATGAAACCACTCTGAGCAACTTACCTCCTGTATCCTCAGAGGCCGTTGTGGTTCTGACAACCTACAGCACCGTTGGGAGCTGTTCTAAGGCACATTAACATTCATCACAACACCGGCAGCACACTTTAGGAACAATTGCTCTGCTTTTTCCCGCGTATTCACCTCTAAGAAGATGTTGGCAGTTTGACATGTTGCTGCTTATCATATTGGTTCAGCTACAGTCTAGTATAGTTTAGCTGTGATTGAGATGGTACAGACTAAATGACAGACTCACTAATCCATACCTAAACAAGGGAGAGCTGACTTAGCCAATGCAGCTTCATGTGTTTATCCTCTAATCTTTCTTTACCACTGCCTATATTGACAGGTGTGTCTAAAGATATGGCCAGGTGTGGGGCAAAAGAGGCAGATTATAATACATGTATGACCTTAATACATAAAAAAATGAAAAAACATAATCTCATCATTTGTTTTTCTGTGCCAAATGCAAACTTCTTTTTGATAAAGAATATTGAATGATTAGTTTGAATTAGAGAGATAATACAATTGAAGTTTTTTTTATTTTCTTTTTCATGGGTTCTTTATCTTTCAAGTTTAATATATCCATAGTGCATTATGATCTCTAAAGCCATGCATGGCACAGATGAAGGCACTGTATAGTTCTCCTCCATGTGTGTATTTATAAATTCACATTGTTTTATCTGGATTTTTAAGGGCTTTGGCTTTAATTAGTTATTTACAGCAGACATCTGAAACACACACCCCAGATTTTATGTAGCCCAATATGGGAACATTTCACATTTTATTCATGGGGCCAGAAAATCTTGGCAGAGAGCCAAATCTGTCTCAATCTGCCAACTCCTACTGTCCTCTTACTATATGTGAGCTTCCTCGTCTCCTATCTGCTGCTGGCTTGTTCACTGGGCTTCAACCTTATATTACTGACCCAGAAAAGTGTCATTCCACAATATGAGGTTTAAATCAACCAATGAGATTATTTTTGCACCCACAGCACAACACTCTGCACTACACTGTAAAATCTCCCTTTTATATAACATGGTTACAGTTTTAGTACAAAAGTTATAGATAAACATCCAGGTCTTTTCTTTTTTGACAACCTTGTAAATGTGTAGTTTATATGAGTTGACTTGTACACTGTAAAAATGTTTAATTTAGGTTACTTTTAGCTGCCTGGAAGACCCATGTTTTTTTCCTTCTTGTTTGCAGTGACCTAACTTATCAGGAGAGTGTGACATTGTACACTCTATCATACACAGTATGTATAAAACACCACAACACGCTGTGACCTTCTTGCTGGAAGCCGGAGGAACTTCTTTAGTGGTATATGGAGAAAGGTGTGTTGGAGGAGAGTGACAAAAGGTTGGTCGGACCATGCTGTGAATTGTGACTCCATTTCCCAAGGGGATTTGCAACACCAGCTCAAAAAGCCACCAGCCGCTTAGCCGATGGCTTGGAGAGGGCTGAGACGATTTGGCCAGAAGTCACAGGAGCTGATTGGCTGGTTTGTGGAATCATGGTGGATGCGAGGGTGCAGGTGTTTGTTGATCGGATGGCTCTGGTGCACAGGAGGATTGTGGGTAGATGGATATGTCAGAGAGTTGAACCCCACCCTTTCTTAATTGTGATGCCTGTCGTGGGGAGGACGGTGATGCGTGAAAGCGGATCAAACCCTGATTGTATTTAATTCTTGAACTTCCCTAACATGTTGACCCGACTACATCAAGCCCTACATCGAGCCCTCAGAATATCTGAATGGAAGCACATTACCAGGTGCCATGTTGGATCAACTTTTACTGTTGAAACTTACCTCATAACAGCGTATCTACTGCATTATCCAAAGCTTTCAAAGTACCTTGCTTGGCACTGACTTTACAAACAAATGTGTGTGGGCTTACTCCTTAAGACTAAAGATGTTAATTTGCTTCAATGGTTTATTTTACCCATAACCATGTACAAATAAACAAAACCTTTACAGCTTTGTATGGTCACACATTTAGCATTCATTGGTCCATAAGCACTCCTCACGGCGACATGAAAACACTGTTTATAAGACACCGACATTGATTTCTAGCTTCGGCGTCTCATCGTTGCACTGACGTCACAAATGTACCATCCATTCTAACAGTTTCATTGCAAATCAAAATAGTCACATGCAATGATTGAAAAAAATTACATTACCTCATGTCACATAGAAAGTAAGCGAAAAGTTCCATCATTTAGAAATAAGTACTCTTCAGAGATTTGTCTCTCTTTTTTTTTTAAGTCCTAGACATTCTTTCAACAGCGTTGTTGGTCTCATTTGGGTTGTAAACATTAGTTACAGTGCCTAGCTTCATTCACCTGACCGGCTATGTAGCGTCTCTCAAGAGAATTGGTCAATCAACACTATCAATCAACTGATTGAGAGGAAATTGGTCAGTAGTCAATCAATTGTACAAGGAATTTATCATGGAAGGACATGATCGTCTTTGGGCTCAGTTAGGGGCAACAGGACACCAGTGAGAGACTGCAGAACAGACTGAACAGTAGATCAATAAAAGACACCCTGAGAATCACAACTACGTCTCTTTCATCTGTCATCCCTTCTTCCTATCCTCTCTCTTCCTCTATCTCTTCTTCTATGGAACGGTCATAGTCAGGTGGGCGTGGCCTCAGCGGTTGAGGAAGATGGTTGGTTGGTAGGTTGGTTTGTTGTGGCGGAAGCTGGTTGCTGTGCAACTGGCTCCTTGGTGGTTGGCATGGAGACAGGTTAAGGTGGATTCTGACCTGGTAAGGTAGTATGCAGCACGTACAGTAGTATGAACAGTAGAATGTAATATGCAGCTCTGGAGAAAAATACATGAATTTAAAATGGTTGCTGAAGAAAATAAACAGAACAAGTGCACCTTTTGCAGATTAAAGGGCCAGTTCATCCGAATGGCAAAATATTTTCTCACTTAACTCTCGTGGCATTTAACTATGCAGATATATATATATATATATAATTTTTTTTTTTAGATATCTGTCTCTGAGATTTTTGTCAGCATCATCAAGTTTTCATTGGAACTACTTTCTACAGACAAAATAGTCCCAATAAAAACTGTTCTCAGAACACTGCGAGCACCACAAACTAAATTCCATTCACCTCCATTGTTTTGGAGTGGAGGCAGAAAAGTTAGAGACAGATATCTCAAAATCTGGACAAAACGTCACTTATTTTTGGGTGAAATGGCCCTCTATAAATCAAACAACTGGAGGTACACTTGCTTTGTTTCAGAGCAACCTAAGTAACGCTTTGTTTCATTTGCAAACCCTTCATAATCTCGAAGGTGAACGCACCATGATGGTAAAAACAAAACCAAGTGCACCTCACATTTGAACACTTGAACGTCCATTTTAGATGAGTATTTATCCCCAGATCTGTCAGCATGTAACAGTAGATTGTGACAGTAGTATGTTATCGATGGAGAACATCACATGGGGCTGACGTGGTGTGCAGCAAAGGATGGCGCAGGGGAAGGCGGTAGTGGTGGACAGTGATTGGTTGATTTGGTTTGTCAGGTGACTGAGGGGGTTATGAACAGTCGAGTTGAGTCAGATCACATGATGAGGGTTTGCAGCTATAACGTCAGGAGGTTCCATCAGGAGGTATGGAAGCCTGACAGGTTTTAGCTTTTGGTGGACACTGGACAGAACACCCACCCTGAACCCCGCCCTCACATATCCAGCGAGCACACACACACACACACACACACACACACACACACACACACACACACACACACACACACACACACACACACATGCACACATGCACTAAGTGAGCAGACACAGGAACACACAAATTTACCACGTTTTGCATAGACACACAAATAAACACACAGTTTGTTAACTTACACTCACATTCATTCATGACAAACACACACCTGCTCCCCAAACACACACACACACACACACACACACACACACACACACACACACACACACACACACACACACACACACACACACACACACACACACACACACACACACCACGACTCACACAAACACACACTCTTGCCCACCCCCAGACTTGCGATGTGTTACTGTGATGATGCAGAGTGTGGTGGAAGGTGAAGAATAAGACAACGGAAGACAGGTGATGCTAAAATGAACATTTATAATGACTGCTGTTGCTGTCGCAAAATAAGAATCCTTAAAAAAAGACCTCATATATATTAGCACTAGATTGCCCACTTCACTGGTAATCCACAAGTCAAGAAACACAACTCACTAGGTTTTTTTTTCTCTTTACAAACACAATGCTACAATTACATTAAATATTCAATACTCTTTAAGTCAGTTAATGAATGTTGTTAAAAGCAACCACTAAAATACTAAAAAATAAAAACAAAACAATACTAATATTAATTCACCTTTTTCCAGTCGTTCCCTTTTTCGTGTTGCGTTGTTATTTATTAATAGAATCATAATAATAATAGTCTGAGAAATAAATAGCTCATGTGGTGTTATCAGGGCAATGGGGCAGGCAGCATAAATCAAGAGTGGAGCTCAGAGCAATGCGATGAAATGGGGGAGTCTAATCTCACGCAGTCACTGTAATACTTTCAAAATGTCTCTGATGTACAGGCGAAATATGGAGATATGCCACAAGTTTGGTTCTGCAGGTAGCAGGATGGTTGAGTGGCACCTGCAGAAGTTATTCATCTCTAAACTATGATTCTGTGTTATGTAAACTAGGACTGTATTGCACAAAAGTTAGCAGCTCAGCTTCCTCGTTTTGTAGCCCGGGAGGAGCTTAGTATCTTTCTTTTTAAATTTTTTTTAAAAAGTTTGTTCTGTCCACCTCCCTGGGGTTTTTTTTTCTCCAACCTGGAGGAGCCGAGTCGAGCCGTTTTCCACGATGATATGTCTCTAACACGACCAAGCATTTTCAATAACTATGGCTTGATGATAAAAGATACTAGCGCTACTACAACTCACTGTTAGGAAAACATCAACAAATGTACAAAAACAAGCCTACGTTGAGAATGGCTCGGACTACTTCTCAAGGTTAGTATTATTATTCCATGAGCACAGGTATCTAAAGAGTTTTCTAACCAACATGGAAGCTAAACAGCAAATACAGTAGGTAAATCAACACTAATAACAACAGCACAGGTTAACACAGCAGAACTAGCATAGCCAATTATACAGGCAGACCTAACTATCGGATACAGAGGATGAAAAGTGTAATGATCGTCTACCGCGTCCACTAGTACCTCTTTATGCTGCCGGCCCCTTTCTGCTCAACACTTCTCTCTTTACAGCTCGGCAAAAAAATCTGACAAAAGATATTTACAATGAGAGAGAAAAAAAATGAAATTGTGGAGAAACAGTTGTTTAGTGTTTAGTTTTTTTCTTCTTCTTTTTTTGTTTGTCTGCATTTCTTTTTTTTCCGTCCTTTCATATATATATTTTTTTGTTCTTTTTCGACTTATATCTCAGAGAATTGTCCCCAATGATGAGCAACAAACAAACAAACAAAAAAAAAAATCCAATCATATCAGCTAGCATTGCACAGTCTCAGAGAGGTTTTGGGGATGGAATGGAGAGTTATCGTCCAAACAGTTGGATGAACACAGAAGGGGGGTAGGAGGAGGAGGAGGAGGAGGAAGAAGGTCAATAAAGTTCATGAGGGGGGAGGGGGTGATGAAAGTTCAAAAAGTTCAAGAAGACAGAGGATGGCTGCGCAGCTGACGGTGCGTTAACACTCCCCACACCACCGCGCAGGGGCGGTGCGTGTGTCGGCGTGTGTGGCTTGGATGTTAAACAAAAAAACAAACAAATAATCATCATTAGAAAATGGAGTTTTTGAATCTTTCCCATCAAGAAAAATCAAATGGAGAGCGAGAGAGTTTGGTGGGGGAGGGGGGATAGAAAGAGAGAAAAGGTGAGGGGGGAGTAGAAAAAGGGGGGAGGTGAGGAGAGTGAAAGGTGCCCCCAACACTATGGCACACAATCAATGAAGTCCCACAGGCTGAAGAGATGACAGAATTAGGAAAGCAGCTGGCATGAGCGGTAGGGCTTTTTTTAGGTAGGTTGAGAGGCAGGACAGTAGGTAGGTAGCCAACCTGCAGAGGGGTTAATCCTTGTCGGGTTTAGCTCTGTGGGGGGTGGTGAGGAGGAGGAGGAGGAGGAGGAGGAGGAGGAGTGGTGGTGGTAGGGGGCAAGGTGCTGTTCAGTTGAGGCGTCATGAGCGACATCATGTTATGAGGGCGGAGCATGCTGGCTTCATGGGTGCTTCCAGGATGGATGTCCGACACACAAGAACAACTCAAAGAAACGCTTGGAATGGTAGTAGTTGTTGTTGTTGTTGTTGTTGTTGTTGTCTTTTTTTTTTTTTTTTTTTTTTTAGTTTTTAGTTTTTCTCCTCTCTGTTCTATTTTGGCACTCGAGAGAAGAGACTCGTGGGAGGCGGAGGAGGAAAGTGTGTGTATGTTTTGGGCAAGGAGGAGGAGTGGGCTGTGAAAGTGCAAAGAAGAGGGCATGGATGGATGTGTGAGTGTGTGTGTGTGTGTGTGTGTGTGTGTGTGTGTGAGTGTGTGTGTGTGTGTGTGTGTGTGTGTGTGTGTGTGTGTGTGTGTGTGTGTGTGTGCATGGGGTAAACAGGCTACACACAGAAATGGCATTTTGTTAAAACTGGTCTAGGTTAGACAGAGCATACAGTACAAATCAAAAACCAGGAAAAAAAAATCAACAGAGAACGAGAAGAAGGAACAGAAAAACAGTGATATGACAAATGCAGTCTACAGTTGCTGGTGCTTCGATGGGGCCCGAGTTGGGGGAGGAAGGGGGGTGGAAAAGGGGGAAGAGAGGGATCCCATAATATGTCTTAGAGGGTGTTCGAAGAGGTGGGAGGGTCAGTGGTGGGTGTGGGTGAGAGTGGGTTTAAGTTTGTGGAGGTGGCGGTGGCGGTGGAGGGGAGGGACACAAAACAAAATCGGAGGACTATGTCGAGGAGCCACACCCACTGAGAAGCAATGAGGTCACCTGGCGAGCAGGTGAGAGTTGAGTTTGCATTCCTCTACACATCACAATAAAAACAGAAAGGAAAAAACATGACTAGCCGGCTACGTCGCAACACAGACACCACGAGCACGGAGCTGGCCTAAAGCAGACAAACTCAGAGAGAGGGAGAGAGAGAGGAGCATGCACATGTAAATACACTGCTAAATAAACACCTACAGTAAGGCTACACATCTACAGTAGTCTCGCACACTGACCCCCACCTCAGCTCGGCCTGCCATGCACAGTAACAGCAGAGAGTTTAGTGCAAACATGTCGCTAGGAGCAGAAATGGAATTTTTTCTCTATTTATTTTTTTTTTTTGGGGAGTTTTGTAGGAAGCGGGCCATCTCCCATGACAACATCTGTCAGGATACAAAACATGACCACACTAGAAATACTCTGGTTGCATAATAAGGAATGAGTGACTGATAGAGGTGGACAGACTTTGGCAACATTTCTCTTATTTTGTTTGACACTAAAGCCAATAAAGCATCTAATTAGAGAGAGAGAGAGAGAGAGAGAGAGAGAGAGAGAGAGAGAGAGAGAGAGAGAGAGAGAGAGACAGAGAGAGAGAGAGAGAGAGAGAGAGAGAGAGAGAGAGAGAGAGAGAGAACATACTGGAAATGTTAAGTTTTGTTTCTCTCTCCCTGAGATCAGAGCCTGGGATTGCATATTAAAGGAGTGAACACACAATCCGTTTCCAATTCTGCAGCGAGGCACCCGAGGGAGACCGAGAGTGCAGCAAACAGACTTGTGTGTGTGTGTGTGTGTGTGTGTGTGTGTGTGTGTATGTGTGTGTGTGTTTTTGCAGGATTTGTAGGTGAAGGAGGGGAGTTTTCACCTCGCTTTCTCACACACTCTCTTTTTATGAATTTCTCCCAACCCTGTAAAAATACACTGGGCGGGGCTAGAGATGCTCCATGTCATATTTGAGGTCAATAAGGTGCATATCAATGACAGGACAAGCCAGAGCTCAGAGCGTGGGGGGGGGGGGGGGGGGGAGGGACACAGACAAAAGAGTTATACTGAGTTTGACAGTGCGTCGAGAGTTAGTAATGTTAGAATACAAAAACACACGAAAACACACGTAAGCCTCTACTACACGTCGGTGGTCAGAGGAGTGATATGCAAACTTATGCAGAGGTGAGTACATTCATGGACAATCTCGTAGTAATAATTAATAGTCTTAATTTGAAACGAAACTTGTTTATTTTCTGTCTAAAGTTAGGCAGCAACTGAGAACGTTTGTTAGTACAAGCTCGCTCAGCAAGTAGCAAAATAGTTTTAGGTTTGTTCGAGAGTTTTATTCGTATCCCTGTGAGATCTTTAGACAACGACAAAATACTCATTCTGTTGTATCGTCAAAATCTAAAATTTTAACAAACAAACAAACAAACAAACAAACATTTGAACGCGTGTAAAACAATATCAAAATGCTCTACCCTTATCGGCATGCAAAGATTTGTCTCCGAAAAATGAATGACACACTGCCTAATCACTTCTTTTTTGTTTCTGTTTTTTTTGTTTCCTTTTTTTTTTTTTTTTGTCCACGCTTTACTTTGATATCATGCAATATAGACGTGCAAAAAAGATAACATCTATTTCCACAAAATACATTTTCATTGTAACTATAAAAGGCTGTATTTAAGAATGCTATCAAGTCACATTTTTTTAGCATAATTATGCTAACCTATCGCTATGTTGATTTGTCTAGCCCCCAGAGTCATAGTGCTGTTGCATTCTGGGAAGTGTAGTTCCCAGAGGACTGGCTAACCCTCAGCTAACATGGCGGTCCCTCGTCTTGTGGCAGGAACAGAGAGGGTTTAAACAAATTGCTATACTGAGGCGCTTTGACCGTTAGTCTACTTAGTTCTTAAAAACTGTCACGTGGACCACTCTCTTCCTACGTAAATTATAAATATGGTTCATTTGGCACTTTTCACATTTTCTTAATATAAAAGTATGTTTCCTCTTATCTTATGTGGGTTCAACACATTTACAGTTTCACTTTGTAAAGACCTATTTTGGCACAGGTTTAACTTGTTCAGGTTAGAATTACACTATTATTAACTTATCGTCAGCTTATAACAGAGCTCGTATTGAGACTAGCCTCTCCAGCTAAAGGACATATTTCGATATGTTTTAACCTTGTATTTTTAGTACATCAGTTATTGTATAGCAGCATTGTCCACAAATTAAAAATAAAATAAAATGTAAACCTATTCAACATCTAAATCCAAAGCGCCTATGGCAGACAGAGGATAAAGGACAGGACAACATGCCACTACGTGTATTGCTTCCAGTACTCATCACATTTTATCTCGACCCCCTAATATTAACATAACTTAAGAGATTGGCCACTGTATAAAAGACAAACTAAGAAAAGAGCTTTCTAAGGTTTAATTAATGAGATGAAAAAGAAATCCGTCCAGTAGTAATCAACTCAACTGGCACCTATATCAGGAATTTCAATGCAGTTTTTCCACTGTAAACGCACTGTGCTGCTTACAAAGTAATTTAGCAATGAGGCAAGTTGTACAACAACCTGAACCTGCTCTGACTGCGATAAAGAATCCCCACCATCGGTTTTCAATAGAAGCAGGTTTGTCTGAATGGAGGAATTAATCTTTAATTAAGCCTTCATCTTCAAAATCTTAATTTAGATGAATTGAATATTTGTCTATAAAATGTCAGAAAATAGTGAAAACAGTCAAGTTACCAGAACAGCTACGTCCAAATTCCTTGTTTTGTCTGACCAACAGTCCGAACACCAAACATATCCAACGTACAATGATACAAGACAAATAAGAGCAGCATATCCTCACATTTGGAAAACTGTTATCAGTAATTGTTTGCCATTTTTGCTTGATGAATGATAAAACAAGCAGTAATCTACCTGCTCAAACCTGGCGTAAATAAACTGGGAAATCGGTTACTGACTGTTTACAGCACAGTACAGTTCTACAGTGGAACAAAAGCACACTATCTACAACGACTACTATCTTCCTATGGTCTTAATGAGGTTTTTGCCACAAAATATCAAACATAAATCCAGTCAAACCCCATCAATGGCAAAATATTCCCTCACGATATGTGTATGTTTTATGTTTGTGCAGCAAGCTATTCCAAATCAACAATGTTTCTCTTATTAAAAATAAAACTCACTGATCCAAACTACAGATAAGAGGGTTTATGCACTGTGCCCTGCTAGCCTCAACTATGACTCCGTCTGCAGGCGTGGTCGTTTTCTGATGGTGGTGTATCGTGGCGTCTCCGAGCCTCAGCCGCCCGAGGAGGCAAAGAGAAGAGAGACTCAATCTGTGTTGTTTGTCAGGGCAAGCAGCAGACATGCATTGATCGTAATACCAGACATAGTCACCCATGGAGCGATGTAGTAGGAGGAGAGGGGGTGTCAGGATGGGAGTGCACTGGGTGGGAGGGAGGGTGAGTGTGGATGGTGTTAGATGGGAGTAAAGAAGCCTCCTTACCAAGCTGTGGAGATAAACCCTCACTGGCGCTCCAACAGAGAGTGACACATTCGATAGCACAGTGGAGGATTTTGGGTCGGATTGGTTTAAAAAGAATAAAAAAAAGTTTTTTTTTTCATTTTTTTTTTTTTTTTTTTTTTATTTCGGAGGAGTCCCCTCCCCTCACCAGGCTGTTTAGGTCAATAAATCAAATGCACCCCCTCCTCATTTTTGTCATTTTACATTCCGTCACACTTCAACTCCTGTTGGACTTAAATATGTGTCCAGGGGTTTGCCCATTGGATGTACAGTACATTATCAATTTCAACTGTTTATGAAAAAGACAGCTGCAATAGAAAAGTGAATTTATAATTTGTTCCAGTCACTTTAATTTGCTACTGGACACCTAGCACTCCCCCAACATCCCACCCTCTGATTATAAAACACTTTTCCAAGACAACAGGTAAGCAGAATCTAATTGATCTCAACTCGTGACCTCAATTGATTGATCCTCTTCATCGACCTAGTCTCTTTCTCCTCCTTCAGTATTCATTACGACGTACATTTCTGGTGAAGTTCTTCATATGCATTCTACATATATATTCATATATATGTGTGTGTGTGTTTTTTTTTTTTATCCCTGCCATACAAAAACCGTCCAATCGCGATGCCGCCTACAGCACACATCCCTAAACCTCATAGGCAGAGAGAACCGCTCCCTCGCTTCACAGTGCATTAAGACAAAAATTCAGTGTACTCCGATTGTAAAAAAAAAACAACAACACACGACACAAACAAAAAAATTAACAACAAAAGAAACAACAGCATCTTCAGCAGCCTCTTGTGTCTACAGTGGGCCGTAAACTTGTTGCCATGGGAGACCTGCAGTTTGCAAGAGGCAGAAACGAGCTCAGCTCCCTGGACGTATATGTTGAAAATCTGTCATGTCTGCCTTTTACCTCATCGGCAGTCGGACGGTTGCCTGATAAGGGCAAAGATCAGTGAGGCTATTTCTCTCCTTTACTGATATACACGCTGTCTCAAAATAGCAAATCTACCAGTGAGGCTCGCAGATTTAGCAGTGGACCCCGGACGAACAATGTTCCCTCGTCATGTTTCAGTGTTTCTCAATGTTTGCATTTCTCAGTAGTCTTAAGTGCTCTTGCTTGATCTAGTCTGTGGAGTGGGTTTGTAAGACCACAGGCTGGGCAGTAGCAGTTCATCTGAGAACTAGGCTCAGTTCAACTCAATTATTCAGTTCAGTTCCAATTTAGCTTTGTGGGCAAACTGTAACAGGGCATATTACTACAGATTTAGAATGACCAGGCGTTAGAGGTTAACATAGCTGCTAAGATGCTGCACTGCAGCCTGTGGTGTGAGTGGTTTGCAGGTATTGTCTTGCTAATGCAGTCTGCATCATAGATATGGTGAATTCCCTTTTTCTAGCACCAAATATGGCATCATATTATTTTGTTTCAGTGTATACGTGTGTGTGTGTGTGTGTGTGTGTGTGTGTGTGTGTGTGTGTGTGTGTGTGTGTGTGTGTGTGTGTGTGTGTGTGTGCGCGTTCCCTGTTCTGCTCTTTGACTGGATATATAAGGTGATCCTTCACTGTGATGATATTAATGCCTGGGGCGGCTTTCTTACTGGACTTAAATAAGACATATATTACACTATGTGACATTACTATTCATCTTCAATCCACTTAAATTAAAACAAAAGATTCAAATCAAAAATAGTCTCATTTACATTCATGTCAACCTGAATTCACAGATAAAAAATAAAGAAACAACTGAGCTTTTTATGGGTGAACTCATTAATAAATAATGACGATGGTGATGATTCCTATCGTAATAGTCATGACATTATCATTAACAGAATTATCACAGCAGACTGCAAAAAGATGCCCTAGATCCTGTGTTTGCCACAGCTTGCACAGTATCACTCTCGTCGGTTTCGCACTACGTGAGATCATCAGCGTGCGCCTCGGCATTCTATCTCAAACACTAGAGCTGCGCGTGTGGGCTGGGGAGGAGGTGGGGGGAGGGGGGGGGAGGCTACGTGCCATAACACCTGCGGCGCTGCACTGCTAGTGGGATACATCACAGGGTATACAGGGGGGAGCGGTGTGCAAATGAAGAAACGCCCAGCTGATTCTCTTCCCCCACACCCCTCCCCAATTTCACTTCACCCTTCCTTAGTCTCTCAGAAAGAGGGGGGAGGTGAGATCATAGGGGGGGGGGGGGGGAATAAAAGGGGTTGGGGGGGATTCAAGGACGTTTCTTCCCTCACACACCAGGCTTAAGTTTGCAGTCTTGCTCATTATAAACCCTTGTAAAAGGAAGGAGGGGGGAGGGCAGGGCAAGGCTGTGGGCAAGTAGTGAGAGAGGCTTTGGGAGAAGGCGGGGCCAGGGGCCAGGGGCCGAGGGGCCGAGGGGCAAATCAAAACTAGAAGAAAAACAAAAACCCTGCGGGAGGGTGTGGGGTGTGGGCTGCAGGGGGGGAGGGGGGGAGGGGTAAGGGTTGTTTCCATAAGGGATTTTGGGTTGGGGGGGGGAGGGGGCGGAGGGTTGTACCCTGTAAACGCAAACCCTCCCCCTCTCCGTGCCCATGCCCTTCCCTCCCTCCCCCTACTTCCTGTCACCTCTCAGGCAGTCGGCCTGTCTACATGGCATTCAGCTTTGTCCACACAATACACAAACGAACAAACAGACAGCTTAATTTACTAAACAAAACCATAAAACAAAACAATAAAAAATCCCGAAAGGTCAAGACGTTAAGTAATAAAACCTTATTTACATGTTACACATTTTTTTCTTGGTTTTTCAGCGTGATAACTCGCTCCTCTCCCTCCTCGTCTTCTCAGCACATTTTTGCTTCGCGTCAAATTTTTTTTTTTTAATAGAGAATACTGAAAACACGCAGAAGAAAACGGCGCGGACGATTCCTTCTGACATTCTTGCTCTCCTCTCCTTCTTCCATTCTCACTCTCACTTTTTTATACTCCTCCCCCAAACCCCCATTCTTTTTTTTTTCTTCCTCTTTTCCTCCTCGTTTCTCATTGGCTGTCAGGTTTAGCCCACCTTCTGCGGGTTGGTGGCACGTACCCCCTGCTCGTAGGTGATTCGCTGGCTGATCAGGTACTGTGCAGCCTGTGTGGCGGCCTGGGAACCTGTGATGGTCACCTTCCTGTTCCGAGTTCCAGGGATGAACTCGCCTTTCTTGGAGATCTGGATCCTGGCGCCGGTCAGCTCCTGGTACTCCACTAGCGTCTTCCCTCCTTTCCCTAAGATGGCTCCCACCAGGTTTTCTGGCACGGCGATCTCGACCACTTCCTTTGCTCCTTCTGCTAGCTTCTCTGTGGCCAGTAGAGATGACGCCACCAGGGGCGATGCGGCACTTAAGTAGCCATTGGTGGCCCCTGTAGCGGCAGCCAGGGATCCCAGGGAGAAGCCTCCAAGACCTGCTGCTGGGTGACCTGCGCTGGTGGATGCATCGCTGGCGTAGGATGCTAACAAATTAGCTGCTGCGGCTGCTGCTGGGTTAGCGTTAGCTGCCACAGCTGCTAACACCCCTGAGGCGGCAGCGGGATTCAGCCCCAGGCCCAGGGAGTTGGTGTTGTAGCCGTAGCTGGCCAGGGTGTTGAGGGCGGAGGTGATGGCCAGCAGGTCGTTGCCTGAGAGGCTGGACATGGTGGTTGGAAATGCCCCGACTCCAGCCAGGCTGGCCTGGCCGAGCAGAGAGGAAGCCGTGGCTGCTGCAGCGGCTGCCGCGGACGGCATTACCTCGGTGGAGTTGGCGTATGGGGAGCCAGTGGGGTTGGAGTTGGCGACGGGTCCTGTGATGTTGGAGTAGGAGATGTTGAGGCAGGAAGAGCTCTGTGGGTCCTCCTGGATCTTCTGGACAATGATCTCGACGGCCTTGCGGTTCTGCTCTGGCTCCCCGCTGATGGTGACAACGCGTTCCTGCAGGTTGATGCCCTCGGGCTTTTGGGATAGCTGGACCCACGCCCCGGACTGCTCCATCACTGCCTTAACTGTGGCTCCACCTTTACCGATGATCAGCCCCGCCGTGCTGTTGGGGACAATCAGCTTGGCCTGGTGGAAGGAGGGGGGGGGGGGGGGGGGGGGGGGGGGAAGAGGAAAAAGAAAAGAAAACATATGTTATTGGTTTTCCACAGAGGTGGGGATTGGCGATGAAAAATCTTTCTTTTGTCATGCAAAACAGGGTAAAATGTTCACTGTTCAGCTCAAGAATAGACTTTAAAAGCAAGGTCAGCGCTGAAAAGGACATTGTCAGGAACTGCTTTGGTGTCCTCGAGAAGGACGGGAGCCAAAAAGAGCCAAAGAAAAGAGGGAGAGAGACTGAACCATGTTTGAATACAGAGAGAGCGCGATGGAGAGATGTGTGTGTGTGTGTGTGTGTGTGTGTGTGTGTCTGTGTGTGTCAGCAGTGTAATGATGTCCTGAAGGAGAAAGATATGCGATAGACATACAACATTATGGAGTGTGCAATTACAGTGTCTCCACCAACTTAACACATAACTCATTTTTTTCTTTGGTATGTAACAGAGAGAAAAGAAGAGAAATAGACAAAGTGCAAGTTGGTGAAAGAACAGGTGATGAAAAGGTAGAGAGAGGCACACAGAGTGGGAGGGAAGGATGGATGAGAGAGAGAGAGAGAGAGAGAGAGAGAGAGAGAGAGAGAGAGAGAGAGAGGAATTCTAAAGAGGCTACTTGTGTAAAAAAACTAAACATTGACTCCCAGGGGTCAGCGTTGTCATGGAAACACAGCTCCAGCATTCAAAGGGTAGTGAACGGGAGTGAGGCAATGACACACACACACACACACACACACACACACACACACACACACACACACACACACACACACACACACACACACACACTCTCTCCATGTCCAAACACAGCGTGGTATATTTCATTTTCAGTTATTATACTTTTTCATTTGTTCATCATATGTAACACTGGAATGGAAATTATGTTCTTTAGTGGATTTATTGGAGAATTGACATATAGTACACTGCTGTGACTGCTGTGTGGATCCTCTCTTCCATGTCTGCCTGTTACTTTGTTTGTGCGGCTGCTTTCTTAGCAGGTACTGCAGGAGGGCGTGGCAGTCAGAACAGCGGCAGCACCTGGGTTCATTAGTAATACTGGCAACACCTGGGCACTGTAGACTAAATGTAAATGAACTAGCCTGACGTCGTCATAATCAGATTCTAGTTAGAATATGAGTCTGATACTGCTCCATTGGGCTGTGATTATGGGGCGTGTTTCAACCGAATCAGGAAAGAAAATGCCTCTGCACTCAATTGGATAGACCTCCAACCAATCAGAGCAACGGAGACAGACGTCACAGAAGCTGTAAGTCAAAGGCAGGCTTCGACAGAGCAAAGGCAGAGGCGGCAGTTTCCGTGTCGTGCGGACGGGTGTGGCAGTGTGTATTCATACGTGATTGCGGTTCTCTGTTCCTCTTTTAAAATGAATGCGCTGTCGATATCTTCTATAACAGACGCGGAGGCGGAATCTAAACATCTCAATTCTCCAGCGGCAGTCATCTTTGTTGTAAAAAAATTCAACCCAAGCGCCCTTTGGTGACGTGGTTGATTACGTTACTGTTGATCATCTGTCCATCATCGTTTGAAGCCCGCCCTGACAATTTGATTGGTCCGAACAGCTCTGGTTCGAGCATAGTTGCTCCACAACGGATCAAGTCCAGACCGAACTTCCCGACCTCAAATGTTGTGGGCGGGGCTAAGTTCAGATGGCATCCAGGCTAGAAATGAACTGTTTTTATACAGCACTTTTCTAGGCTTAACAACTCAAAGCACTTTTACACTGTATTGTACCATTCACACAAACATTCATACACTGGTGGCCGAGGCTGCCATACAAGGTGCCACCTGGTCATCAGATAAACATCCAC
Source organism: Zingel zingel (assembly GCA_023566125.1). Taxonomy (NCBI): domain Eukaryota; kingdom Metazoa; phylum Chordata; class Actinopteri; order Perciformes; family Percidae; genus Zingel; species Zingel zingel. The sequence goes on along the minus strand of CM042316.1, from coordinate 37,607,781 downwards.
ACATGGGAGAAATTCGGGGTCCAGTGTCTTGCCCACACTTTGACATCGGACTGCAGGGCCTGGGATCGAACAACTGACCTTCAAATGAGCCACAGCCGCCCTAGTGAACCTTTTAAAGGCCTCTTGAGTTCCGTTGTGGTCTGTTCTCCTTGACACCATCATCCTGGCCTTGGGTGTGTTTCTGCATCTCACAACACTGCACATACAGTACATTCTTTCACTCATGCACCCACCCACACTACTGACCTTACTGAATACACACCCCACCGTTTAAGTTTCCTTTTATGTTATTATTTAAACTAATATATCATTTGTTAATTGGCTTTGTTGTGCGCATCTCCCTTTTTTGTCACGGCTGTGCGGACCGGTTTGTGACAGCCTATGGGACGTCATTAACCTGAAGTGATTCTAATGCCATTCTAAATTTCATCCAAGCATGCAATTGGGGTGCAACAAATTCCTTATTCTTTAGTTGTAATCTAATCTTTTTAATCTATTTAATGTTAAGTCTACAAAATGTCAGAAAATAGTGAAAAATGTCCATCACCGTTTACAATGATGTAAAACACGAGGGCTCGCTCAATGAATTTAATCAAAATGAAATCACTTAATAAGAATTTTTTTATTGTTCACACATTTCTGTGGATTGCGTTAATGCTTAGTTTTTCACGATTTTCCAAATTCTAAATGATAGACTTGACATCATTTTGAGTGAGTGAAAGTGAATAGTGATGTGTTCAGGTTGGGTTCAATAGGATAGCTAAACAGACCAGAGGAAAGTGTAAGACTCCGTCAACATTCGACAAAAAAACAACTTCTGCTGCAACTTCATTTACTTTGCTCTTCAGCTCAGAAATTGTTTCTGCAAAGTCGTTTTTCACAAACAAGGACACCTGCAGCTGGAGAGGTTATCGACTTCTGCAGCACATTAGCCGCCTCGCTAAAACATGTGGGTGTGTGTACGAGTGCCGCGCTTTCTCCTCCTAGCATTGATCCCACTCTCTGCAGAGCAAACTACTGTATACCACTGCTATCTACTGTCTGTCTGAATGTCGAATATTCATATTGAGAGCAGAAAGTAAGAGTGTGGGTTGGAGACGAGGGAGGGCTGAGGCGATAAAATGACTTGGCCTTGATAAACAAAAGAGGGCGATAAAATGAAAGAGACAGGGAGCGAGGGAGGGGCTGATTGATTCAGAGAAAAGAGCACGAGATGCACTATTTTTTTACTTTCTGTTTTTCCACACAGAGAGAAATTAAGAGGAAAGAGAAGGAAAAAAGAAAAATTCAAAGGGAGGGGGATCAATTCAACTTACAAAAGAAAAATGTGAAGGCCATACCAATTACCTCCCCTGTTTCCCCCTCTCCTTTATCCCTCCTCCCTTCCCCTCTGGTTGCTGCAGTTTTAAGCCAAACGACATCCGCGCGGCAGCAGCCTCGATGCAGCGGTTTGTTGCCAAGCCGCATTCCACAGCTCGCTCTCTGCACCACAGCTTTCCACGAAGCGGAAGATGAATTTACATAGAAATAGAAAATTAATAAGTTGCATGCAGGAGGGAGCCACTTCAAACCAGCAGACAGCGTCAAATATTCACTTCTCGCTGCTTTGAGTTGAATATAAGAGAATTATCTTTCCCCCTGTGTTTGTTTGTGAGGCGTCGGTGTGTTGCTCTACGGGATTAGCAGGTGCAATTTTATTCCTTTTTGTTCATTCATCTTTTCTCTCAGAACGAGTGGCAGTTTGTAGTCCGTTTCTATTGATTAGTGTTGTTACTGCGAGGCTCGAACACAGCGAGGCTCCTTCAACACGTCTGTTTACGTCCTGCTGCTATCAGAGACTCGGCTACAATCTGCTGTCCTGTGTAGATTAATGAGAAGAGCAAAGTGCTAACAAAGTGTGAACACTGCTGGAGCTGAGCCACTGTGTTTTCTGTTGAGCTCTGAGCATTGGCCCAGTATAGTCGAGTTACCTTTAATACTAGAAATCACTAAGCACATATGGCAAAGGTACTCAAAATGACATGAACAATAATCAACTGTGTTCCACTGTCATGCATTACACAACAACCAATTAACCTATAGTAATTCATTAGTTTGAAGAAGTGAACTACTTGTGTTCATCATCCAGCCCCTAAAAGCACTCTCAGAGATCATACCTCTGCACAATCCTCTACTTTTATTATTTTAATGACTGAAGAGGTGTTGTATTGGTCAACATCTGCGACAAAATACATTTGATTTTAATGCAGGAGGTTTTGGGAAAATAAGGAAAGTGTTCCAAAATCCTCACGATGTTAGGAATAAACAACATCTGCGGGAAGATGTATGAATGATGTGTGATGCCTTAATTGTGCTTTAAAAAGGTTTGAACTCCTTGGTGTTTATCACTGCTGAAGTCTAATTTAGCATCTGAAAAAAAGAAATGTCCCCGCACGTTGTTTTTTTTTCCCGAGTGGCAACATTTTCAGGATGGTTGTTTTTGTGGTGAGGAGATGAGCAGGCAGTGGGGGGTAAAAATGGAGACGAGGGATAAAATAAACAAGTGACAGGCAGCGAGAGAGAGAGAGAAAGAGAGGGAGGGAGCCAAAAAGATTTTACCCATGAAGCCTTTCATCCTCTGCACTGAAACATTCTCACACACACACACACACACACACACACACACACACACACACACACACACACACACACACACACACACACACACACACACACACACGCAAACACACATGCACAGAGTGTTGGTGGGAGGATAAACAGTGGCGTACAGTAATGTCTGATCCCTTCTGGCCCTAATGATCACATCTACCATCTTTATATCCAACTGATTCTCTCTAATGAGCTTCTCCGTTTGCCTCCACTCCTCCTCTTCCTCCTCCTCCGCCTGCTCTGCTTTCTTCCCTCACGTTTCGCTCTACCCATATTGTTGTTTTTCTCTCCTTCCGCAGTTTTAAAGAGGTCTAAAACCTCTTCTGACGAAGTCAAACACACACACTCCCACACACACAATCCGTTCTCAATCTGAAGGTGTTGTGAAAATCATCATCTTCATCCTGGATTTATTTGGTACGCTCTAATGACCAGCCAGCCAGCCTCGTACCTACCCACAATCCTCTGCACCCAGCACCTTACTGCATAGCCGCCAAGAAGATTATGTGACAGTTGGCAGCATTCAGGCAATCACGGTGATGGCTCTTTCATGTTTGTTTTTTCCTCAGCCGCTCTGGTTTAACATTTTTGCATCTCTGGTGTCTCCCTTTTTGTTTTATGTTTTTCTACTTGAAGAGCTTTATATCTTTTAGGAGAAACATTGCCACAGAAGAGAGGAGAGGAGGGTTTGGCATCCATCCAGCTGCTGACAAGAACATCCTGTTGCTGCAGCTGCTGGGCCCAGGTCGAAGGTGAAAGCCAATCTCCTGTTCATGAATACACTGGAGGAGGAGCAGGGATGGGAAGTGTTGACTTCAGCAGGGATGGCGGCTTAGCAGATAAGTCCAAATCAATGTCAATGGTGGGGTGATTTGATTCTGGAGCAGTTTGGAACAAGTTCAGAGTTTGACTGTTGGGGGTTTATGAATGCCAAAACTGCTAACAGTTCATACTTTGAGTTAGGGCTGCACAATTAAACGGAACTTTAATCGGGATTATGATTTTGGCTACTAATGATCACAAAAACTGAGTAATCGAGAAAAACCATTAGCTTGCACATTACGTTTTTCAGATAAACTATTTCGTTGTCTTTTGTTCTGAATGAAAACAAAAGTTCAAACGGGCAAAAGTATTAAGGTAAATTTCACAGTTTAAGGTGTTTTCACTGTTGATTTGTTTCGCTGTTTCGCTGTTTTTTAGCTTCAATGATGCAACGTCTTTCCAAAAGACAACGAGGAATCATGTTAAATAATCCTGATTTCAATATTGTAGAGGTGCAACGATGAATCGATGAATCGATTAGTTGTCAACTATTAAATTAATCGCCAACTATTTTGATAATCGATTAATCGTTTGAGTAATTTTTTTATTTAAAAAAAAATAAGATTTCTCTGATTCCAGCTTGTTAAATGTGAATATTTTCTAGTTTCTTCTCTCCTCTGTGACAGTAAACTGAATATCTTTGAGTTTTGGACAAAACAAGACATTTGAGGACGTCATTAGGCTTTGGGAAACACTGATCCACATTTTTCACCATGTTTTGACATTTTTATAGATCAAACAACTAATCGATTAATCGAGAAAATAATTGACAGATTAATCGACTATGAAAATAATCGTTAGTTGCAGCCCTACAATATTGACCAAAATAATCGTGATTATGATTTTTTTCCATAATCGAGCAGCCCTACTTTGAGTGGACAAATCTTAAAGTGACAAAGGCATTCAATGTTTTTTTTTTACTGGAACAGCCTGGGACCCTAAACCCCAGACTAATGATTCTTTTAGGGTTAGCAGCTCTTTATCAGCCTCATCCAGTCGGCCCACAATGCATCTCTGCTCGTTATGTCCTGACGAGGTTCACCTTGCGTTGGTTGGTTGGTTTATATTTGCTCAGTGGGAGGAAATCTAAATCTGACTGTGCTAAAACCTCTCCTTGTTTTTACACAAGGTTAATGTTTAATTGTGCACTGTTCCTGTCTAAAATGACATTACATTAGAGAACGTTTCATTCCTTGTATGCAGCTGTACTCTCTACATCTACTTCTGTGACCGTGCTGCTCTTCACCCTGTAACAGCATAACTCCATAATGCTGTCTGCTTTTGTCCAAAGAACCTCATACTTTGATGAATGAACAAACCAGACCATTAATAATTTCTTCAACATTATCTTAACAACTCCATTTAGCTCATTGATTGGTCCAGCTTCCCACTGTCTGGCTCAGATGATTGGCATTGGATGTTTTCTACAAAAATAAACAATCTCCAACCCAGTGGCAGGGCAATATAAATGTACAGAAAAACATCATCATTTTAAGTCATGGCAGTAATTGTTTGAATCGAGCAGCAGCGAGGCAGAGGGGGCGTGTGTGTGTGTGTGTGTGTGTGTGTGTGTCTGTGTGTGTGTGTGTGTGTGTGTGTGTGTGTGTGTGTGTGTGTGTGTGTGTGTGTGTGTGTGTTGCATAGACAAGTAGTAAAGATAAGCTAACAGGGTGCTGAGGCCACCGGAGCATGGAAAACTGAGAGAACGATGTCTCATTTAACAAACAAGGCAGCAAGCAAACAGTTAACAACCATGACACACACACACACACACACACACACACACACACACACACACACACACACACACACACACACACACACACACAAACTGTGAACCCAGATTTAGTTGTAATTAAACTTTTATTCTTTCATGTTTTGTTAAAAAAAAACACATTCTTTACTAAATCACATTAGTTGTTTGTAATAATCAGCTTAAGTATGCAGTGCACAGATCATATTAAGCAGAGATAATTAAGGATGTTAAGTTTCTGTATGGGAGGGGCGGGCTCATTAAAAGTGTTATGCTCTGAAGCGATGCAAAGGCAAAAGGAAAAAATATATGTTCTGAACGGTTTCTGTCCTAGTTAAAGTGTGTTTTAATAATTTTCTGTCAATGTTTGGGTGTGCATTTATGATATCTGGGTTTTAGTTTTGTGTGGACACAGAGGATTAAAATAACATGATGGACTCTTCAGAAGAGGTCATTATCTTCACTCGATTTTCTGCGCGCGAAAGTCGCCGGACAACACAATCTTCTGAACATAGCCATACTGAGAAATACAGAGAGAGTTGTGTGGAGCTGATCGTCTTAATTAGCTTTGTAGCAACTCATTTGTCAATGGCTTGAACGTAATGGACGTTCATTAATATTAGAAAGTTATGCACTAAAGCTTTAAGACGGTTTAAGGCACATAGGTTTCCACGCAATTTTTTAGTAAAGTCAACTAATTTGGGTAACAGTGCACACACACACACACACACACACGCACGCACACACACACACACACACACACACACACACACACACACACACACACACACACACACACACACACACACACACACACACACACACACACACGCACAGTATGTTGCGGTAGTTTGTCAGGGTTTAGTCTTGACGTGCAGATGTATTAACACACAGGCTCAGCTCGCTGCATCTCTGGCGTCTCCCCTTTCCGTGTTCTAATTTCATGAAATGCAAATCTGAGCAGAAACCGCAAAATTCTGAGCGCTGACGGAAAAGATTTTTCTGTTTACTCAAAGCTGGAAATGTTTTACTGGTGAATAATGTGATAAATAGTAATCAAAATGAATTTGTTGAATAATTAGTGGTGCAGGCTTGACATAATAAATAGTTCCGTTTCATTAGTAAACACTCTCTAAAAGCCTTTTCACCTTCAGATAAAATATCGCCACCAAGAGATGACTTCGTGGGATTAAATCAGAGTTGTATTTATGTTTTCATATGAAACTTTTTGCTTGTGCATCATCCCATTTGTGCAACAAATTTACCTACGTGTTCAAATAAAGTAACCGGAACCTGAAAGAGTAACAATAAAATCTGTAAATACATTTAAATTGCAATTAAAGTTTGCATGCCGAAGAGAAAAAAAATCCACACATACATATTTTAAATTGTGTGAAATAAGATTTTTTAAATTGCATTTAGCATACTTGTGCATGCTAACCTTTAAACTGCGCCTGTATGCACCTATCTTTCCAGTATTCATCTTTTATTTTCACATATTCTAGCAAGGTGACGTGTCTAAAAATGTTTTCTAATAGGTCAAAGCAATTTAACCTCGATTTAATCCCATATTTGTAACCTGTTCCATACTAATAAGTCAAACACTCTTGTCTTTTTTCTCTTGCTTTTCTTCATCTCCCATCACTCCGTCATCCCTCTATCCTTCCATTTTTCCTTCCTTTCTTCTTCTGTCTCTCACTATATCAGAGCTGTCATGTAATTCTCGTCCAGACGTCTCCTGTTCCATCCAGGTCACAAGGCCGTCTTTCAGTGTTGTCATTGGAGGACAACACACACACACACACACACACACGCACGCACACACACACACACACACACACACACACACACACACACACACACACACACACACACACACACACACACACACACACACCGATGGGCAAAGATGAACACACGCAAAGACGCTCATAAATTCATAATTTCACTTGTACTTAATACTCGTACTAAAAAGGTGCATACCATACAATCCCATAAAGATAAACAGACAAACACAAAACAATACACACATGTTCTCTGAGATGTACGTGCACACCTACATGTAGGCTACACACATACACACACAGCAAGTCGAGGACAGCGGACAACTGTTGAGGCTGCAGAAGTTTGAACTTTGAAGTCTTAAGCAGGGGACTTTAGCTTAATCTGCCTCCTCCTGATCCATAGGCTTAGTCGCCCCTCTCTCTTCCTCTCTGCCTCTACCTCGCTCTCTCTCTCTCTGTCTCTCCCTCATCAACCTGTCATCCCTCTTTTTCCGTCTCTCTCGCCGTCTTTTTTTTCTTTTATCCCCGACCCGTCCAGGAGCCCAAAACCCACCCTCTGCAGGTTAAAAATAACTGCAGGACAGAAGAGCCGGGGTACAAAGACTGACAGCGAGGGGACATAGTGTGAACTTGGATATGAACATTCATGCATACAGGCACACACACACACACACACACACACACACACACTCACAGATATATCCATACACACTTGTATAGGCTCTATAGTGCTCTAACATGCATAACAATTTCATGGCTTTTTCTGACTCCTAACCAGGATTTGGGAGAATTCTGTTTCTGGTATGCAAACAATACAAACATGAACACACAATATGTATTCTATGTGCATATAGACACATATGGGAAAGGTTAGAGCTGGCTTTTGTCCTGTAATGTTGCAGTTTGAGTGACCTCCTGAGCAAATTTTCCTCTCCTGAGAGACGTTAAACTTGTCATAATGTGCTTGTACACACATTCCCACATGCACACACACACACACACACACACACACACACACACACATGCAACATGAAATTACATTATTTTTCTTGCCCTAATGAGGTAACATGCAAACGTAGCCATAGACGCAGCTCAAGTTAAACACACTATTTAAAAAAAGAAAACGTGTGGTCTGGTGATAAAAAATACAACTGCTGGAGTCATTAAAAAATGCTCCTGATTTGTAGATACAATTGAACTGTCACAACCTGGCTCAAAAGTATGTGACAAAAGAGGGAACCCACAAAATGGCCAGTTGCCACTTCAGACCATGAATCTCTTTTTATTTTTGGAAACTGTTAAACATTGTGAGTGTGTTTCTGCTGGTTCCATCATTACATGGGTGCAGCCAAGACTTGCTTAAACCCACAGGCCCCAAAGTTTCCAGAGATACCAAACATGTCCTGCTGAATTTTGGGGATGAGTGCAAATGATGCATAATACATCTAGAATATTTCCATTTGTATGAATGTGAAGTAAACAGCAAGTATTGTAACTTCAGCAAAGTTTTGGAACGAGCACATTATTAATGACAGGGCAGGAGAGTTTTCTCTTTAAACAGATGTACAGGGAGCGAAGGTCTGTAGCTCCTTACATTGTGTGTCAAAATAAAAAGATTAATCTGTAGAGTACACCGTGTGGCAGGTACTTACACATAATGTAAAAACATATTAAACGTTCTCTTTGAGAGACACAAAATCAGTTTGTGGAATATCAGATAATACCATTTCCTTTCTTTCTTTCTTCCATCCTTCCTTTACCCCTTGTGTCCTTAGTGTTTATACCTCTCCTCTCCTCTCCTCTCCTCTCCTCTCCTCTCCTCTCCTCTCCTCTCCTCCCCTCTGTCCAGTTTTCCATGTGTGACATTCACGTGTGCGAGTTACAGCAGAGATAATATAATGCAGTCGCTCAATCGTGGCTGTTTGAGCAGATAAGAGACACACAACAGAGAGTGCGTTATTCTGCTGACTCAGCAGTGAGACAGAGACTGCAAATCACAGGACTGACGGGAAGATAAAATGTTACGTACGAAGGTAAGAAAGCAGCAGACTTTACACGACTGCTCAGGTGTGTGAAAATCTGATCACAAGTCAACGGAATACAGTACAGAACTGACGTATTGTCAATGCACGTGTCTTGTTAACAAAAGACAAAATAACACTCCACGATGACAAGTGGACTGTATGTTTTTGTAGTTCAACACAACAGACAGAGTGGTGAGTCTTGTGTGAGGAACCGATCAGCGGATCACGTCATTTTCAGTAGTCAGAATTATAACTTTAGTTACTTATGGATGTTAAAAGCTGAACCCAAATGGATTTGAAAGGATTCCGATTTGATAAAATGCTATCAATCCCCGACTTTATTGTTTAATTCCTTCACTCATCATCAACAACACAGAACTTATCCGGACTTGTCGATGTGTTTGACTCATCTTTCGAGCTGAATCGATTCTCTCTTGCCAGCGAAGCATGGAGTATTACACTCCCTCCTCTTCATCATCTGACACCAAATGAGCCAGACTCTACGTTTTCCTGACATTTATGGTGAAATTCCTGTGCTTGGAGGCAATAACAGGAAGTAGGAAACAGGTGTTCATGCTGGAGGTGAAAGTTCACAGGAAAAGGCCCCTCTCTCCTGCAGGAAGTGGCAGGAGGGAGCGGCCAGAAAAACAGCCAGACGAGAGTCGATGAGTGTGAGTGCTTGTAGGCCTATGTGCTGCCGCAGTTTTCAGTCTGAATAAAGGCCAGGCCGAGCCAAAAATAGTCCCAGAATAATACCACAACAAAACCACAAGCCATTTACAGCTGATCTCACAGGGGACACAGCTCCGGCTCTGCAGCTCACTTCCAAACACCATAATGCAACAATAACAGAAGAGAGGGCATGTTTTACTGCCAATATGAATACAATATTGATGCAGTAAGTAGGTGATGCCTTACTACATTACACATAAACACTTTAAGGGAGGTCTCCAGAGTTCTTTGGCTTTTATGTCACGACCGCTGGTGTTTGTGTGAAGACTGAATTTACTGTACACCAGAACAACAGCACTTTAAACAGGGATGATCACAACGGGCTCGGTTACCTGAAACTCTTACTGTACAAAACATGCATCTGGTGTCTGTGACATCACCCACAGGTTACAATTTTTGGGTTCATTGCTTACCCCCAACTTGTCCATTGTTTGAAGTCAGAATAGAGGAGAGTCAAAGAGCAAGAGCATACTTATATCCATAATAATGTCTGTATACATGTCCATCTAAAGTTAGCTAACATTAGCTACCATAAGCTACTTGTCATACCAGACCAAGTGAGGTGAAATTAGCTATTGAGATCCAATTTTTTATATAAATAAGTACGCATTTGTGTTTTGTGTTTTATAAATGAGTCCGGCACTCAACATCTTTAGAGTTAGTCATTATCATTATCATTAGAGTATCTGAAGAACATTTCCAAATTGGCTTCAAGTTTTAGGGACAAACACACAAACAAATTAGCTTACTGTATGCTATAAATATGTGTTGAATTGGTATTTTAAGTGACTATTTTATGTATCTGTCAATATATCACAATACAAATAAAAAACTTAGCAATCAAACAACTACCTAAAGTCCAAGGTAAAAGTGTCCAGTTTTTCATTTAGTACTGTACCATTACCATATAACAGAGGGAAAACATTTGTTTGTCAATTTCACAACAAACAATTGTGAAATTGATTTTGTGAGAGCACTTCTCACCTTTTCCAAACTATGAATATCTAATTTGAAGTGTAACATTAGAACATGTTGGAGAGTGAACACAGTGATGTGATTATGTTTTACAAGAGAATACTTTGGAGGGGGGGGCGTGGAAACAAAAGCAAACAATAATAATAAATAATACAAGTAATAAAATCCCTCAATAATTGATCTCTGTCCGTATGTCATGTCAGACCTCATTAGAGCCGGTAGAATAATTTATTCAGCTCATAAATCTTCTTCGTTGCTGGTCTGTTGTCCTGTTATGCGGCCTTGAGGCGCGGTGTGCCGCCGCTGCTCTGTTTTTCTTTCTATCAGCAGCTGCTTCTTCCAGCAAAGCTCTCTGTCACTCAGCAGCTGTCGGCTAACAAGAGTTCAGATCTGCTTCCAGCTTTCAGTCACCCACTCAGCCGGCCAGACTTTTGTTTTTGGCTCAGCTCATCCTCTCTCTCTCTCCCTCTCTCTCTCTCTCTAACTCTGTCTATCTGTCTTAATGTCATCATCTTCCACACTCTCTGTCTCTCCATCTTCCTCCCAGTCTATCGTTCCAACGCTGCTTCTTTTTCACAACATCACAAACACATATTTTTTTTTTTTCTCTCTCTCTCTCTCTCTCTCTCTCTCTCTCTCTCTCTCTCTCTCTCTCTCTCTCTCTTTCTCTCTCTCTCTCTCTCTCTTACCCACTTGTATTGTCTCACCCAGTCCCAGGGGTTAACCAGTGAAGCCAACACCACATGCAACAACAGCTGCACTCTTGACAAGAAGAAGACATTATATATATATATATATATATATATATATATATATATATATATATATATATATATATATATATATATATATATATATATATATATATTATACACACCACGAAATAGTAGACAATCAACGGCTGCACCGCACCCGACACCATTCATCTTTCAGGGGCACACGTGTATGATGGCATGTATGTCAATGTGTGTGTGTGTGTGTGTGTGTGTGTGTGTGTGTGTGTGTGTGTGTGTATGTGTTACTTTTTTCGATTACCCATCCCTGCATTACTGGACTAAGTATGTTTTCCACTTCTTTTAGTTGGTAATAACTACGTGCATTTTATATTAAAATGTTACTTTTACGTTCATTGTTTTTTCAAATTTTCTTCCTTACTTTCATTCTATTAAATTGTCTTAGGTAAATGTAGGCTTAGGGTTAGGGGGTGTGTAAGGGTTAACACATTTGGCAGCACTAGATTAGTGTCTGTACAGTACTGCAGCATGTTGCTGAAGCAGGAAAACAAAAGTATTTGAACGAGATCATTTGAATTTAAACGTAACAAGTTACTTTTTAAGGTTGTGTAATTAAATATGTTCATAATTATCTTATTATTATATTTCCTTCAGAAATTTTCAAAAAAATCAAAAGTACAAATGCTTATGGTTGCACTATTAACTCAAATACAGCAAATACATAAAGTTGTGGATCATTTTTTAAACATGTTTCTGTTTTCCTCAAATGCACAAAACTTTGTGTTTTTGCTAGAACTTGAAATCAGTTTGTTTGGGTTTGATCGATGCTCGGCTGCATTAACTGTCTTGGAAAGGTCGGGGCATCTGTGTGTCCAGCAGGGTTGGTTTTGGTGGAGGAGGTTATTTTGGTGTGGGACTTTCTTTTTGTGCGTATAAACATGTATGCATCTGTGTGTCGTCGAATGCTGCACAAATCCATTTAGTCGCCTCTCCGACATGGTATAAATAGCCTAAAGAGCAACAGGGGGATTCACCCTCTATTATGAGTGTCTAAATATCAGCAGAGCTATTAGCCTGCTCATCTCCCCGCGGCTGCTCGCCTCGTTCAAAACAGCAAGTTTGCTTTTTTTGTATGCCTGCACGTATACTCTTCCTGGCTGAGAGCTAGATGAAAAGAGTAATATCACTCTCATATGAAGCTACGGCGAGCAGCTGGATAGCTTAGCTAAAACTAAGAAAGAAAACAGAGGCATAATCCACCTACCAGCACCTGTACAGCTCAATAATTTATAAAAAGAGTAACAAGTTATATCCCGTATGTCAAATCTGTGCAAAAACTGAAGGTTAAAACAACAATTCACCATGTTACAGGGGTTATGTTCTGCAGTATCTTCTGGCTCTGAGCAGTAGGCTAACTTCCTGGACTCTCCACTGGTTGCCTAGCAACTAGAACCTGAGTTTCGTGTGGAGAAACTTGACTGATCTGCAGCCGCAACCACATCTCACACTTATTGGATGACCTGCAATGCCGACTACAAGCCAGGCCTCGTCGGCCAACAACAGTGATCAACCGCACTAAAGCTCTTGTGGTTGAGTGGGATTCTAAGGAAGGCGATGTCAAACAATTCCCTAAAGCTGTAATACATACTTTTGGCCATACCATCCCAGCCTGACAAGAATAAAATTTAGAGAATTCTTTTGGCATTAAAATCAGAACAAGACGTCAACTTTGCAGACACAAATGAACATGACACCATATGTGCAAACACAAATCATTCTGCATGAGCCTTAAAGAGCCTGTTTGAGTTTAACTCTGCAGAGTGTGTGGGCTGGAGGATTGAGTGTGGGTGAGTATCTGTGTGTGTGTGTACCCAGTATTGATTAATTATGCATAAAACTCTCCTCATAACTGCACCTTAAAATTGTGTACTCTGCAAAAAAAACTTTCTCTAAGGGCTGTGTGTGTGTGTGTCATGTGAGTGTGTGAGTGTACACAAGTCGGATAACTATAATTATTCACAACTAAGGCATTGCCATCCTTCCTCTCCCTCGCCCCCAAATTCTGTTTATGACAGAGAATGAAAAATCTCAGCAGGGGAGAACATACGCAACACTAATGCAACACCAGAGCTCAGATATGAGGAGGAAAAACAGAAACTTCTGGCGACATATAAAAATGTTTTCACTTTCATTTTAATTTCTCACTCACCAGCATACGCCATCTTTTCATTTGATTCCCTAATTATTCCTTCTTATATTTATTTATACTTATTTATGTAAATGCGAGTGTCTGTGTGTGTGTGTGTGTGTGTGTGTGTGTGTGTGTGTGTGTGTGTGTGTGTGTGTGTGTGTGTGTGTGTGTGTGTGTGTGTGTGTGTGTGCGTGCATGCCCACAGGCCTGGTCGAATGCATCGTCTAGCAGGCCTGAACAGTCAATAGAGGGAAACAATGCCAGACCTGACTAATCAATAGGGAGCAATCATGAAGAGAGAATGATGATAATCACTTAAACAGATTAGGATCATAATCAATGGCCGCACTAATTGTCCTCCATTACACAGCTGGTATTGGCACCCAGATTTAGCTGCACAATCAGCAGTGAAATGAACTTCATGTGAACTAAATTAAACAAAGTTTCTGGGCAAACACCAACTGTGTGAAATCATTTATCAAAAGTTTCTGCCTGTCTTTGAAAACAGCTGAAACGTGACGTGTGGGTTTCCTGTGCATATTCTTAGCTAAACGTGTATGTTCCACTGAAATAAAATGTGAAGTGATTTCAAAGCATCATGGAGTCTGCTCTTGTTGAATTCTAACACAATCCCATCTTTTATTTCTTTATTTAAGTAACAATATTGTCAAATTGTACAATTTCAATTACATTTGTAAATACTCATTTATCCAAGAATATAAACACAGGATCATGTTATAGCTTTTCAGAGAGACCGCTGAAAGGATCCCTCTGAGGTATTGCACTGAGCAATGGCAGCTAGTGGAACAGAAGCTAACGCTCAAAGGGTGGGACTTCGGCTCTCTATAATGTTTTCATTACATTACATAGCATTCTATTTTTTTTTTTCTTATTATTTGGCTACTACACTCATATGGTCATGGGTTTTTATCTATATTGAGATCCTGATTATTTGCCACATTATTCATAATTTTAGGGACAAAATATTGTTATTGCACCTTAACATCCAAATAAACAGAGCACTGCTTTTGCTGCATCCTGTCTGAGTGGATGTCATCTCTCTCTCTCTCCCCCCTCTCTATTCTCTATGTCTTCTTTTCTCCCTCGCCCCTTCTTTATTTCTCTTCTTTTTTCAATTCTTGTCTCCCTGATGCTCCTTTCCCCCATATTTTTTAATTGTTCACTCCCTTTCTCTCTCCCTCCATCTGTTTACATGGTCGCAGGTAGCTTTTCTTTTTTTTCTACCTCATTCACTTTCACTCAAACAGAAAATCACAACTCGACCACAAAAACACACAGTTCGACGTTCCAAAGGCACACTAACACTTATCTCACTCCCTTCCTCACACACCCCTTCAACCGAGGCAGATCTTGCACACACGCACACACACACACACACACACACACACACACACACACACACACACACACACACACACACACACACACACACACACACACACACATGATTGTAGGGATAGCCTCAGTTGCTCTGGGTTTCCCTGGAATAGAACAGAAGATACAGTGGGACTGACCTGTTTGACGCGGTCGGGGTTGACGGTGGTCTGTGGCTGCAGGATGCTGACTGGCTCTGTCTTCTGGGTGCTCTGAGGCATCTCCCTCACCTTCTCAGCAATGAAGTCATGGACACCGTTCAGCGCCTCCACCGTCCCCTGGATCAGACACACCCGCTCTGTCGTCCCTGCACACACACACACACACACACACACAGACAGACAGGTCAGTGCATGAGTTTAAACTGGGGGGGGAATAATACCAGCATGTTTTCAACTGCTGAAATATTCATATGAGTGCTTGTAAAATCTTTTGTATTTTCCAAATGTTTGTCACTGTGATGAATAAATGTGTTTCCTGTGTCCAGGAATGTAATGGAGCTGCTTCACTGCCAAAAATAAAGCATGAAGAATAATTCTGTACTTCTTTATCAATGTGCCAACTTTTGAGAGTGATTGAAATTGATTTGTTCCATTCATGTTTTCTTATGTACCAATTCATAAAAAAGTTTCCACAGGTTGACGGAAACTCACGAAGGGGAGGTAGGTTTGCAGGATGCAGGATATTCTGTCCCAATTCTGATTTGAACACTCAGAATTTTCTATTTTCATCATTTGATGTGCAGTTGAATGGAAATAAAATTATTGATACTGATTTTCAAAGAATAACAACTGGGAGATAAGAAAATATACCAGGAAGCTCTAATGAGCCCTGCTGGGAAATGACACTGCTGCAGCGGCAAGTAATAAAAAAACAACACTGAATTATCTAAAAATTGAACCGAAGTAGAGGATAAAGAACATATGTGTGTATATATATATATATATATATATATATATATATATATATATATATATATATATGAACACAAAAACAGATATAAAGCAGATGACACAAAGTCAGTCTGGAGTGAAAGCTAAATCTCATTCTGTAAATGAGGATGACAAAAAATAGTCATTCTTGACCTCACATGTAGAATGCAACATTCAGAAAAGATCAGAGTTCATATTCCCACTGCATCTACTCGTGAACATGTCAGTACCATTCAGTTTCCAGGACCTCGTCCAATCAGCTCGCATGAAAAATAAAACATGCTGCTATGATTTCCAAACGTCTGCTTCGGTTTGGGCAGAAACATGTGTGTAAACATTAACAACTGGATAGTTCAGATGTGTATCAGCTCCAAATAAACTGGCTAAACTCTATTACACAAATCAAGGAGCCGTGGAGGTTCGGAGGATTTACACTCCACTCTTTCAGCAGGAGAAACCGGGATTTACGTTCACCGAGAAAACACAGAACATTTGCAGGAAATATGGGAAACATATGAGAGATCAGCTATATGTTACATTTGCTAGTTTGAGTGCGTGTGTGAGTGTATGACTATACTGTACTGTATGTTGTAGCATACACCCATTGTTTACATTGCTGGAAACTAAATGATGGAATTGGTGATAATTTATAGAGAGTGCAGTCTGTAGTAGCACAATGAAACACTTTGGTTGTTTTGTCTCTCTGCTTACATACATTTGAAATATGAAACATCTAAAACATTAGGTTTTGACTTCAGTTTGATGACATTTGCATCCCCAAAAGATGAACAGTATAATATATATATATATATATATATATATATATATATATATATATATATATATATAATGGTCCTTTCAATACAAAGTCCCCTATTTGGGGACTAAAAGGAATTGGTCATTTAAAAAAAAAGGGCTACAAGCATTTTGATGTTCACCCAATGTGCAAGTGAACTTCCTAATCACATTTCCAGCCAGTGTTTAGAGGTTTAGATGTGGTTCTATGCATGTTCCAGGCAGCAGTTGGTTTCCATTCATCAGGTCTGTTTTAATTTCTGTCAAAATAATCGTTGTGCAGTTTAAGTGCCAGCTGAATCAAAAGGTCTGTGCTGCATTACCTCAACAATGATAGTGAGTCACTGTAAAGAATGCAATCTTACACGACTCCAGCAAGCTTAAACAGTGTGATGAATTGTTTTCATGCTTACATAATGAATGAAACCAGTGGCCGCATGTCGCAAACTCATTAGCTGCGTGGTAAACTATATGTAACTTGTTGAATATGCAAAACCACAAGTGTTTGTGCTCAACAGTTGGAATTCTGTGCTTCAACCTCAGAGCGACGGTTTCAAGCCAAAAGTCATTCGTCTCATGCTTTTTGAGTCCACTGTTTATGAAAAGGTTGCAGGTTATTTCTCTAAGAGAAATATTACATACAGTGTTGGATCCAGAGAGTAGGGCCAGTGTTGACAGACAGACAGACAGACAGACAGACAGACAGACAGACAGACAGACAGACAGACAGACAGACAGACAGACAGACAGAGGAGAATCTAGGCCAATGCAAAGCCTCTCAGTCCTCTTCAACTCAAAAACACACTGAAAGTAAATCTCAGTTTGGTTGTCTCTCTCTCACCCTTTTAGCATTTATCCTCTCTCTCTTTCTTTTCCCTTTCCCTTTCCATTTCACTCTCTCTCTCTCTCTCTCTCTCTCCCTCTCTTTCTCTCTCTCTCTCTCCCTCTCTCTCTCTCTCTCTCCCCCTCTCTCGCTCTCTCTCTCTCGCATTATCTCCCTTTCATTTCCCCCCATTTCCTCCTCTTCCTCTCCCTCTTCCATCTCTCTCTCTCTCTTGAATCCAGTATTTAGTGGGATCTGCTCTTATCTCAGCTCAGCAGCGTGTCAGTTAGCGCTTCCTGTCTCCTCCCTCTCCCTGCATTGTTGGACTGGCTTGGTTTGGCCCAGCTCGGCCCTCTGTGTCAGCACTGGAAGCAGAGGGATTGAGGGAATGAGGGATAAAAGCTGTACAGTATGTGTCTGTGTGAAGGTTTGAAACTGATGGTACATGATGTCGTAAGGGCAGAGACTTCAAGAAGCCAAATTAAAGACCTTTTGAATGCCTGGAATTTCATTTCAGACCAGTTTAGCTCATACAATTCAGCAACAACCCTGGACAAAGCAGACTGAAGGGTCCAATTGAGTTATGAAAGTAAAAAGATACATGGATACATAAAATGAATTGTCAGTGGAGGTCAAATACATGTTTTGCATTAATCAAAATGTTGCACAAAGAAACCATAAATGGTGAAAATGTTCTTTCTCATGACTGAATTCAGGATATCTTTAATACTTTTAATGGCCTAAAATGTGGACTTGAGGATTCTTGCACACCCTGTAGACAAAGAGGTGAGTGCGTACAGGGTGGAAGGGTTGAAACAACAGAGGCTAAAAATAAAACACACACAGCACATTCAGGCATTTGCAACATTTGGTTACCTGGCTATGCTGGACCTGTGTAACGCCTGTTAGGAATGAGAGTTAATATGACTGTAATGCTAGTCTGTTGACAACAGTGACAAATGTTCTCTGTTGACAGCAGCCGACAAATAACACAAACTAGATAGTTAGCATTAGATTAGATTAGAACGCTTTGCTGGTGAACATTTCAGCTTCATTCTGCATTTAATTCAGCACTAATGAGACACAGTCTGTGTGTGTGTGCGTGCGTGCGTGCGTGCATCGTGTGTGTGCGTGTGAGCTGATACTGAGGAAACTGGGCTTTGCCTCTCCCTGACAGCTGGTGCCCTCTGGGTAATCTGGACTCGTCCAATCACAAGCAAGGATTAGCAGGCCATTGTCTTGGCATGGTTGTCTTTATTTGTGACTTGTGATTTTGTGTGTGTGTGTGTGTGTGTGTGTGTGTGTGTGTGTGTGTGTGTTTGGGTGTGACGAGTGTGATTGTAGCAGCAAAGGCCACTCTGTCAGTGGAGATCATTTTGTAGCCGCTGTACAGCTGTGCCGCTGTGCCGCTGCAGCAGAGACCTCATTTCATTACAAAATATTTGCTTAAAGATCAATTAATATTCATATAATACAAAACATGATTGAAACCTTTATCTAAGGTGCTTTATATCATGAGTGCATACATGCACTCTGCAGCATTAAGGCGGTATTGTGGTACATCTAGGTGTTGCAGTGGTAACGGTCATGCAGTATTTTATGTTAGTTTGCTGTCCTGATGTCTTCTTTATCACGCAGCAAACACACACAGACTCACAGTCACAGACGTGCACACCAAACCAGCGCCAACACAACAGAATTCACACATTCCTTAGGGATTCAGAATCAGCTCTGTTGGCAGTAACTTCAGTACCATTCCCACTGGTTCAAGACATCACTGTGTGTGTGTGTGTGTGACTTTGTATGTGATTTTTGCATTTCCCCTTGTAAAATGAACATCATCATTATTTGACATTTTAACGGATGGAAGCTTTTTTCCAAGCTTGATGTGCTGCAGCTGCTGAAGCAATATGTGTTCAGTGTTGTTAAGACTACTTTGTATAACAAATTAACCAGACATTTTTAATGTGACTTGTGTAGAAACAGGACACAGCAGGCAGAACAACAATACTGTATATTGTATTCAGACTTTTTTCAAAAGAAGTCATGTGTTTTGCCTTACTCTAATTTACTTCTTTTTTTTATTCTAGCCCTGATTTGTCAAGAAAATGTGCGGTTACATTGCAACAACGATTACTACAACAAACACAAAAAAGAACTGCTTGTGCAACAACAACAACAACAACGGCAGGCCGATACTACTGAAATGTGCATTTCAAACAACCATGTTAAAGTCCTGATAGGCATTGTTGCTCTACAGAGCTAATTGATATAAGGAAAGAACACAACAATGAAACAAGATTCTTAACAAATGAATGGCCACAGGATTCAAAGTGGAACAAATTACAAAAGAGTCCCAGTTTGTAAAAGATAGTGAAAAAATGCAAAGAAATGAGCTCCAAAGTCTCACACGTTTTAAAATATGGTAATGCTAATTTTCAGATCAGAATGTTGTTAAGTTCCTGAGATGAAATGCCTACAACGGTGCCAGTAAGGGACTTATAATGGGAGGCGTTTGACTTCCACTGAATCACAGATATCAATCAAATCTGTTCAGTCATGTTACTGTGATACAGCTTGGGTAATTACCAGGCAAATGTTTAATAAATACAGCTTACTGTATACGCTGCTGCTCCTGATGCAGTTTGCAGTGTCACGCTGGACAAAGCTGCAGCGTAGAGTACAAAAAGTACAAGAGGTTCAATTACTGGAGCTCTTCTTTCAATCAAAGGAGGATGAGGATTGAAAATGAAAAGCAAGAGTCTGGGAAATTCATACCAGACGGGAACTTCAGTTTCCCAATTTCCACAGTGACCAAATGACCCAACACCACATTGTTCAATGCTAAACACTCATCATCATCATCAGGATCCAGGCTGAGGACCCTGGCAGTTGTTTTTATTAAAGTCTAACAGGCATGACTCACTCGTTCCTCCTCTGCTCTCCTCCTCTTCCTCCTCCTCCTCCTCTCACTGATGACCAGAGAGGCACCGGAGGCAGCAGACAGAAAGCACAGCGAGCTGCTTCTCCTCTGATTTCTGACTCACAGTAACACACAGCAACATATGCACAGTTAGTATGAGCATGCACACTGATGCTGCTGGATAAAATCCTGGATGAGCGACAGTAATGTAGAACACGGAGAGCCACATGTGAAAACGCATTCACCCTCTGCTGCTAAAAGCATAAAAAAACCTCCGAGAGGCAGAAGAGAAGGAAGATCAGGGCCACGTTCAGCCCCGACAAAACATAGCAACACGTTTTTTTTACACTGAAACGGGGGTACGTTGAACATCCTGCTGTGTGCACAAGTGCTCTGCCTTTTTACTACCATGAGTTTACATGCACGTCTCTGCTGATTGGGTGTCACCTGTGACACAGCCAATAAACGAGAGACACACCCACCATTCAGAGAAAACATATCTCAAAGCCGTTGCACACCGTTGCACACTGTTGCACACCGTTGCACACCGTTCCAAGGAGACATGTCATTCAACACGCAAACCATAGCAAACCGTTTTGAGATTTAACGTGCCCCAGTGGTGGAATGTAACTATGTAACTTTACTCAATTACTGTACTTAAGTATACATTTGAGGTACTTGTACTTTTTTTGAGTCTAATCTGACATCTTTATTTACTAGTTACTTTAGAAATTAATATTTCTGCACGCACGTGGTTTATAAAATACCCAACAATATAACGGCCTGTACAAGTCCAGCTAAAGTGATTAGCTGATTAAACACTTTGACAGAACAATTTTGATATTTTCCAGTTTCTAAAATGTGAGTTTTTTTCTCAAAAGTAACACTTTCAATGCAGGACTTTCAATTGTAACAGAGTATTTTTTTACAATGTGGTATTAGTACTTTTACTTAAAGGGCAACTATTATATAGCATTTTCAAGATTATATTTGGCATTTTGTGTTTGTACTAGAACATGACGGGAATTTGGGGAGAAATGACCAGCATTGGCCGAGATTACAGCTATGTCGCGTGAGCATGTAGCTACTCAATAGTTAGCAGTATGCTAATGTAAATTTGTAGTGGAGCGAAGCAGCACTTTTTACTGTCAAAAATCGCAGATAAAGGCTTCTGAACCAAACACAACCCAATCAGACATGTACCAGCAGTAATGTGACCTGGAATTGGGGAGAATTTAACAACATTGGCAGCCAAGGTGACATTGTTTATTTGCATAATATGTGACCTTTAAGTAAAGTAAAGGATCTGAATACTTCTTCCACCACTGAGTAAGATGTATTATGTTTGTTTTGTTTGGAGTGAATATGGTTTGTGCAAACAAAATCTCAAAGAAGGGACAGAAAACCAAAGAATTTGCATTGATTTTTTTTTTTGCCTTTTTTGTTACAATACAAGCCAGTGACTCAACAACAGCAGAATAACTGCAGTCAAACTGTCTTGTGGACAAAATACTCAACAGTGGTCGGTGTGAACCCACACCGGCCACTGCAGCAATGTAGTTACAGTGATTCCTCACTGTAAAGATGACTCAGTGTCTCTCGACAGTCAACCAGCAGCCAGCAGCCATGATTCACTCCCTTCAGCCGGGGGTGAAGAGAGCTGGCCACTCTGGGCTAACGTAGCTGACAATAAAGGCACATAACACTGCCCTGAAAAGTCACACCAGCTTCTAGTGCTTTAAAACTTTAGTGCGTCACTTTTTGATATTAATGAACGTCCGTTACATTCAAGCCATTGCCAAATGAGTTGCTGCAAAGCTAATTAAGACGATCAGCTCCACATAACTCTCTCTGTATTACTCAGTATGGCTATGTTCAGAAGATTGTGGCGTCCGGCAACTTTTGCGCGCAGCAGCTCGAGTAATGATAATTACCTCTTCTGAAGAGTCCATCATGTTTTTTTAATCCTCCGTGTCCTCCTTGGCTACTAGCAACTGTGGTGGAGGAGGTGTATGTGTGTGTGGGTGTGCGCGATCACGGAAGGCTTGCATCATGTGGACAGTTTTGTTGTCATTGCTTAGAATTCCTCATAGGGGTGACAGAAATTACGCACTATAGCTTTAAAGGTCAAATTGTGGCCCGCATGTAAACTTCAGTGGAATAAAACGTCAAAATGCACAAATTAAAAGGGGCACTCCATCAATTTTACACATGAAATTCTGTTTACTCATCATGAGCATACGCCACACCACACAGTGGTATAATGTTTACTTTTAATCTGCAGGGAATTTTCTCAGCTCGGGTTTATAATCGAAAGCTAACAAAGCTAAAGTACTGTCTTAATAATACTATCAAGCTAATTTATTGTAATGTTTTTATACATTAGTTCTACAATATTTTTTTTAGCATATTGTATGTATATCTTTGCAGGGATGTTATTTATTTATGTTTTTATGACAGTAAAACAAGAGTAAAACAAGTGATGAATAAAAGATAATTCTAGTCTTTTTATATGAGCTCAGTTACTTCTCAGAGTGGGAAAAAAGTCCTGATCCAGTAAATCAAAAAATAAAATGAGGCAAGAGATTTGAGGGTTGACAGGCTGCAGCTACAAACTGGGTCACCGAGGATTATTTGATGAAAATAGATTTACAGGCCATGATGATTCCTTCCTGGTTTATTAATGGGTTTTTTTTTTCAGCTCAGACACCCACTAAAGACACAACGTCTGGTTTCCACTACAGTTGGGCTGGAAACCACCAGCTAGTGTGCATATTGTGTGAAACAAGTCAATATATATTCTGGTAAATTCCTGCAAAGGGACCCATTAGTAAAAAATAAAAATCACACTTTTTCCTTTGAGAGTCCTTTAAAGATCCCTGCAGGGCTGTAGTCAAGTCCACCTTTGTCGAGTCCAAGACAAGTCCAAGACCGAGTCAAGACCAAGTTCAAGGAGGTTCAAGTCCAAGTCAAGACCGAGTCCAAAAAAGTTTGAGTCCAAGTCAAGACCGAGTCCAAATGGGAGACAGTCAAGATTGTAGAAAGAAAGGGTCAAATTAGGACACATTAGGCCACATTATTTACTTCAAATATAAAATGGAAATGTCCCCATTCTTGAACTTATTAGTTGTCCTATAGAAATTATAGTACAAAGTGCTCACTGACATTGTGTTTGTGGCCAAAATCTAAATGATTGATAGCTGATGATTAATGTATGATGCAGCCAGGTGTATACCAGGCGACCAATCACGATGCCTGTTCTAGGTGGATTTTGAATTAAACTAATACTTGCTTTTGGAACAAGCGCACATCATCAATGGTTGTGTTCTGAAGGAGGAAGTTACTTTAGAACAAAAGCATATAGTGCTGGACTCGTTCGAGACCAACTAGAAAATTTGGCGAGTCCAATGAGACAAGTCCGAGTCCAAATACCAACGAGTCCAAGACGAGTCTGAGACAACAGAAAAGCGTCTCGAGTCCGGACTCGAGTGCTACAGCCCTGGATCCCTGAAGTTCCCTGTCAGAAGTGATGTTCTCAAACTTTTTTAATATTTGAGAAATATCAGCAGAGCCGACAAGAAAGAAGAGACAGGATGTGACAGCATCGCTAGAGGCCTTGTGTTCACAGGTACATGATGTTCACCCCCTGCTGCGAGATGTACAGCTTTTTCACTTCCAGCATCACTCTGATGGAAATAACATCAGCAGGAGAGAGAAAGAGAACTGATAGAAACGGATAGAGAGGTTCACACGACTTCTGTCACATCCGGAAGCATCAAGCGACGGAGAAGTAGAGAAGGAAAGACAGGAATGTACGGAAACTCAGAGAGGGAGCGGCAGATCGGTACAGAGTCCTGATAGTAATGTGAAAATGGAGTGACACCGGAGAAAGAGAGAGACAAACAGAGACGAGCAGAGAGACAGATTGACAGACTGGAATGCAAAGAGAGAAACCTTTGTGAAACCTGTCACAACAGAGTAATGTCAGAAAAACAGAAAGGAATAGAGACAACAAAGACCCATTCGGCAGGATGTATGCAGACAGGGAAACCTAAAGGATAGGCCGATACATGTATTGTGGGACATACAAGACAACGTTTCTGTGTAGACATGTAGATGTCTTTTAATCAACAATTGTAGGCGAAGATGTATTTCTCTAACTTGTCTTGTTTTTGAGCCTAGAATTTACGATTCACCCAAACAACTTTTACAGTCACAAGACTTTTATAAGGGATCTGAAGTTTCTCATATTTCAATTTTTCACGAGCAACATACATGTTTGTTATAATCTCTGTCAGGGAGGTTATGTTTATGGCTTGGTTCGTCATTTTGCCAGTCTATTTGTTTGTCTATTTGTTTTTATTGTTTGTCAGCAGGATTACAGAAAAACTATTGGCCCAATTCTCATGAAACTTGGTGGTAGGCTGTAGCATGGGCCAAGGAAAAACCCATTCGATTTTAAGAGTGGATCGAAATCACGAGGCAGATACACAAATTATTTTTTATGTCAGTTACGTAACATTGCGGGATACGGCATCTGGGCTGCATTCATGTGGTGTTGGAATAATCGGAAAAATAGGAAATCGGAAAAAGACTTCCGAACTGCAATAACATAGGGCATGCCTTGCATATTTATTTTTACTTTCATTCTTCTTTGTTGTTTTTCTTCCTCTCTTTCTACTGATTTATTCTGTGCTTCTAGGCAGACATATATTCATGTCAAAAGCCGAACGTGAGAGTGGGACATAGACCGAAGGATACATTGAAATACAGAAAACATTATGTTGATGAAGATTACATCCAGGCATAGAGAGAGAGAGATACCTATAATTTAGAAGAAATGTTTTTTTTTTAATCCATCTTAAAGTATAAAATACCTCCAAGGCTCCATCCGAGCTGATTGGAAGCACAGTGAGACGTGGTGACTGGTTTAATGTAAGCTCATTAAACAGATCTCCTTAGGCTGCGGATAAACTCACAGTTAACTGGCTACCTTTGATCAGATCTGGTGGATTAGCCGGCTGTTAGAGGTGCAGCTCAACACCTTGCTGTTCCGGTTGTTTTAAAGAGTTTATAAATTGGTTTATAGGACTACAGTACATGGAGGAACAGAGAGAGGACAACAGACAGAAGGGCACTGACTAAAGCCAAAGAGATGAAGGTCAGCTGGAGATCCTGATGTTCCTGTATCATATGTTCTTCAGAGTCTTATGAAGTTTCCACTATGAGGGGAGTATGTGCCAAGCCGGATATTTCAGTTTCACTTGTTCCGTTGTCGGCGGAAATTCCGGTGGGATTTCACTCTTTTCAGGCCGGATGTGCATTACCTTCTGCCTTCTTTGTGTTGTAATTTTAAACTCATGGATTTCTGAGGACTATGGTTAACTGCTCCTCAGATCTCTGCAGAGTAAATCCAGACAGCTAGCTAGACTATCTGTCTAATCTGAGTTTTCTGTTGCATGACTAAAACAACCTTTTGAACGTACATAAAACAAGTTCCTTCCCGAGGCTATTTTGCAGCGGCACCGTGGCTCCGTACGGCGCTTAGTGCCGCCCAAGACGATTGTGATTGGCTTAAAGAAATGCCAATAAACCACATCACGTTTTTCGCCCATCCCGTAATGCTGTGGGGACTAGCCAGACCCTCCTCCGCAGCGCTGTGGAGGAAGGTCTGGCAAAAGCAAGACTATTTAAGAGTTGAGTTTAAAAACAAATTAGAAAAACTCTTCATAGCATTAAAAACTTAAGGTGGAGTATGCCCTCGTTTTGGCCTTCTGGAATCAGTATTGTATAATACCTCAACTGAAGTATTTCATATTTCAAGTATTATTCACATGCAATCATTTCAAATATAAGTTAATTAAAATGATGTCCGCCAAAGAATATTATTACCATGATAAACCAATATCATTCTTTATCAGCTACATACAATGTTTCATCATGTCTCTTGAAATTACTGTGAGACTACACTGGTTCATTCCAATTGTAAAAGGAGTTTATTTCCTGTTTTGTGTCGCAAAGCAACAAAGAACAATTCCCGCAAGAAGCTATTCTGTGGAACCACATACAAATGTAGGTCTAAGGTCTGACAACCATCTCTCCTCTATAGTTGTTTGTCAACTGTACCTATAATTATGTCTTCAAATGAATGTGTTAATAATTCATTGATGTTTCAATACTACATGTTTTACCTCTAAATCCACAAATACGGAATTAATATCTCCTTCTGTCACACGACAAAGAGCCCTTTTCAACCTTCTCTTACTCCACATTAAAAGGGCCTCAGCATCTCTGCACAATGGCCCCTCATAATGCGGAAAAAAGCACTGACGACGACCACTAGGCCTCTGTCAGTGAGAGACGAATGGATTAATTGACTGACAACCCAATAAGCCAATGGAAATGACCGTACAGACCACAGTATCCAATTAAAAAGGCTTTATGGCCTAATAAGCAGGCCCAGCTGTGGGGACAAAAGCAGAGCCGGTTGACCGCACAGACAGATGGAGGGATGAAGAGAGAGAAACAAGAAAAGAGAGAAAGTGTAATTTATACTTATCAGACAGACAGATAGATAGATAGATAGATAGATAGATAGATAGATAGATAGATAGATAGATAGATAGATAGATAGATAGATAGATAGATAAATAGATAGATAGATAGATAGATAGATAGATAGATAGATAGATAGAAAGATAGATAGATAGATAGATAGATAGATAGATAGATAGATAGATAGATAGATAGATAGATAGATAGATAGATAGATAGATAGATAATTGTTGCATAATTACTGCTGCAAAGTTTGGCCTGCAACTCTAAAGCAGCGGAGGAGGCGGTCAGTCTCCCCTTGACTGATCTTGCTCAGTTACCTTGGCAACTGACAGCCCCCCCCCCCCCAACCATGCATACACACTCTAACACATAGACTTGCACAATTGTGAATATACACCGAACACACACTCTTTCATGCAGCTGGGCAGCTGTTGGTGATGTCATGAGTTGTTATTCAGAAAAGGAGGGAGAGCATGACTGCATGTGTTGATGTAATCAGGAGCAGTAAGGAAACTTGGACCTGTTCGCTGTTGCAGCCGACCAAGTCCTCATCAGAGAGAGATAGGAGGGAGAGAAAGGGAGAGAGGGAAAGATGGAAGGAAAGCTGGAAAAAGGAAGAATGGGAAGATGGAAGAATGAAAAGGGAAAAGAGAAAAAATGTAACAAAGAGCGGAATGAACAGAACGAAAGGAAATCCAAGAAAAAGATATGTGGAAGAAAAGAAGGAAGGAAGCAAGGCAAAAAAAATGTAAAGAAAGAAAACAAGAAAGCAAACAAGAGAAAAAGAAGGAAAGACATCAGAGCTTGGTGCAACACTGCAGCTTATGTGGATGAAAATGTGATGGTTGCTTTGTAATGAGCTGGCACAGAGTTCAGCTTGTCTCCCCCGAGTGCTACAGGGCTGTAATACACACTCTCCCACTGGCTTCCACATCATTTACACCAGACAAAACCATGGTCAATTAGGAAAAACGTATTAAATCCTGGAGTTACGGTGCTCAGCTGGCATGAGACGCTGCTTTTACTGGTCTTTACTGACTTTTACTGACTTTAAAAACAATGAAAATAAAGGTTACCTATTAATAAAGGTAATAAAGTTTTTTCTCAGGTATCCTGGTGTCTCGACAGTCTGAGGTGCAGTCTCAACATAAAATAGCCCTGTATATTTCCAGAATATGGCTTCTGCTATAGCTGAATGTTATTTTGTGATAAATATGTTTTAATGCACACTTCATGTGGGTCCTTCACAGTGTTTAAGGGTAACGAGTAACCAGATACGCAAAGTACAAAGACTCAAAAAAGTAGCCTACCCTTAAAGGCATACGTCTCAATCCCCCAAATTACTGTGAGAAGATCCGCAAATAATCGGCGTCTCCAAAAGTACCTCAAAGAGTTCCACAAAACCCACAATGAGTCAAAACGTTTAAACAGGGAAGCACAAAGGTCCACCAAAAAATAAAGCAAAGGGAAGTATTTGTGGTAATTTTGCCACAAAACTGCCCCAAAAATGATCACAACAATCCTGAAACCTCCACAAAAGACCAATACACCACAAAATACAACAACATATTCTAGAATTTGTGTAAAAGCTCAGAGTCAGAGTTTTTTTATTGTAATAAAACAGATGTTTGTGTGACTTGTAACCTAGCAAAATACACCATTTTGCTAATAATGATAGCTTGCAATTATATAGCGCCTTTCAGGGGATTCCAGGGTGTTTTAAGAACATGTTTCCTGGTGGAACGTGCTCAGAGAGTTGTATTTAACGTTCATGTTATCCGTCATTTCCTGTTTCCTCTTTCTGTTTTCCCTCTGCTCTCTTCTTCTCCTCATGTTATTTTTTTAATCACTTTTAAAAGCAGCACCAGGGACAGTAAAAACATGGTTTCCTGTCAGCCTCCCTCCCTCTCTCTCCGTCTCTCTGTGTTTCTGCTCACTCACTCTCCCTGTCTCCCTCCTCTCCGCCCCTCCGCATTCTCCTCCCCCCTTTCCTCCCTCTCCTCCTTTATCTGTCTCGAGGTCCGGCAGTGACAGAGCACTCGGTGAAAAGAATAAGGCAACTCTCTCTAAAGAATAACAAAAGAAAGTGGAAGAAAAGGCAGGAATTCCTCCACTGTGATGTAATGCTTTTCACTTGGAGAGTCCTGCTGTTCTCCATCCAGTCTCCACCTCCATGTCCTTCACTCCTCCAACCCACAAAGTCCCTTTGCTGGGGATCTGCACGCTGCACCAAAAACCACTTCTTTCATCCACATTTTTTAAGCTATCTGGAAGGAATATCGCATTTTAGAAGGAACATTTCAAAAACAATACTAAAATCGATCAATATTTCTGGGAAATAGATGGTGAACATTTTCAAATGATGGGGTGTATTATTGTAGTAAACAAATGGAGCTCTTATTGCATGTCAAAGAGCCCTTTAATGACTGGAACTTGTTTAAAGCCACACACTGGCTGTGTTAGGATTTCAACTTGTGAACTTTCTCTTTACAGGAAACATTCTTTACTTCCTGACTTACTCCTAACTTCCTGTTCAAATACATGCGCTATTTTCAATGTTTAGTTTAGACCTTCTACTGTTTAGCAGTAGTTCCGGATTCAGTCCTGTGCAGGATAATTGTTCCACTTCATTAAATAAAAGAGGGGTTGATCATTTTCCTGTGACAAAAACAGCCTTTTCTCACCATTTCTCTGCACTATCCACCCTCTGCTCAGCTCTCCTCCCCTGTTTCCCATCACCCCCCTCCCCCCCCACTCCCTCCCTCTCTTTTCTTGTCTTTCTTTATTTGGCAGCAGGATTGGTGCTGCCCAAGTGACCCGGCCCATGCCGAGCAAACAGCTGAAAAGATGCCATGACCTCCTCTACCTCTCCTCACTCTTCCACTCGCACCTGAATTCTCGGTGTAATCTCCTACCACCACTTCCACATCTTAACCCATTTCTCTTCTTCCTCCTCCTCCTCATTTCTCTCTCTCTCTCTCTCTTTCCATCACTCTGTTGAACCTGCTGTCACATTCATATGAAAGCTGCCAGCCTGCCCTCAGCAACAAATTAATGAAATGAAATACAGAGAAAAACAATAGGAGTACAGGAACAGTTTGACCAATTACAGAGAAAAAGCTGTTGCAGAAGAAAAATTAAATCAAACCGCACTGAAACTTTAACTCCTTCAAATAAGTTAGTGGAGCCCAAACTGATGTCTTAGAATTGGTTGATTTGTTTGATTTACAGTCAGACCTTTTTTTTCTGAAATGGTTCAGTTGTAAACCATAAACCATTGTTTACATTCCATTATATTGAAGTCATTATTATATAACAGTGGTGTTCTATTGAAAGAGTACAAGCAAGTAAAACTGAGTTTCTTCAAATTAAAATATCCCAGTCCTTACATAATAGCAAATAATATACCTAATTCAAATGCATTTCGCTGCAGTGCAGTGGACAATGGATATGAACCCTTCTTAACCCTTACTGTAAGAGTGAGGGTTAGTAACAAGCAAACAATAAAGTTGAAAAAAAATTAAAAATTCCGGTCTATCCTTATCCTTAGAAATGAAACACAATAGAACAGAAGCAATCAACACACGTGATTTTGTCTCTTTTTTTTCCCTTCTTTTTCTTTTTACATTTCTATTGTTTACAAGGTCAAATGAAGGATGGGGATTTTGCAATAAAGCATTACTGTAAATCACATACATGCAAGTTACATCAACGAAGAGTAAATAACAGTCAAACAGTCCAAAAAGACAGAAAAGAAGGTGATTAATGGCAAGTTTAAAGTCCTCACATGCAACTCAGACATTAACGTATAGATAGTAGAGAAGCATGAATTATGGTGTGTTACATCATATTTTTGATACTGTAATCCTTAAGCAAATGTACTGTATTGCACATATTTTTTTGTTGTTGATGATTTTGTCTCTTAGTAGGACATTACAATGGCTTTGATATATCCCCTGGAGACTTACCCTAAAATTGCCCATAATTCCCCTTTTACTAAAAGCAACGTGGGCAAATGTCCTCTGCAGAGCAGGAGCAACCTGGCGACAACTAATCATGCTCGTTTTGATTCCTTCATGAAACCGTCGCTTTTTATTCAAACTCAACTCTGAATACGTTAAATACAACGGAGGAGAAGCTGAACAGCGCAACAATTCCCCACAGGTGTAACAAAATGTTACCAACAGGACACAGTAAGTGATGAGAACAGACAGCTGTAAGAACGTGTTCCACTGGGTCTTCCCCATGGACCAAACACACACACACACACACACACACACACACACACACACACACACACACACACACACACACACACACACAAAGACAAACAGGCCCAAACAAACGCATATACTGACTATTACATATTACTACATATTACTAACTCATGTCATGGAACTCCTCTACATAAGAACACATTTATGGAAAGAACACAGACACACTCGCACACACTCAGCAAACTCTAGAAAGTCTCACTATGTAACCACAGACAACTATATATACACACCTAATCACCCGCATTCTCATCTGTCTTCTACACACACACACACACACAAACACACACACACACACACACACACACACACACACACACACACACACACCTCGTTTGTGTCCTCGGAAGGCCTACGTGGTAACTGGACCTCGTGTGAATTCTTGGTCGACCCAAACGAGTTCAACACCGTTCTGATTTTACTCACACCCTCTCTCTCTCGCTTTCTCTCTCTCTCTCACACACACACACACACACACACACACACACACACACACACACACACATAGACATAAGCACAAATGCAGACTTCTCTGTCAAACACACACACTAAATTACCATCACTGATGAAGTGGCAGAAGAGAGAGCATTTCTTGCTTGCGCTCTTCTTTCTGTTTCTATGCTTTCATCATTCTCTTTCTTCTGCTGCTTAATTCGACTTCTTCTGTAAATCAGGAGCTTACAACTTAGTTTAATGCGTTCATGTTGGTGTTTCCACTGCATTTGAAGAACCGAGAAGAGTAAGCAAATTAGACTGATAAGGGATCGTGTTTGAAACATAATTTCTGGATATGACAAGAACACAACCGCAGAGTCACTGTGTTGATCTTTGTAATTTAGTGCTTTGTGGGGGTTTTTCCAGCTCAACAACTCTCTTTCTTCACTCCTTTTAAGACTAGACAGAAAGTTAGCTTCAGAGCTGTCAACTTAACATAAATAACATTACAGGAAATTCCCATTTCTGGTCTCAAAATTGGCATTCGTGACAACCAGTCCTTGCTAGAGTACACAAAGTCTCAAGGTTTGTGTTTGACCAATCAGCCCAGTGTAAAGTCTACTCTGGGCCCTCAGAAAGTCTGACCTCGGGAGCTTTTTGGGGTTTACAAACCAAGACTGGAAACAAGTTCCTGCAGTAGAAATTAAGGTAAAGTTCATGAGTTCCTAAGGAATAATACACTGAGTATGTGAGTGTGTGTGTGTGTGTGTTTGGCTTCCATGG
The DNA here is from genome assembly GCA_023566125.1 of Zingel zingel. NCBI lineage: Eukaryota > Metazoa > Chordata > Actinopteri > Perciformes > Percidae > Zingel > Zingel zingel. Next base: position 37,575,199 of record CM042316.1, on the reverse strand, counting down.
CATCATGTACATACACTCACACAGACACACAATCTAGCTCTAATACTCTCTGTCTTCAATGCATCTCCCTTTTTGGTATCTGGTGTCGCACAACTGCCTTGATGGAGCCACACCTGTCTTCTTGCCCAACACACACACACACACACACACACACACACACACCCCCCCCCCCCCCCCCCCCCCCCTCTTCTACTCTTCTTACCCACCCTGCCCTGTGTCCCAAAGCCTCAAAGTTATTTGGACATTCCCCAGACCACAATGGAAATAAGTCTTTGGGCTTTATTGTGTCATCCTTGACTGGTTATGTATTTTTAATGTATGACACATGTACTGTTTCATATTTTATTATTTAAGTGGTCAAATTAAGTCAATCAGTCAATCAATCCCTCCAATCTCTGCTCTAGTGTATGTCTGTAGTGTTCTGCCTGTGTGTACACACGTGTTCTTGTGTGTCTATGGGTACATTTGTTATTTCAGGGCTTAAAGCCAAACTGTGTTCATTTTTATATTTTTATCTTATTAGTATGCATATATCTGTCTATCTTTGTATTGTGTGTGTGTGTGTGTGTGTGTGACTGCCTGTATGATGTGGACAGTGTCAGCTGGCCTAAGCCTCCTTGTCCCCACCCTCCTATAGTCTCAAATCCCCCCAAATCCATCTCTGCTCCCCATGTGACTACAACTGTCCCTTTACCCCGTCAGCTGCCCCAACACTGCTGTCAGCCTCTCTCTCTCTCGGTCTCACACACACACACACACACACACACACACACACACCTTTTTTCCGTCATCATGTCTCTGCCCTCTTGAGACCATTTCCTCTCTCTTAGTTGGAAGATCATTTACAGATTGAGGTTTTAGTCCCACACATATTACTCCTCATTGGCTGGTGTTAAGCCCCAGTGGTCAGAGCCAAAGTGTGTGTTCAAGAGTGATCAAAATGAAGCAGCAAAGGCCATCCAGACTTTTGTCCCTATTACATTGGGCCCACGTAAATATCCACATCTGGAGGTAGGATATAAGAATACTTGTCTCACTTTATTCCTGTTTTCACAGCTTTGCAGAGCTCTGGCTGTTTGAACCCATCCCTACATCCAATCCTCTCTCCCCTTAATACCCAACACCCATATTGTGACATCACACGTGTCATGCAGCAGGCTAATGGCGGCCCTAACTCTGGTAATGTCAGTGCCCTGCTCCGCTCAGTGAGTTTTACTGGACCACATAATAATGAGAAGAAATGTCTCAGTCTGGCTTCCACTGAAGGAAGCAACAAATAAGTGCCTCTACTTTCCAAAGTCAACATCCATAAAGCCAGGGCCGGATTAACAATTTCATGTGCCCTGGGCAACAAGGGCTTTCCCTTTTCTCTTTCACTTATTTCTGCATCTCCTTCTGTGGTCTTCTCCTGCTCTGACCCACCTGATCTCTCCAGTTTATTGCCTTCTCCTTCTTCATTTCCCTCCTTTTCTTCCTCCTGTGCACTAGGCCTACTCAGAATTTGAATACAAATGATCGGTCTCAGCAAGCACTGTGTAGTGTGTTGTAATGTAACACCACCGAAATGGCGACCCTCTGTAAATGTTATGAATTCAAACATGCCAGTTTGTAATAATTTGTATTATGCTGTTCTTGGCTTTACTAAAATCAAAACTAATGAAATGGCAAATGCTCTTACCACTCACGAGGGAGCGATTTTACTTTTGGCTAACGTAATAGACGTGCTGTTGTTGATGCTGACTCGCCTTTAGCATACATTACATTTATTACAAATGTAACTTTAAATTAACATGTCACCTAGGGAAACTGACTTCACTTTCAGAGGCTCGGGGGGCAGCTCAGTCGCTCCAGTCTTTGCCGGAATGCAGGGTCACCACACTGCAGCAGACTCGCTGTGACAGTCCGTGATAAAGTTGGTTTTATATTGGATGTTGGATATTCGACACATTCGGAAAATCTATCATGCAGCTTGACCTTCCGATATAAAACCTACTTTACCACAGACTGTGACAGCTTGTCCTCGCTACACTGCGCAGGAAGCTACAGGCACTGTTTTTGACGTGATTTAACATTATATTTTGATTGAACGGGTTGCAAAAATCTGCATATAATTAGGAAAGTTAGGACTGCATTTATAATGTGATCTAATATAATATTTGATGGAGCCCAGGGCCCCTTAGATGTCCTGTGCTCCTGGGCAAGTGACCAGTTGCCCTAATGGTTAATCCGGCCCAGCATAAAGCCTGTGATGACTTTAGTTTTAAAGGCCAATTCTGTACATTTTCAAACACATACGTACATTTGCTGTATATTGCCATACTGTAAAGCAGGGGTTTTCAACGTTTTTTGGGCCAAGGACCCCTAAGCTAAAAAAAGAGACGAGCAAGGACCCCTACTACATATATATTGTATACAATTTAGTTGCATAATAAACTGGACTTACAACAACGTGTCAAGCCTTTATACCTTTTTACGGTGCCCTATAATACTAAGCTACTATTTACATATTCATATATCATCATGTTTTAATGTCAAACATACACATGTAAGGCACAGTGAATCCATTAGCTTAACTGTATCTGTGGATGCCTACCATTGTGGCTACCCTACAGGCCAGTATGCGTATCATCAATGTTGTTGAGGTTGTTGTTGTCTTTTACAAATATGTTATATGTTAATATTGTTAATAATGTTAACATATATGTATATATGTTAATGTATATTTTCAGACATTCAAATTGTTTTCCAAAAAACGATTAAACAATAATTTGGCGCCCCCTCTGCAGTGACTCTGAGAACCCCCCCAGGGGTTGTGGACCCCCTGTTAAAGATCACCGCTGTAAAGTTTGACTTACAATTTGACAGTTGGTTGTTTGTGTGCTAATACATTACAGTAATCATGATTGAAAATACTGGCCTGTTTAACTCACATTATCATAGCATCAGAAAAAATGAATTACTTGTTTAAATAGATTGATTTTGGCCCCAAAAAATCTGCAAATCCAGAGGAAAAAGTGCAAAAACACTCACATATAAAGATGACTTCTTTCTAAAGTTGCATTATGACTTCTAAAACTTCTAATCATCTTCTAGTAACATAAACAAACGTGAGCACACAGACAGAGAAAGAAAGAGAGAAAACGTACAATGAGGGGAACACAGTCTCTCACCCCCACACGTCTGCTTGTGATTGGCTGCAGCACCATATGATATATTCTATTCTACAGGGAACCAAAGAGAGCTGTAGTTTAACAGCTCATGGCACGTAGATCAGGGTTTGACCCCTCTGAATACACACACACACACACAGACAGACACACACACACACAC
>CM042316.1:37554369-37564369 GCA_023566125.1 Zingel zingel | reverse complement strand
TTGCCTCCACCTATTTTCTGTGACAGTTGGAAACCCTCAGAGCTCATACAAACCTCTGCACATTCAACTACTCCTCCTCCCGCTACCCTCTCCTTTCTCCTCTTTATTTCACTCTCTCTTTTGCTCGATCCTTCCCCTTTTCCTCCCCCTTCCTCCTCCTCCTCATCCTCCTCCACCCCCCTCCTCTCTACGTGCTGACTGGGCTCTTCAATCTGTCACACACGTACACAGCTGGACCGGTGCAGACACACACGGGAACAAATTAAAAAACTATCAGCTGTGCTTTATAGTTTACTGAACCTCTTTACTTTTAAGATTTGTTTTTCATATTTGCAGCACGTACAGTATTGAACCTATACAGTAGCTCTTACTGATGTTGCAGTTACTCAGTCAGATGATTAGATTAGATCACATGAATCATTACTGATCCTTGTGGGAAAACTGGGTCGTTTAAAAGACATAATATTGTCCTGTGAAGGAAGAAAGAAAGAATTTAAGAAAAGGTAGAAAATGTCACGAGCAGTAATCAAAAGCCACTGATCAACATGTTGATGAAAGTGAAAATATACAGTGTATATAACTGCATAAGAAATGAAAGTATGAGGAGGTTTGACTATAAGATCTTTTCAGTAAATCCAGTTCAAAACTGGAAACTTCAGTTCTCATCAGAATCATGTTCACATGGAGCCCACCCCTGATTAAAAGTTAATAATCTCTCTGACAATCAGTATATGTGCAATTTGCCTTTGTTTATGACATCCAGGTCATTTTGTCTGGTGACCTTCGACCTGCGCGGTTTGAAAAAATAAAACTAATCTGACACATTTATGGCCCCAACAAATCCAAAGATTTAGCTGAAATCAGATTATCTGACTCGGATGATTGCCCAACTCTAAATAAGATTCAATTTGGTGTAATATCAGTGGTAAAAGTATTCCTAAATCATATTAAAATTAAAACACTGAAAACAGTGCTGATGGAAACAAACTCAGCGACAAAACCTCTGCAGATTAGCTGTCAGAAGCCTTCTTGTTGAAAATGACTTTTCCACGTTTTAAACAGACCTGGAAGTGGCTCAAGTGAATAACTGCAGAATGATTTGAGCTGTGTGTCCTGTCAGGCTGGAGGCCTCAGCGCTGCTGCAGTTTAAACAGCATGAATATGGCCAGCCTGTACAATGGCACTGCAGTGTGAGTGGCTGCAGGGAACCAGGATGCTGTGAGTGGCAGGTGGAATCTTTTTAATTCCCTCTCTCTCTCTGTCTGTCTGTCTGTCTGTCTATGTGTGTGTCTCTCTCTCTCTCTCTCTCTCTCTCTCTCTCTCTCACACACACACACACACACACACACACACACACACACACACACACACACACACATATTGCTGGATTCTCAATAGGCTATTGCACTCCTCTTACTTACATAAGCAAAAAAAAAAATCTCTTCTTTCATCGCAAACAAAAAACACTGTCCCTGTTTCTTATTCCAGGCGGGACCCTCTTCAGCACACCATCATTGTTTTGTTGTTGTTGTTGTGTTTTTCTGTCTGATGGCTGCAAATATTTGCTGTCGTTGCAATTTTGAAAAGCTTCTTTTGTTTTGCTCCCAGCACTGGCTGATTTCGGAATTATTCAGTTTATTGTAGCTGTGGATATGAGCAGATGCTAAACGTGCAAGATGTGAAAATTAGAGTCCTACATCAAATCACAGAAAAACTGTTATTTTAGTGCTGTGAAGGACATGCTTTGTTTGTCACACGAGGGCAAAATCAAAGTAATTTGAAATCCACATTTTGTTCAGGTTTGTTCTGTCATCATGAAAACAGATGACTGTGAGCTGAGCCCTGCAGATAGCTGGAGGTCTGTCCGTGTGTGTCTAATATTAAAAGATAAGGGTTATGGATGTGAATCCCATCTATCAAAACAGCTCCTATAGCCTGGGGGGAGGGGGAGGAGGGCTGCACAATGATTTATGGCGTGAGAAGAAGAAGAATACATAGATCCAATAACTTTGCAGGATCTAATATGGTCATAATATATTTTCCGAGAAAAATAATACCTAGTCAGACTAAAACCTTGCAATAATTGGACCTACTTCTGTTTATATGTAACTGAGTTAACATGAACAGAGATAACCTCCATGACTGTACAAAGATATTCTGAACGATAAGGCACCACCTACAGAAACTCAGATTTAACCCAGAAAATATAAAGAAGAGTGTGTTACAAAATCGTATCTTAACGTCAAATATCTGAAACTAAATCCAAAATTTTTGTTTCGATTAAGGAACCTCAAATTCTGATATGTTGTATTTAACAGTGCAGAATTGGTTGTGTATTATTTTTGTTTATTCCAAATAAACTGGAACCATAAAAACACATAATTTGCTGCTTGTCAATGGATTTCTTTTCTTTCTTTCTGTTAACATAAAACCTTCCATGACTGAGGTGATCAATGCAGCACAGTACAAAAACTGTCAATCACATAATCCTTTAACATCATATTTAGTATACTGGTCACTGTTCAAGAAAACTTCGAGGATTTTACTTCTACCAGAAGTGATTTCATGTCTCTTGTCCTCTGTCCACACACACACACACAAACACACACACACACTCCAATCAATTGTGTCCCAGCGTGCGTGTATGTGTGTGTGTGTGTGTGTGTGTGTGTGTGTGTGTGTGTGTGTGTGTGTGTGCACGTGTGTGTGTGCGTACGTGCGTGCGTGTGTGTGTGTGTGTGTATGTGAGAGAGAGAGAGGGTGTGTATGCACTGTTTGTGCAATGAGAGGCAGTGAAAGTGTTAGAGAGGGTTTATGGCAGTCATATTTCACTGGCAGACTGCATTATCCTACCAATTCCGAAGGACACACACTCACACTCTCACTCTTCTTCACACACATTCTCAATCGTACTGATGCACACACTCACACACACTCAGAGCAACATTGATCTGCGGGCAGGCCGGCCATAATCCTGCTGTTCTATTTACGGTCGGCCTCGCTGGGACCCTCAACACTCCCTTATTAAAAGTCTAAACGTGAAGGCAGCAAATGGAGAGTGAGGGAGAGATTTTTCTTTTTCATTGTCTTGTTCTTTTTATATTTGTTTTATTTTACTCAATGAATTGCATTTTTTTTATCATCTCATTATTGAATTGTATTATCCTTAACACTTTGTCAGTATTGTTAACCTGACATTAAAGCCAATAAAGCATATCAAATGTAATTAAATTGAGAGAGAGAGAGAGAGAGAGAGAGAGAGAGAGAGAGAGAGAGAGAGAGAGAGAGAGAGAGAGAGAGCACCGAGGTTAATGGAAAACAGTATTGATCACAAACCTCGTCATTTCTATTTATCATTTCTGCTGTTTTGAAATCCTGCAGACCACGGTAGACAGAGGCAAAATTACAGACAGGATAGGAAGAAAAGGAAATCTGAGAAAGAAGAGTAACAGAAAACCGAAAATGGAAATGAAGGCCTCATTAAAGCAGGTAGGCGTATACCGTGACACCCTGTCTCAGCACTCGGTGTGGCAGATGTGGTGCAGATTGATTAGTCATGCCTGTCTGCAGGGACCTGACTGATGTGGCTCGAGAGCTACAGAGGTGGGGAGTCTATTTATGTGGAGAAGGAGGAGGAGGGGGGTCAAGAAGGCCCAAAGTGGCTGCTCTGCATCTGACAATCACACTACACCTGCCCTGCTGTCTGACATCTGTATGTTCCTGAGTTACATGCAATGGTTGCAGATAATCTGAGCATGGAATTAATTTTACCCTCCAGAGTCCCGAGATAATGTTCATTTTTTATTAACAGTATCAGAGAGGTGATGGTTCAACTCAGTGGTAATTTTTTAGGCTGCAATATATGCTACTGGATTTCATTACACTGAAATGTATTTCTAATATTTATATATGTTTTTATATTTGATATACAGTATGTAAATTGAGATTAAAAACACATTAAAAAGCGCTCTAAGTGTGAAGCAATTAGGGCTGCTTGATTATGGAAACAATCATAATCACAATTTCTTTTGGTAAATATTAAAATTCCGATTATTTAACACAATTACTCATTGTCTTTTGGAAAGATGTTGCAATTATTGAACTTAACAAGCAGTGAAACAGTTAAACAAATCAACAGTGAAAACACATTGAACGGTGAAATTTCCCTAAAAGTGCTCATATTATGCTTTTTGGCTTTTTTTCCATGATTGTGTTATATATCTTTTTGTGCATGTCATAGGTTTACAAAGTGCAAAAACCCAAGGTCCACCCCAAAGGGACTTACCATCTCCAACAGAAAACACTGTTCACAAACTGCTCCAAACAGCTCTATTGTAGCCCAGTCTTTACTTCAGAGACAAACGTGGTCACTTTGTAACACACGTTATAATGCTCGCCTAGCTGCTAGCGTGGCACGCCCTCATACTCTGCTTCTGACTGGCTAGTAGTCCTTACCTAGGTACTGTCAGGGCACGCCCTCATACTCTGCTTCTGACTGGCTAGTAGTCCTTACCTAGGTACTGTCAGGGCATGCCCTCATACTCTGCTTCTGACTGGCTAGTAGTCCTTACCTAGGTACTGTCAGGGCACGCCCTCATACTCTGCTTCTGACTGGCTAGTAGTCCTTACCTAGGTACTGTCAGGGCACGCCCTCATACTCTGCTTCTGACTGGCTAGTAGTCCTTACCTAGGTACTGTCAGGGCACACCCTCATACTCTGCTTCTGACTGGCTAGTAGTCCTTACCTAGGTACTGTCAGGGCACGCCCTCATACTCTGCTTCTGACTGGCTTGTGTTGCTGACCTAGGTACTGAGCATGTGTGACTCCCAACAAAGATGGAACAGAAGTGAGATGTCTCACTCTGTAGCTAAAACAGGAGCTCAACACACAGGGTGAAAAGAGGAGCTGCAGCAATGTGCAGTACAACAAAAATATGGTGTTTTTTGAAAATTAAAACATGTAAACCTATTCTGGTACAACCTCTAAATACAATTATGATTTCCATTCAAAACACAAGACAAAATAAGAGTTTACTTGCAAAACGTAATGTGCGAAGTAATTGTTTTTTTTCTCAATTAATTGCACAGCCATAAATGCAGTTCAACACAACAACACAAGCATACATAGGTACAGTATATACAATATATTAAGCTTCCTGTTTATGGTTGACAGAGCTGTATGTCAGTGTGGTATTAACTCTGCTTGGGCGGAGAGGTCACATTCTGCATGAGTTCATGTTGAACAACATCAGTAACCCCGCCAGGGTTCAGGGTTCAGCTCCCAGCGGAGCCTTGGAACACAGAAACACACTCAGACAGGCACTTTAGAGGGAAGGAACAAGCTTCCGCCACTTTTAATTTGACCTTTTCAACTACAGAGCTCTTCCACTCCTCCACTCTATTTGTGGAAAACCAAATTCGTCATCTAAAAGTTTTCATTAAATATTCCTAAAATGTAGTGGACCTGCAGCAAGCCAAGACATGGCTGATTTGATTGAGTGAAGTTTTTGTCAACCAACAACAATTCTATTTAATTAAGTGGTATCATGTGTGCATACAATGAAGTAAAATCCTCTCATATTTCATTGCTTTATCAAATGAAGGATCATATCGCAGAACTAAATTAGAAACTGACGATACAGCCTGTTCATTGTACCAGATAACATCAGCAACTGACTGCTTACTCTCCTTTGATATGCAACTTTTAAGGGATATTTTCATGATCTTTTAACTGTATAAAAGCTGCAGTCGTCCTTTTCAAACATATCTCATTGTGGATCAAAATCAACAGTCCAACATCCTCTTAAAAAAGCTGCTCCCGTACAAATCTAATGAGGACGATGGGAGTGTTGTAGCTGCAGTCTGTCTCTCTCTGAGTGCTGTGATATGATGGTCTGTCTGTCAGACTGCGTGGCACTGACTGGTACTACTGAGGCATTACTCAGCCTGTCTGACGGCTGGCTGTCACGCATTTCAAACAAATATTTTTAAAAAAATTCTAAAATTTTCTAAACCAAATTGATAATTGATTAATAAAAAAAAATCTAATAAAAAAGCAATCAAGAGGTTGTATTTATTGATCTTTATTTATCTGCGACAGACCACTTAATGACATCAATATGATGTAATTGTGCCAGATTTAGCCACATTGGTCGTTTCGATCTGCACTACCTAGACAGATTGATAATGTAAGTTAAAAACAAGGGGGGGGGGGGATCACTAACACTGATAAAACACCATGCCAGGAATCCGATAAATCACTCTTCTGTCTTCAATATTGTTACGCAATAAGGTAATGACACAGACACAGTGAGGGGTTTACATTTTAGCTGAGCTGTGATCAGCTGTGAGACGCTCCAGCGCAGGCTGAAGACACTTTACAGTAACTGGTGTTAGTAACTTTTCCGCAACCATTTTAGAAATTCAGATGGAACTAAAGTAGGAATTTCATTTAGTGGACATCATCTCGTTATAACTGATAAACAGCAGGCAGTTGTAATGAATAAGTCACTTACTGTAATGAAGAAGGGAAATGGCTAACAAACAGGAAATTCATTATAGGTGAAATTGTGTGTGTGTGTGTGTGTGTGTGTGTGTGTATGTGTGTATGAGTGTGTGTGATATGTAATATTGCAGTTTTCCATCTCTCAGTCTGAGAGCTTAGAACTGCATAAGAGGCTTAGAGTGCTGAAATCAGTAATGTTGATAAAGGCTGTGTGTGTGTGTGTGTGTGTGTGTGTGTGTGTGTGTGTGTGTGTGTGTGTGTGTGTGTGTGTGTGTGTGTGTGTGTGTGTGTGTGTGTGTGAGTCAGGTGTGTGTTAGTTTGTTAGCTTATGTGGCCTTTTGCGACAGATGTGTGCTGGTTTTGTGAGTGAGTGTGTGTGTGTGTGTGTGTGTGTGTGTGTGTGTGTGTGTGTGTGTGTGTGTGCAGATGGGATATTAAATGCTAAAAACTGCAATCATGGCGTGGGATTAAAAACAAAGCTCTAAAATGGTGGAACTCTGTGACAGAGGACAGACAGAGGAGACAGAGATCAGGCTGTAGAGAAAAGAAGAAGAGAAGAAGAAAGTGAGCAAAAAGAGCAAAAGAATTGGATAGAGGGAGAAAGTCATAGATAGAGACAATTAGACAATTAATAGAGTTTGAGACACTCAACAAAAGTTTGCGGACAACCACAACAAAAGTGTAATAGTTGAATTTTTACATACTTTGGGCTAGAGGTGGGCAATGTTGAGAAAATCAAATATCACAATATTTTTGACCGAATACATCGATGTCGATATTGCGGCGATATTGTAGAGTTGACTATTGGTGCTTTCACAAAATATTCACACAGTGAGATTTTTGATAAACAATTATCAGTAATTTGGATAAAGGTAAAGGCAAATAAAAGAACAAGCAGCGACACTTACAGCTAGTAAGTCTGGTAAGTACATCACGTTACTGTAATGCATTCTTTAAAACACTTGTGTCAGATTACGATAGCCAACATTTAAGACGATATCAAGTCTCATATATTGATATCGATATAGTATCAATATTTTGCCCAGCCCTACATTGGGCCACATATTAAAGTACTCTGTGACTAACTACTAATTAATCTATATCCATGACAGATGTGCGTTACCTTCCGCTTTCTTTGTGTTGACATTTTAAACTCTGGTGGACTATGGTTAACTGCTCCTCAGATCTCTGCAGGGTAAATCCAGACAGCTAGCTAGACTATCTGTCCAATCTGAGTTTTCTGTTGCACGACTAAAACAACTTTTGAACGTACACGTTCCACCAAAACAAGTTCCTTCCGAGCCTATTTTGCAGAGGCACCACGGCTTTTCCCGGTACTTAGCAGCGCCCAAGACGATTGTGATTGGTTTAAAGAAATGCCGATATACCAGAGCACGTTTATCTCCCGTCCCGGAGTGCTGTGTGGTCTAGCCAGACCCTCCTCCGCAGTGCTGTGGAGGATGGTTTGGCAATGCAAGACTAACTACTAATCAACGATCTATTATTTTGCAGTGTTTTCTCAGCTGCTAATGAGAAACTAATCCCCTCCATCTTCTCTTCATCATCTCATTAACAATCAGATTCAGTTTACCTCGGGCTCGTTGAAGTGGGTTATATGTCGTGGTGAAGTCACCGCTGCAGGACTGTGTACTGCTCTGAGAAGGCTGCACAGGCACAAATAGATACTGATATTATTGTCCACCCACAGACAACAGGCCCATAGAGAGAAAAGGATACATTCCTCTCAAGTGTTTAGACTGTACTAATAATGACGTGTGTCTCTTTGTTTCAGATCACAGTGGATTTGTATTCTTTTTGTTGCATATGTGTATTTGGTTTAATTAAGGTTCACACAGCAGAGTAAGAAGTGAAATTCATGAATTTTTTTCGGGAACTTGTCATCCTATGAGGTCAGAGGATTTGTTCCAGTTTATCTTAGCTCAGCATGAAGTTTACTTTTAAGGCTTAAGGCTTATCAGTTTGAATGTTTATGGATTTTAATGAAAAAATATTTCCCCAGTGTTACCAGTGGGAAGTTGTCTTTGATCATGCTGTAATGAAATTGAAATTGCATGTAATCAGGTCACGCCACAACACCAGTAAGAACTTTGTTTAAAAAAATTACATTTCTATTTTTTAATCATATTTTCCTGAATTATGTAATATTAAAAAGAGAAATACTGATACATGTTCAAATTTTCTTCACATCTCTGATTTATTTTTTCAAACCTAAATAAACCATAATTATATTAAACTGCTCTCCAAGCATGAGGAACTGAATGAAGCTTTTTGCTGCTTCATGGTTCTTTTAATTGGTCCAGAAATGTTCTCATTTTTAACCAAGTAATGGCGCTTTCTGTTGAAGAGGACTCAGACTTTAGGCTTTCTCAAGTGTCCTAGTGAAATTAAATGCCGCCTCGAGTTCTCACTCAAACAGACAAACTAAACTAAAGGACTGAGCAGTGCAGAAGTCATGATTGGTATGAAGGAATCCTTTTTCCATTACATGGTACCTGCTCGACTCGCCTCAACTCTACTCGCCTTTTTTGGTTATCCATTATGAAAAAAAGTACCTGGTACCTACAACAGGTACTTTTTTTAGTATCACCTCTGTCGACGTTCCAAGTGAGCTGAGGCGATACCAAAAGGTGACGTGAAAACCTGCAGACTACTGATTGGTCGGAGAGAATCGTCACTAATCACTGCGTCATCATTGCTAGCGACAGACGGGGGTATCCTGAACAAACCCGCCATTTTTAAATAGTCTAACCAGCGGTGTTGTTTTTGCTGCCGCCAGCTTCTTTTGAAACAAAATGTGTCTTCTGGCTGTGGCAACAGCTACATGCCGAGAATCAAAAAGAACACACCTTTGACATGCTGTGTGTGTGTGTCGCGTTGATCGAGTTGAGCCGATTAGAGCTGGTACTGGCAGTGGGTAAGCGCCATATCAAACTCTGGTCACCACTCACACTACTGTATTATCTCAGCGTCTGTCTGCTGTAACACTCAGTGAGCTCTGAAACTGACCGGTAGCCATAAAAGTGCAACAGGACAGAAGAAGAAGGAACTTTGACGCCATCGATACTAATTCATTTCCAGCTTTTAGTTTGTGTTCATGGCTTTGCCTCCGTGTCCGACCAGAGGTCAATATCTCAGCGGCGAGGAGAAGAAGAGGGTCGATTCTAATTATAAAACAGGTGTCGTGAATGAATATTTTAGCAGCTGACACAAACTGATGAACCAACCGATGCAGCTGTAGCACAAGTTTCATCTTTACCGGCTGCTTGCGAAGAAAATGCACTGAAATTAAAATTGTGATAAAGTTGCAGTGAGAGTTTGAGATTCTCTTTCAGTCATTTTATTTGGTTTTGCTGTTTACCTGCAAGACTAGTTAAAGGTGCAGTAAGTGATGCTGCTCAAAGACTGTTGATATTCGAACTCACCCCCCCCCCCCCCTTCAGAAGCTCTGCCCCCCCAGATCCACGGACAGATAAC
>CM042316.1:37476869-37549369 GCA_023566125.1 Zingel zingel | reverse complement strand
AGCGAGACAGTACGAGTAGGATGACACCCAAATCACAGCCTCCCCTCCTCACTTCTCCAGTCACATGTCGAATCAGGGCCGAAATAAGAGTTTAGACAAATACAATGTCACCTCTGATCCTGTAATCCTGATCTGTTGGACTGTGCATGTGTGTTTGTTTGTGTGTGTGTGTGTGTGTGTGTGTGTGTGTGTGTGTGTGTGTGTGTGTGTGTGTGTGTGTGTGATTGCGTGCGTGTGTGCTGGTGGGGGGTGCAACATGAGCCCAGTCAAGGCCCCTCTGTCCCTGAGGACTCACAACGTCTGTCAACACAAACTTAGGGCCACAAAAACACATATATATACACACACACACACACACACACACACACACATATACACACACACGCACACACACACACCAGGACAATTTAGCCTTTACTGTATAATCCATAAATCTATCCCACAGCGTTTGGAATGAGGCTCTTTTCTGTCAATGTCAGTGCATACAGAGGTCAGCAGTTCTGATCTGAAGGAAACTCACTGAGAACCCACTCAGCAGTAAAACTCAGACAACTTGTTACTGTGTGTGTGTGTGTGTGTGTGTGTGTGTGTGTGTGTGTGTGTGTGTGTGTGTGTGTGTGTGTGTGTGTGTGTGTGTGTGTGTTTGTTTATATCTGTGCATGTGTGTTTTACATTTACATTAAGAAAATCTGATGGATAAAGATTGAGATCATGAAATGTCTCCTTAATGGGTCAAAACACTTTGCATTGTTCCATCGATCCATCCCAACACTCCCTCAATCATTCACTTCCTTTAAGAGGATAAATGGATAAATGAACAGATATATGTTCTAGATAGATAAATATCCATCCATCCATCCATTTTACTGTTTCTCATCCATCCACCAATGACCCAATTCGTCCATCTGTCACTGTTCAACTCTACCTTATGACACTTCAACACTGTTAAAAAAGGAACTGTTGATGCATCAGGCATTTCTTTAGCTTAATTTGATATATTTGTGTGTGTAACTGGCCAAATGGACACAAAATGACAAAATGTTGAGGAAAACTAGGTGCACAAAAATATTACTGCATTCAAAGTATTCCTTTTTTATTGTATGTATATATATATGATTACTCTAAATTACATTCTATGTAGAATGTGTCATTATTTATGTTTAAGGATGCCTAAAGAAAATGAATACTTATATATATTATGGAAAGAGTATATTAACAGTGTAAAAGTACGTAAGGATGAATTTTTATTTGCCAGCCATCATTTATTCATCCATCCAAAGCAGCAGTGGTGGCGGTGTCTTACCGGGATAGAAGTCTTTGGATTTGGACAGTTTGATGGTGGCTCCGGTCTCTTTCTGCAGCTGGACAATGGTCTGACCTCCCTTACCGATGATAGAACCCGCCGCATAGCTGGGAATCAAAACCTTCAGGAAGTACTCGCCTTCCTCTGTAGCAGAAAACAGGAAACAGGAAGTCAGAGACAGCTACTGCAGTTCATTTTGTTTTTACTTCAAATGAAGCTGAAAAAGAATACAAACAGCTACAGTATGCGTTATTAGTCTGTTTGAACCTTTGCCCTCATGCAGCCGTTTGTTTCTATAGTTTTCTTGCATTTATGACAATTTTCAGCAATTTTACAAATTGTGTTAAAGTAAAAGCAAAATGCAGGAAAAAAAAAAATTTCTAATCCAATGCAGCGATCATCTTGTTTGAACGAGTGGAAACTGAAGTGGAAGCAAACTTTTTGTCATTAATCAGAGTCTCACAGAACAGATGCAAGCTTATGCCGCATCACTACACCAAAGCAGAATCATTTGTCCCCCGCCGTTCCCTCTCAACCGACCATCCAAATCTTCCTCAAGCCGCATAAATCCATCCAATCACATCAAACGATGACTGATATCCATATCAACTAATTATTTCCATAATCTGATGATTCCGTTATCTAACCCCCTTTCTCTGCACGTCCATTTGTTGCGCACCTCTAAACCTCTAAACACTCTCTCCAGATCAGTCTGATCTAATTTCAGCGTCGGGGCCTGAGGAATCTGGTCCTCGTCACCGCTTTGGCACGAGGGCAGGGAGCTGAGAAATATGCTGCTCGTCACTTTTGTTATTAAAGCTAATCAGATTCAACCGGCGCGTGTGTATGTGACGCCTCACGAATGCATAACACCATATGCCCGCAACGGCACACACACACACACATGGATAAGCCCATATAAACAAACGCAGAGCAGACGAGCACAGATACAGATGTTTGTATCCTGCTAACATAGAGCTGCACCTGCACTGAGGGGTGCAGTGTAAACTCTGGATCTGAAAGGAAGATGTTGTCTGTTTCACGTGGCTTTGTGCTGACTGTTTTCAGCAGTGAGCTTAGCTAATTGCCCTGATGGGATAAAGATGTCTTTAAATGTCTTCACAAGCTGAAGCTGAAGCTTCAGACAGATCTTTATGGAAAATATGCATTTGTTTAATCAGCCAGGAAGACAAGGTGGCCTTGCAACAGAAGACACCATCGAACATCAGACACCATTCTTCCTTCAAAAAAGTGCCAGAATTTTACCCCACTTTGGCCAAATAAAAATGGCCAAAGCTCATATCTTCGTCTATTTCTTCCTCTCCGAGAAATATCTAACATGTACTATAGGTCACTTTCACACCCATTCAAACTGACTTATTAAAAACAATCTAAGAGGTATCAAGCATCAAGCCAGTTTGGGCAAATGTCATTCTGCATCATCAGCACCTCAGGGAGCCACAAAAGGGAAATCCCAAACAGGTGACTGACAGCTTGCTGCACTTAACTGCATCCTATGAGTTTAGTTATTGATACATGTTGTGATGGCCATTAAGGGCTCTCAATGAAATGATTGATTGTGAGCATCATTAGTCAAGGCAGCAACTGGACCTCATTCTGTACAAACTATCCAGGTTAGTAAACGTGACTGGTTCTTTGCCGTTTACTGATGTTAAATAATGTAGATCAATCTTGGAGCTTTAAAAAAAAAAATGACTCCAGTGGCTCCCTGCTGTATTTGTGAATTGAAAACACCCTCAATCCCAGGTATGTCCACTGACATACACTTAACAAGGTTTGACGTTTTCAAGGTAATGTTTGTCATTTTTGTAATTTGCCAGACTTTCAGTAGAAGGAGGCACAAGCAGCTTCGGGTCTTTTATGCAGTTGTTCAGTTTTTGTGAAATATTACGCACTGAAGCCGAAAGAGCAATAGACCAAAAGGTCGAAGCACATTTGAATCATCTTGGGGTCATTGAGAGCGGGGACACTCCCAGTGGCATCACTCAGCGACACGGTGACCTGAAGCAAGACCCGGACTGAACCTGCAACCTTTTGGTTGTAGCCTGCTGCTTCTTTGACAATGCAATGATAGAAAGAAAGAGAGAGAGAGAGAGAGAGAGAGAGAGAGAGAGAGAGAACTGACTGAACCTCATAGACTGAAACTCACAGGCCGCTGCCCATTGGTACAGAATCATATACAATAACAGAGATTTGGAGGCATTGTGTCAGAGGTTTATCAAACCGTGTGTGTGTGTGTGTGTGTGTGTGTGTGTGTGTGTGTGTGTGCGTGTGTGTGTGTGTGCGTGCGTGCGTGTGTGTGTGTGTGTGTGTGTGTGTGTGTGTGTGTGTGCGTGTGTCTGTGTGTGTCTGTGTTTGTGTGAGACTAGATAGATAAGAACAAATCCCTCCCTTTCTGAAACAGACGTGCCTTTGTTACCATGGCGATGATATCAACAAGCTGTGGGTCGACTAAAGTGTAGCACCAGCTCACGCTCGGCTCCTCATTCCTTCTCCTCCAAAGAGCTGTTTCACCTAAATACCTCTGTTTAACAAGACGTTTTTGAAACTGACAGACTGTAAGTCAGCCAGTCACCAAATTGACCCAAAATTGGTGTAAATAAACGCAGGTATAGATGCAGTAGGTAGGTAGTTCACCTTGCAAAATTCTTCAATGCTTTTTGTTTCTCTTCACACCTCAGTATATATTGTGTGATAAAACATAAAAATATTAAAGGTTCAATCCACCCAAATTGCAGAGATACACAAATCTAGTTTTTCAGTGCTTTGAGCAGCAAAACTAAATTACATTCACTTGCATTGAATATGTATGTCGTACAATTTAGTATCCTAATAATTCTAACATCTCAAAACCTTGACAAATCATTCCAAAACTATCTGCGTGGCGAAATACAGCTATAGGTTTAAATCAGATTTTTTTTTGTCATTCCGTTGAACTGGCCCTTTAAAGCCTTAAATCTTGAACACATTTTTTTTCTTATCCATTATTTTATCACTATGTAGCTGTTCTGGCAAGAAATGCCACCTTAACTTCATTAGTTAGTATTTCAAATTATAAATTGTATCATCAAAACTAGATTTGACAATACTTTAAGTGAACAGTTGATGGACTCGCTTTGCCAGACCCTCCTCCAAAGTGCACTAAAGGAGGGTGTGGCTACTCCACACAGCATTCTGGGATGCAAAATTACAAATCCCACTATGGCCACGCCAATGGGTCTTGGTCGATTGGTTGGGGTTAGGCATTTGACCTCGAGTGGTTAAGGTTAGGATAGCCGATTGGTCAGGGAATAGGACCTGAACAAATGGGGTTACGTTACCTTGCGTAAGCAGGGACGCCTGGCCAATAAATGCTATTGAAGGGTGGGTCTTGGCGTGGCCATAGTGGGGAAAAAAATATGGCTTCCGGGATGGGAATAAAAACGTGCTCACCGAATTTAAAATTCCAACACAAAGAAAGCGGAAGGAAATGGAAAAGACACGCATCTGGCCGAATTTCCTGCAGCACCTGAGCAAGCCCAGAAGTGGAACGCAAAGAATATAGACTAATGGACTCATAACGCTAAAAGAACTCCATAATCTTTCGCCTTTGCGTCAGCAATAACATGTTATTTTATGTTATTTTTTTTTATATTTCTATAAAGAAACTCTTCAAAGTCTACTTTTTGAGGATGTGAATCTAATAACTGCTCTACACATGGTTTTGCAGTTTTCTGTCTCTTTAAACTGACACTGATTCAATGTTTCTCAGCTTCCTTCCCTAGCAGCATTCTTTATATTTGATAATCCAGGACACAGACCCTCAGGAGGCAGATTAAAAATAGGATTATTATTAAAGGGGCACACTTTCTCACAAGGGCGAGGCACTTTGTAACATCGCTGTTCTCTGTCTGCTATCCAGGCGAACAAATGGAGACACTGAACTGTGAAAGAATACACATGCATGCAAAATATTGAGAGTATCCTGCTTTGATTGTGAGGTGGACAGACCAGGTATAACCAGATGGAAAATTCATGATCCCATATGGTTACATTGAGATATTAAATGCCTTTTAATAGCTATAACTCCCATTAAATCCCTTTAACATGTAAGTTGCAGCCAAACAACAGTGGAGCAGAGGTGTTTGTGACACCTCACTATAAATAAATGTAATTAATAAAAGACCCTGCACACCCACACTTGTGTTTTCAGGTCTGTTCAGGTTGATAAGTACAACCATTTGGCAAAGAGAGGCTGGGAGTTTGCTATGGCCACAAAAGTCTGTACACCTAAAATAAACATAATGTAAAAGGTTCCCAACTCAAGACTGTTGGCCATGCGACTGTTAAAAACATTGTGAATTGACAATGTAACATTTAATTTGTTTAATTACATTTTTACGAAAAATCTGAGTTTCCTGAGTCGTTATTAGGATGTGTATTTTGAACATCACTTATAAGTCGGAAGCTGATAATTACTGTAACTCGACGTTACATGAGTGTGGCATAATTAGGAATAACTATAGATGTGACCCAGTTCCATATTACACTGTAATTCTGTGCTGGTTTTGAGTATGAGGATGTGTGCACACTGGGAAAGTCGCAAAATAATAAATTGGGGATGATAGAGAGGCCGCTCAATGAAGACTTGGAAAACAAGACAAGAAACATAAGTCATCAAAACAGTAAAGTACACTAATTTCTTGTACACTAACTCCGAAAAAGTACACCTTACAATTAGTATTTCACAGTGGAACCCAGTGTTCTCGACGTAAGAAATTCTTAGTCCACTAACTCATATGAGTTTATCGACAAATCGATTAGTTGATTTAATTGACAGATCTGAGATGTGCTCATACGTTTCTTGGAAATAGGTCATTCAGCATGAAATAGCATTAGAAATATGGACAAAAGAAATATTAGTCGACTTACGCTTTGGCTACATTGAACGCGTAATGTATTCAGACCGTTAGCAGAGCGGGTGTGCCGTGGAATGTATCTTTATGGCTACACCTGCTGCACACACACGGCGTAGGAGTGTGTGAGTCACAGGCGAGACGGAGAGCTTTTGCTTTGGGATTGTTGTTGTTTCTTCAGTTTTTTGGAGCTGGTACGGCGCTGTAAAAAAACGTCAATTTACTGAGGACGCAGGTGAAGATGCAGGTGAGGGAAACAAGAAATAAAAACAGAAACTCTCAAAATGAAACTGCCAATACGCTCACTGAGTCACTGAGTCGGTTCCTGTATATCGGTAGTTTAATTTAAAAGAAATACAGACATCTGTGTAAATGTATTTTCTGTGTAAAAGTGCCGCACACACCTCACGTAAAAAAGTATAACTAGAAGACCTATTAGAATAAATGTCCTATTTTAACGGTTGTAGAGCGGATCTCCACAGAGCATACGCATGCTATGTAACAATAATCATAACAATAATAATAACTTTTATTTATATAGCACCTTTCAAGAAACCCAAGGACACTTAACAGAATTACTGTGGCTAAGCTAAAGGAGGTTGTAGGCTGTGGTAAACAGGTGGTGTTTCAGGATTTTTTTTTTTTTTTAAATGTAGCCAGTCTGTAAGACCAAACGACCAATTAGTCGACTAATCGACTAAGAGGGGACAGCCCTAATCTCAGGAAACTTTCTTTCCATTTCCACCAAACGTGTGTGCCGTGTGCAGAGGAATGGCAGTAGTAAAGTGCTCAGAGTGTTAAACACTGGGTGGGCTCTGTTCTCATCTCTGAGTGTTCAGCCAAGTCAAAGCATGAGCACACAGACAGGAAACCTGACACTCCCCTGCCCTTCCTCAGCTCTGCCAGTGATGAAATACAAACTGCAGGGAACTCAGACATGGATGTAGAGGAGAGAAAACTACTCACTTTTTTCATTTTCTCAAAGAAAGTTTAGCTTGTGTTTATCAGAATCACCTGATGTCCATTAGTAAGCGAGGTGTTTTCAGTGAGTTTAATTCTGATTATGTGTTAAATGAAACGCTCTTCCCTTCAGACTTCTTACTACCTGGAGTTCCAACGGGATGTTTCCAAAAGAGAAAAACACCTAAATGATAATGACCTTCATCTCAACTTCTTCACAACAAACTTCTTTCTCTTTAGGTCCTACCATCCTACTATCTATTCATCCTTCTGTCATCTATCTGCTTGTTCCTTCTGTCCTTCATCTCCTGCCTGAAATTTTACTACTAGAAACATTTCTCAGAAACAAAGCCACTTGAGAGGTATAAATTACCTGATCTGAGTATACGAGTCCCTCAAAGCATGCAAAAAAAACCACCTGGCAAACTTACAAAAATGTAGGTCTGAACCAAATATTAAAACCTAGCAGAACCATACAGCTACTGCACACTAACACAATAACAAACTAATATATACTGTATAACCTTAGCTAGAAGCATGATTACTAAGCTTCGTATTAGTTTTCTCCACTACCTCTTGCTTTCTGCATTTCAGTTGAAGAAAGTTATATTTTGTTTGTGATTCAAGGATGTTTGTTTTGTTTGTTGGTTCCAGTTATTCTCAGCAGATTGTTTGCAGCAGACTTGCTTCTCCTTCAAACCTGTGGTATATTTTTGGGCCGAGCCCCGAGTGCTTACAGTCAAACTTAAGCTGCACTTTGGAACTTCACCAACCTCTTGGTTTCCTGATGAAATACTTTACCTATTCTATTGTTCTATTTGTTCTATTGTCCGTCATCATATTTTGTTGTATTTTAGTCAAGCTGGCTATCACTAATTAGCTGCGTAGTGACAACAATGACACATTTAGTCGCTCAGAGCAGCACTTTGTTTTTAAGCTTGAAGAAATGTCATATTGTGGCCTAAAACTGTCTGTCTTTTCCTCGTTACCTTTCTCCTCCTCCTCCTCTTTTCTTTCCTTGCCCCTCCTTTCCTTTCTTTTCCTCCTCCTCTCCTCTTCCTCCTCTCCTCTCCTCTCCACTCCTCTCCTCTCCTCTCCTCTTCCTCCTCTCCTCTCCTCTCCTCTCCTCTCCACTCCTCTCCTCTCCTCTCCTCTCCACTCCTCTCCTCTCCTCTCCTCTTCCTCCTCTCCTCTCCTCTCCTCTCCTCTCCTCTCCTCTCCTCTCCACTCCTCTCCTCTCCTCTCCTCTTCCTCCTCTCCTCTCCTCTCCACTCCTCTCCTCTCCTCTCCTCTTCCTCCTCTCCTCTCCTCTCCTCTCCTCTCCTCTTCCTCCTCTCCTCTCCTCTCCACTCCTCTCCTCTCCTCTTCCTCCTCTCCTCTCCACTCCTCTCCTCTCCTCTCCTCTTCCTCCTCTCCTCTCCTCTCCTCTCCTCTCCTCTCCTCTCCTCTTCCTCCTCTCCTCTCCTCTCCTCTCCTCTCCTCTCCTCTTCCTCCTCTCCTCAGTGTGCTGCAGTGACCCACTTTGAGTACGAAGCCTTGGACTGACCTGCTTTAGATAGAGGCTAGCTAATTATAACAGCCAGTATTAATAAGGCAGGGGAATTGGTAAATACGAAACACACACACACACACACACACACACACACACACACACACACCCACATGTATGTATGCACGCACACACACAACTACAAAAGCGTGTCTGCACGAAAAACAGATACAAGCACGTACACTCCACAAACAGGCTGTTTCCGACGTGTCATAAACAAGCCTACACACCTTGGCAACATGACTCATCATGTATATAAGAGGATAATGAGTGACTCATGTTCATCACTTGTATCTGTTGAATGGTAACACTTGTACATGTTACCATGGCAACAGCAAAGAAAAATATGTATATATACTGCAAATTCAATAAAAAAAAAAAAACTGTGAACCTTTGCAAGCTGTAAAAAAAAAACTGACTGCATGTTTAATGTTTTACTGTAGATCCCGATCATCAATTATTTCTCATACGGAAAATATTTTGGGAACACTGTCACACGCTAGGAATGCATAAAAAAATACAAACATTAACACCATTAAATGCATCTGTCATCAAACAGCACCGCAGATCTCCAGTGTCGAGTTTGTTAACAGGGTTATGTAACACAGATTGAGTTACACTTTGAGATAACTGCCATGACTCAATTTTCATAAATATGAACTTCTAGATAAAAAAAAAACTTGAAAACTGTGCTGCACTATCTGCCTCTTCCTCCCACACTGCACTACGCTGAATGATACTGTTTACAAAGAAAGTTTTATCAGCATTCCTCTAGTTTTATCAGATTGATCTGCTCTTTTTAAAAGCCTCTGACATATAACGGTTCAAGCTCAAAAAGTAATGCATCTTCATGTTGAGCTCTTTTTAAAGATCGATCTGGTTTCAAAGTAAAAGCTCTTATCATGCGACATTAAAGAGCCTCTTGTACATCTAAAGCCCTGCTCTGTGATGTTTTGACTCTGTGTGCACTGTACATAGCAGGTTCTCTTAAACTTTTGTGTCCCAACAAATGTGACAGTTTTAATGTAAAAGAATAAATCAAAACAAATCTCACTGTTGCTGTTTTGTGAGTCTAATGTATAGGGTCATGCCACAAACTGCAAATTATAGGAGTGAAGAAACAGTCTAAGAACGGAGGCTTTTGTAACCTAAACAATGAGTTTCTACGTTTTTTAACATGAATGCTGCATTATCGAGAGAATAACATCTTGTTCACTATTTTGCTCTAACCCTTCCCTGTGGATAACACAAAGGTAAATCCTAATGTTGGGAAATTATCCTGCCACTCATGTTACTGTCCTCCTGATCCAGTGTGAACCATCCGCCCACAAAGAAGAGCACAGTTTGATTACATTTTTACCACAGTTTTTTAAAAGCCAAGCCTCGTTTATCTCCATGTCACAGTTGCAAATTCTAATTATGCGTAATTATACCCCGCGCTCCCGTCGGTGTGTCATCCCACATCCCAGGGGTGCAGGTGATACTCATGCATGCCAATCTAACCAGGCATAATAATAAGCAGCCAGAAGCTCTGCTCGCCATGTCTGACCCATCAGTGTCAGCAATAACTTCAAAATCCGATCGAGGTCACGTAACACTCACCCACACCATATTCCCTCTCACAGCTCAGCAAATTAAAAAGTGATGGTTAAGAAAGTTCTCCACTCGTGGGTGTTTGAGCAACATGTCTTGGGGTGACCTGAAATAATGTTTTCTTTGGAAAAAAAAAAAAGATTAAATTCACTTTTACAAGAATCCAACAACAAATGCTCACTGATTCAGAACTTATTTTTGAAAATGAGGCCCCGCAGTGGTCAGTGGCAGAGGTCAACCCAAAAACATGGAAGTCAAACGCTGTTCTCATGAACCATTCGTACAAAAAGCTACTTAAAGTAGTGCACTGTAATCCGTAAGCATTCTACGTATTTTTTGCTGTATGCACCACAGTGACTGCCGCTGTATAACAACTCTGTGGACCGTGTAGAGAAGAGGTAGGGGTGGCTGGGGGGGGGGGGGGGGGGGGGGGGGTCATTAAACACAGCGCTTTCAAGCCGCAGAGCAGAGTTCGCTTCCCGGGAAAAAACAAAAGACTTTCACCCAGGAAATGCATGTTTCTTGGGAGTGTTTTAATCCAAACCACGATCTTTTTCCTAAACTTAACTAGTCGTTTTATTGTCTACATTTTTCTGTCGTCGCCACTTGATGCTCACTTTTTGTCGCCTAAACATACACCGTAACGTCGTTGAAACAACCGACCGCTCGCGGTGCCCTGTACCCAGCTCAAAGTCACCTTTTATCAACTAAACTCAACTAGCAACTGCCACTGATACGGCGACATATCACTAAGCTCTGTAGCCACCTACCAGTAGCCTATTCTCGGGTAAACTCAACTACCAAGTGGCGCTGATTCGGTGATATCTCACGGAGCTCTGTAGTGACACGTGACCAGCCGGCGGTCACCTATTTTCATAAGATATCATATGCATCGGTTTGCATACATTATCATACAATATCGTGCAAACCTGTTTAACCCCTTTCATGAGAATAATATAATAATTTAATAAAACATTTTATTCATGGGCACCTCTCATAGCACTCAAGGACACCTTACAGTTAAAGCAAACAAAAATACAGTTAAAAAGGCAAATATAATTAAAACAAACACATTTAAAATTGAGATAGAAAAATGTGTTGAACCTATTAATGTCTTTGGCTACTTGGGCTGTTAAAACAACACAAATAACACACTGCTGGTTGATGGCTGATGTCTCAGCATGATGTCACACCCATTGTTCTCTGCTACTATTTTCTGCACTTGTTGATATGAAGCATCATCAAAGATCCAGCGTCTCAGCCTCCTGATGTGTGCAGCGCGTCTTTCACGCTGACAACATAATGAGCATGTAAACTTTCAGTCCAAGTGAGAACAAGAAAAACACCATAATTACAGATATGGTGATTGTTACTGATTATGTCTTAATTTTTTATCTGCAAGTATGGTGGGAGTATTTTGTGGGGTTCCTAAAAGGATGAACAATGACCTTAAGGTGATAAGGAGAACAGCAGGCTATTGCACAATCTATGCTTAAGTTCAGGAGTTAAGTAGGGCCTTAGTATGTTTCACAAATATTGGTTGGATCGTCTACCTTAAAGGTCCCATGTCATGCTCATTTTCAGGTTCATACTTTTATTTTGTGTTTCTACTAGAACATGTTTACATGCTTTGATGTTCAAAAACACATTATTTTCCTCATACTATCTGTCTGAATATACCTGTATTCACCCCCCTGTATTCACCCCGTGTATTAAGCCCCTCTCCCTCCCAGCCTGCCTGGGAGTTTCTGCACCGCTTTGCAGCCGGGGAATGACCGTATCGGCAACCGTACAGAAGTCCTGACGGCTTGTTTAAAGGCACAGTTTCAAAATACGGGCTGTGTGCATTTCTCTGTGGATTGAGGATTTTAATACTTTCACAGTATTGACATAGCACATCAACCTGCTTTATAATGAAGAAAGACATGGAAATCGTTGTTATTACAATATGGGATCTTAAAAAAAAAACTTTCCAAAAGTGTAATCACCTGAGGTCTACGGCCAACAATTTCTGAAAAAGACACTCAAACAGCCACGCTATGCAGAAATTAGCTAGGTGTACAGAGGCGTCAATTTTCAGGAGGGTTTGGACTTTTCTTTCAAAGAAGCATATTTTACTTTCTCTGCTATTGTAATCGCTTATCTCACAGTAGTTTCTTTCTGCCGTCTTACCGGAATGTTGCTCTAGATCTAACACCGTTTATATTCTGTCCACCACTGTTGCCTTACTCAAAGCTTGCTGCTCCTGCTAATACTGTCACATTAATTGCATGTATATTGTAATATATTTATTTTTCAATAAACTCGGTCGTCCTGTCCAACTTCAACACAAAACACAAACACACAAGTCAGTTAAAAACGAAGAAATGAATCTTCTGGGCTAGAAAATCAAATCACTCAACTAGTGCAGAGTAGGTAATTGTATGTGTGTGTGTGTGTGTGTGTGTGTGTGTGTGTGTGTTTGTGTGTGTGTGTGTGTGTGTGTGTGTGTGTGTGTGTGTGTGTGTGTGTGTGTGTGTGTGTGTGTGTGTGTGTGTGTGCGTGCGTGCGATTGTGTGTGTGTGTGCGTGTAGATATGGTGTGTCTGCAGCTGTGTAACTACAGGGTTCCCTACTAGTTGCTATGACGAGGGTCTTTGTTTTCACTACTCTAAGCAACACACACAAAAATCCCTACATTTTTAACACTCACAGGAAGTACACATTTCCTTTAAAAAAAAGAAAAGGATTTGACAATGGCCAACCCACCACTCCCAGAAAGTTTGTTATGAAGTGTACCAGCAGCACAAGCGAGAGTAACCACTTTTCTTTTGTTTGTATGTTATGAAAATGTCTTCATAAGTTCATCGAACTACACTGTAAGTCTGTGTGTGTGTGTGTGTGTGTGTGTGCGTGTGTGTGTATGTTTATGTTAAAAGGCTCTGTGAGTCAAGAAAGGGAGATTTGGGATCCTTTTTTTTTTTAGACTTAGAGGTTGGTCACAATAAATATGAAATGGTCCACAACGACGTAACTGGATGAGTAAACAGTCCAATCTGTTGCTACGGCCCCTGTGGATCCGCCAGGCCCAGAATAGGCTCTCCATGCTGGGGGATTGGAGGCTCAAATCCTGGGATCTGGTGTCCATGGGCCTTCAGGGGCGGGGCAGGGGGGGGCTGAAGATCACAAATCCTTTCTCGTGTTCTGTTACTTTTCCTCACATGCTTTGCTCTGACAAACAATACCTAATGTCACCTCATCATAGCAGAAATAGAGGGCATGACTAAAGGGGGACTGAATGTAACTGATTTACTGTTACACATTTGTTAAATACACATTAAAGCTAGAACTGGGAGTTGAATTGCTCTCTAGAAGTTTTTTTGACTTTGGTATTTGTTTCACATTTACTGTAACAGTGTGTGTCAGAACTTAAATTGTTGATAGCTCCCTGTGCCATTACAGAGACTAAAGTTATTGTATTGTACTCTTTGGGAGGAATGCTTCTCCCCATCACTGACACAAATACTGGCAGCTTCAAAATTCAATGTTTTAGTACTAAATTATACATAGTTAATATTAGTCACCGAGGAACCACTGCTGTTTGGTATTATATATGAAGGTATCAGTTTGCCAACATATCTGGCCAACATTGGTCTTCTATAAAACAGACATACAACCAGATGTTAATTATTTAGAATTCACACAAGCAACACAATAAATCCTCTGATATTCCAGTGTTTCATGATGGTCTAAAGGCTCTTTTAGATACATTTCCACATTGACAAGAGTATACAGCTGAGGGAGCCCATGGGGGGGGGGGGGTTTGGTGGAGTGTAGCAGTGTGAACACAGCCTGGCTGATGAACGGGGGCTGTGGTATGGAGGCTCTGAGCTCTGGGGACTTGGAAAATATTCATCTCCCCTAAGCAGGGAGAGTTAAGGGGGGCAGGCTTTGTCTAACATACCCCTTCAAGTCCTCTACTCTTTTGTTGGGGGGTAGCATTCACACACACACACACACACACACACACACACAAACATGTAAAGCTCTCCAGCAGTGAGGCTTTGACCAGCTGTCTTCGATCTGAAAGATGGCCGTCATCACTCACAAACACAGAGAGCTCGCAGAGGAAGGCAAGCAGGAGGAAATACCTCTATCTTTATCGTCTCCGCCTCCGCAGCGTCTGAATATTTCACTTTTCCCACGTCATTTATTCAATTTAGATTTGGTGGCGACTTTCAGCACGCAAAAGGTGCTCAGATTTCTTAATCACTAGATTCAGAAGCTGTCATTTGAAAAAGAAATGTGGAAAGAGTCTAATTCATAGACTCGGTTACAGTCCAATGACCTGCCTGGAGTGACTGCTGAGGGATTTAATTCCTAAATGCTACATATCTACATTTTGAAGGTTTTTTTAATAAAAAATAAATTAATTAAGCCAGTGTCACCATATGACAAATGAGTGTGCTCTTAAAAAAGGACCCTTTTTTCTCTTAAATGTAACAAGATGACTCATAACATCAGCAGCATAAAATACTGTGTTTTGTTTTCATGCCAGCAATCAATTTCTTAGAGAGGCTGTTTTTAAAATGGAGGGCATTTCAGTTTGAAAATGACACACAACTCTTTAAAAAGAAAAATAATAAGTGGCTCTTGTCATTTGAAAACATTGCGCAGCAACAATCTGAATAAATTATGGAATTCTAAAACATGATAGCTAAAAAAAAAATTCTGAAATGCTGAAATGTGGAATAGAATAGAATAGAAAAAAAAGATATAAAGTTCTGGTCAGTAACAGTAATACCTCCATCTATTTATCATAAATAAAAAAACCCACAGAGTAATTCAGTAGGAATGGTTTAGGGAGAACCAATTAAATGTCTCCATACTGAAACGATCCCTATCATCAGGGCGTCTGCGTAGAAATCGAAGCAGACATGGTGGCTACGCTAACAAAGATAACTGAAGCAGCCGCCTCCTTTCTCTCCCAGCAGTGTGTGTGTGTGTGTGTGTGTGTGTGTGTGTGTGTGTGTGTGTGTGTGTGTGTGTGTGAAAACTGATGTGTATTGTTCACGGACCAAGGCTATTTCAGAGGATGGGGCCCTTCCAGTCGCCCTCGCTGCATCGGCCCTTTCATCGCTCCCTTATCCATATTCATCGCCGCCCTGCTCTCCTCACCTATCAGCGACCAGTTAGCTGCGACCGGCGTCTCGCTCCACCAATCGCACGCCTCCCTTTGTGGCAATATTCCCACCTCTCTCAGCGCCTTCACCCCACCCTGTACAATGGCTTCTTTTTTTTTTACTTTGACGCAGTGCCTTGAAAAAAATAAAGAGGTAGAGAAGAGGGTGGAGGAGGAGAAGGAGAGTCGCAGCTACCACTGGCAGAGTCCTGCCGGCGGCGGCTGCAAATCGATCGACAGCCTCGGAAACGGTTGCCGAGCGAGCGAGCGTCGTCAATGGCAGCCTGCGATTGATAAAGGGGATGGGTGGAGGACGAAGAGGACGGGAGGACGAGGCTGAAGGAGGACAGGAGGGGGAGGAGGGTGCAGTCGTGATGGTCTGAAGTAGAGCATGATTAGTATGGATGAGGATGATGGAGAGAATGGAAGAGGGCGAGAGGATGAGGGCTCAGCCTCGGGAGTGAACAAAACAGGCGTGTCGCAGAGGAGAACGCCGTGTTCTGAAAGATACCGAGGAGAGAGCACGAGTGTGAGCCGTATCGCTCACTTTGCATTTTATAAAAATACTGCTTAGCATTCAACACTAAATGTGTGAAAAAAAATACAATTCTGTATATTTTGTCAAACAAGTATCTCAACAGTTCTGATGACTCATTATTTCATTTAAAAAAAAAAAGAAGAACTTATTGCTATGTATTCTGGCTCACTCTTAAATGTATTTAGGACTGAACCTCCTAAGCCTGGGGTTTATTTTTGGTTGCTCAAAGCCAAATGTGGGGCTTCTTCCTCCTCAGCGCGGACAGCCAATCAATGCGAGGAAGGTAGCTCTCCTTTGTACGGACGTCCCGAAAAAAAGATGCTCCACTCAGCTCCAGGAGCAACAGAAAACACTCGGATCAATAGCATCAAAGGGCCTGTCTCATACAGCCAAGGCTGGCTAAACAGCATGCAGTAAGTGTGTGCATCGGCATCATTCACACACAGCACCTCTCTCATTAAACTTCATCTCTGCTTTTTGCAACTTACGTCATAAATAAAACACACAGACAAACGCATACACAGAAATCTTCCGGCGTACTGCTAGCCCCATAATGTCACTTGGTAAGGGCATTTCAAGCCCCCCCCCCCCCCTCTTCGCAACACTGGCTTGCCAGTCCATCCATTTACTAAATGAATGTATTATATCTTATAGACAGGAGAGGAGAGAAGTGACTATTATATAAAGTGATGAAAGGACTGAAAGGTCTGTACATCCAGGTCAGCAAACTTTTCCCTGACTGTTAAACCTGTAGGCGTTCCCCCACTCACATGTTCTTTTTCTGACCGTGAAAATCAAAAAAAAAGAAAAAAAAAGAAATCCAATTTATTTTGTTTGTGCTTACATAAGAGTTCTTAATGGCTTACACACGCAGTTTTTCCCCTGAAAGCTGCATTGAATTGAATAAACCGAACCCAAGTAATTTATATTACTGCAGACCGAGAGGCTGCTGTTAGACATCAAGTATCAGTATTGGCCATACTGTTCCAGTGCTCTAAACAATTACTTTATCAGTTTGTAGTATCAGTGGAAAGTTTTAGCTAGCTTCCCATGGTTTGTTTTCCACCAAGAAAAAACTGAAATTCTTGACGATTGAAAGATTGAATTCTTATCATTTTGAGACTTATGAGTGCTCAAATTTAAACAAAGTGTCATTACAAAATATCTCAAAGCACACACTGCGTAACTTTTCAGACTTTTCAGAGCTCAGTGCTGTTGCTGT
This sequence comes from Zingel zingel, assembly GCA_023566125.1. Lineage (NCBI taxonomy): Eukaryota > Metazoa > Chordata > Actinopteri > Perciformes > Percidae > Zingel > Zingel zingel. The sequence goes on along the minus strand of CM042316.1, from coordinate 37,532,128 downwards.
AAACTGTCCTCACTTATATTCAGTTTTGCATGTAAAATAGTATACTTTTCAAGAAAAGAATACATTCCTCATTAATTTTTTTTCCAATAAATGTAGTTTCAGTAAAAATGTAGGTCTACAAAAAACACTAAACCCTGATTGGCCGAAAGCAGCAGATCCTTAAATTATGAAACGACTGGAAGATTATTATTCTTTAAGCCAACCATGATCAAGTCCGGCTTTGAAAATGATCCAAGTTCAAACTTCTGAAACTAAATAAAATATTAACAATGAGTGCATTAAAAGTCTCTGATCATTATAAGAATGCCTTTAATGTGGGAGGGGCTGGGGGAGCTGCTGGGTCGGGCTGAGTGGCAGGGGAGGCGCAGAGATAAGAATGGTTTTGGGTTGGGGGATTAGAGGGCTGGTGGGTGTGTGTGTGGGGGGGCTGTGAACAGCAGCTACTGCAGCGACTCATTGATCGTTTTGTCTTTAAGACCTTCAGCTTTTATGAGATGTAGCTGTGATTTATGACCCTCAGGGTTATAGTGGACCCACGTCATCTTGTATCTCTACTGTCTGACAGCTGACCAGCTCTTTCCCCACACACACACACACACACACACACACGTTTGGATAAACCCTGGACACAAACCAACGGGAATGTCAGAGGAAAAAATCTATCTTTTCTAGTCTTCTTTGAATTAAATGTCTACTCTCCCTTCTCATTCACACAGATCTGAGTGACATGAACGGAAAACACTTTGCCCAGGCGTTATACCTTACATTTCAAAGTATATCCAAGCTGCAGTTTTCGAAGGAAAAACTAAACGTGATTTTCTGCTCAGACAAAGAGAAATATTTCTGATTTAAAAGCTTTCTCCTTTCTGTTAGAGCTCTACAGTCTACCTGTGAAAAAGGAAAGAGGTTACACCTACAGTCACTCAACAGTGGTTGCACGGTGCATACTGTAGCCATCACGTATGAAACTTTGAACACAATCAGAGAATGAACATCAACCCAAGCGCTTTGATGATATGGCTGGCATGAGGTCAAAGGTCATCAGAACTCCTCAGTGTAGTAATGTTGGGTATCATGACAAAAGAAACACTGAATTTGTATTTAAAAAAAGCATGAAAATGGATGTTATGGAACTGAAAACATACAATATAAACAATATCAGCATGCATTATCCTGGATTATGAGTAGAACATGAGGGTGTTACTTTAAGTCCTATTTAAATGTCAGGCAGCAGTCAGACCTCGTCATTGAAATGCCCTAAAATTTAGATTTCACTCTGCATAATTTGACCCTCAAGAACACAACATGTACGTGTTGTCGCTGCTGAATCATTCCTGCATTGAAGAAGGTTACAGTAAAGATAAAAAATAAATAAAAAAAAAAAACAGGTAGAAGATCAAAAGCAAAGTCTCTCTTACCATGAGTCTCAGTTTCTTGGTGAGGGAATACAATGCCTTCAGTTTCAAATAGGGGCTGCAGGAAGGCCACTACAGAGAGAGGAAGCACAGGGGTGGGGAGTGTGTGGCGTAAACTAATGATACAGAGAAACAACCATTGTTATGATCTCTTAGCAGCACTTTGACTTGACTTTAACTCTAAAACTGCAGCCTGAGTGCAGCTTAAAAATATTAGTACAAAAACATACTCTCAGTGAAAAGCTTTTTTCCTCAAAAATAAGTATGGGCTAATCTCATCTGTGTCATTTAATTGATTCAAGCTGTCATAATAGAGACAATCAAGACTAAAGTCTTGGCATGTAATTGAAACAAAGAGACATTTTTTGTAAAATTTTAAACAGAACTGAGTTAACTGTCAGTGCAAAAAGATTTCACAAAAGACCCGCAACCAAGCTCTGATTCCTCTTTGTTGATTATCTCAAGGGGCTGTGTAGTGAAGTGTGTGTGGGAGCGACTTGTTCTTTTTCAACCAAAATGTCAGGCGACCGTCAGCCTGATGCTGCCGGCTGAGGGAGTGTTGACCTGGCGGCGCTGGGGCCGTCCTCTCTGCCTGAGTAAAAGCCTGGTCGGCCATGCCCATCATCATCATCATCATCATCACCATCATCATCATCCCAAGCTTTTCATTTGTCTAAATGGACGAGCTGTCTGAGTGTTATGCAGGCGGGAGGATGGTCCCCTGAGGGGGAGCCTCGCACACAGCGAGGAGGAGCCTTTTAGTGCTCCGAGTGCATTGATCTACAGTTAAACCACGCTCGCTAACCTTGCGGCTCAACCCTCCTCAGCCGGACACTCTCTCTGTCTAATTATTACTCCCGAGGACGACTGTCATGTTTTCTGGTGGCAGCTGAAGAAACTGTGAAAAATGACTTTTCTGCCATTGCTGAAAAAAGGGCCAAGGAATTAAAAAATCTACAAAATAATTTTGAAAAACTCTCTATGGGTCACACTTAAGTCTGGTTATTTTTTTGTATTGTACCACCTGTCATTGTGTACTAAAAGGGACAGGCCACTCAAACTCTATGGGTCTGTTAAGATTTTAAACAGTAACCGTCACACCTGCTTGCACTGAACTAATAGATCACCCAAAATGTAGAGTTCTGTCAGGGAAATCTTGTGGCCATTTCAATGTGAGACTGATAAGCAAGGCCAGTAATGACACCTCTGTTCAGATTCCATCCAGTCATGTTGACCACATTTAACATCAAATCTGCAGAAATGCCTGCAGTGAAATCCCATTTCCTTTTCCTATTTGATTTAATAATTGATTTTTGTGAATGAATGAATTTGAGATTTTACCTAATACTTAACCAGACGTTTGTCATTTGACTTTAATGATGCTAACATTAAAGGCATTTTATTTATCTGTTTCAGTGGAGAGTTTTAATGAGTTTTAATGTCCCATATACTCTAAACACTGTTTCAGAGATATCTCTGCGCTGACATGAAACATATTTGTGTTTGTTTTTTTTACATGAAAACCGTCAAATTTAAACACAGTCACCACAACATAGCAGCTGCATGGAACGTCCTTTAAAGAATATTTCTAAAGCCAGTCCAATTTATGCGTCAAAGTTGCAGGTCACCTAAAATGTAAGTTTAGTCAAAATCTTGATGAACCGTCTTATGCTTAATTTGACTTTGAAGGGTCGGCTCTGTAAACACATCTGCCACTTCAAAAATTAGAATATTATTCTCAGTCTTGCTAAAAACATATTTCTCTTAAAGGAACATGGGGTCCAGAATAGGAGTAGGCTAAGGCTACATGTTTATACTGACAGTATTTAAATGTTGGGTCGCCTAAAATCTACAAATTCTAATTAAAACATTTATAAGTGAGCCTTGGTCTCTGAAAAATATTTAGTGGGATATAAACCATCTCCCAATTCTTCAGTTTGGTGTTGTGTAAATAACACATTTAAAGGTGTAGTGTATGTCCAAATGTCCATGATGGGGGGGAGGGTGCATGGCCAAGATAGGCTACTGATGGTTGTAATGCCGGGTGATGGGAATGCTTGGCGCATGACAGCATGTAAACAAAAACCAAATGTGGTGATTACCATGGTGACATATCCATATTTCATCCAAGCAGAGAATAATGAGTAAACACGATTGGGACATTTTTTTTTAGAGAAAGTCATTTCTCCCTTCCAGCTGCATTGTTATTAAAATCAGCACATTAATACACATAGGCACTGACATGCTGCAATAGCACACGGAGACACTGTCGCATTCTGAGCTGCTTTTCTGGATTTCCCCCCCCCCCCCCTTGTTCTTTCTGGATCCCCCCGCGGGCCTGCTGTTAATGTGAGCTTGTTTATCCGCTTGTGTAATTGTAGCCTATACACAAAGCGGCGATGGTGGCTGGTGTGTGTGAGATTATCACAAGGTCATCCGTCTGCGGGATGAGAGCCTGCGATCACGCACCAGCCTGATCTGGCTTTCACTTGTTTACATCCTTGCTTTTTGGCTCCAGCATGGCCGCTGTGGCTGCGCGTAAATCTTATATAAAAACACCCGATTCGGCGGATCTAAAGAGGCTGAAACAGTCAGGATGTGAGCGAGGGGAGCCGGCGACTTTCCTCCAAATCCCCCCCGTCAGTCCCTCTCATTGTTTCCTCTTTTCCACCTAAAGCGGCGGCTAATCATTATTTTAATGCTGATGGAAAATGACTGTCACTCGTTAGAAAGCGGATGGAATAACGAAGCTCTCTATATTTAGCCTATATCACTGCGTAATTGCAACACAAGTCTGTGAACCTGAGCTGTTAGCGTGCCTCTGTGTAGCCGTACGTCAAGAATCAGATCAACCTGCTCTCCTTTCTCTCCGCCTGCCTTCAGGACGAAGCAACATTCACCGAAACCCGAACAGCTCCCCGCATCCCCATCGGTGCTCTTACCTCCTGTGTTTGTGCGTTTGGTGCTGCTGGCCTCCGTCGGAGTCTCCAGGGGTCTTTTACGCGAGTCCGGGGGATCGGACTCCATGTGTGGTTGTTGATTGTGATGGTGAGGATTTGAAAAAATCCCGTTTTGCTGTACTGCTCCGCCGGCCATCATTTTCGAGCTTGCTCTTGGATGCTTGGGCTGCGTTTGCGTTTTAAATCCCCCCTTTTCCCGTCTTTCTTTTTTTCACGCAGCGTAGCCGTACAGATGAGTCCTTGGAGAAGGCGAAAAGCGATTTGGGAATTAGAAAAATACGCCTGTTTCTTACGGACGGAGAAGGTTAGCTTCGCGTTTCTCCGTAGTGCGCCGTGCGTACAGAGATGCTGCGCAGGGACAGAAAGAAAGAAACGCTGGAGTGGCAGATGAGCGAGTCAGAGAGCGGAAAACAAAAATCCGAAACCTCTGCAGATGGAGATTGGTCTGGCTACTGAAAACGCGCAAATGGAGCGTCAATCTTCCATCAACCTTTCTGATATGAGAGCTATGAGGATATGTGTGTCATTCCGCTGCAACCAGATAAAAGAGCGTACTCATGTCAGGATGGCAGGATGGTGGCGCTCCTCTGCAACAGCCAGCGAAACGGAACAATACATAAAACAAAACAAAATAACAATACCGAAGGACAAAGAGGCGATATCAACCGAAGAAAGAAAAAGGTCGTTGAAGCAATAATTAAAAAAAAAAAATCCGATGCGTTATTTGTAGGCTATTATATAGATTTTCTTTCTTCTTATCCTGTTCTGGCTCCGATCATGAAGACACCCAGGGGTGACGGGGTGGGTGAAGAGGGTCCGGAGTCGCGGAGTTGGAGGAACACACAGAGAAAGAGACGTTTTTTTTTTGTCCTGCTCGTTCTCTCGGTGAAGATGCTGCAGTCTTGCGTTCAGAGCATCCCTTCTCTGACTGGCTGCTAGAGGGAGCGCAGGGGAGCGGCCGACGTCACAGGGCCTCGCGATGCCTTCACTGGCTTCGCGTAATGTCGGGTTTCCCATTTGTTTATGTAAAAGTGCGACTTGTCTGTGTGTTTCTGTGTTGTTGTTGTTTTAAATCAGGAAATAATGCCTAAAATTATTTGAAACGTTACTCTTGGAAATGTAGTGTCGAGTTTGAGCGTCTTTTTTTTAGGTTGTTTACAAGATCGAGCTATAATGTGGTGAAGGAGAGAGAAAAAAAAATGTCATTGGATTTGATTAACCTGCATCACATCAGTGGTCTTTAACCATCTCATGCCCCAACACTCTGCAGAGTGCACACAAGTCAAAAGGAAGCACAATAAAACAAATAGGCTGACCTGTTGACGCCTTAATAGATTTTCATCAAATAAAACACGTCATCTCTTGACCTCAATTCAAACATAAAATCCCCGTCCTTGCCGTGTTGTAGTCGCCCTACATGCGAACCAACTTATGGATTCCGAATTTTCGATGTCACCTGAAGGCATCATGAGAGAGAAAGCGAGAAAATGAGGGAGAGAGACTCCTCAGTCGAGACACGATTGGCCGAAGCTGCATTTCTCCGGCAAAACGAAAAGGACACAGATATATTCGCCCGGTTGAGTCACATGACGGAGAGGAAAAGGATGCGGCGGCGGCGGGTTTTTTACTCCTCAACAGTCGCGGCAAATGAAATGGTGGTTGAACGGGAGCCTGAAGGTCCCTCTGCGGCTGTTGGAAGGTCTGCAAGCGCTGCCTGTCAGCAGGCCAAGGGAGCATCCAACTCACCTGGAGATCGGCAGGAGGAGAGCTCGCCCACAGTTTTCTGGCTTGAATTTAAATACCAGAAATTAGCAAGTGAATTAAACTAGTGACAGTTTAAAGAGGGTGTTTTTTTTGTTTTTGTTTTTTTAAAGTGGAAAAGGCACAAATTAGTAGCATTTAAAAAAAATCTAATACATTTTTTTGTTTATTTTTTTTGCTTGTTTTCTTTCCAAAGTACCTGATCAACACTGATGACCCATAGGCCAGGCTGCAGGCCTGTTCAGCCTATACCTGCACCACACACAAAAACTCATTTGACATGTTTGGTAGTTTTGCATGGCCATGATGCAGTTCGGACACTTGAAAACAGCCATGTATTAGGAAGCAAACCATGAGCACCCTGGTGCCTGTCTCACCTGTCCCCTCAGCTGCTGTGTGTGTGTGACCCACCTGTGTGTGCTGCGCCTGACATCTCTGCGTCGCTCTGCCTGGATGTGAAGAGGGATCCTCCAGCACTGTGAGCTGTCTGAGAGAGCTATACCCGCCTCAGTCTTTCTCTCTCTCTTTCACACACACACACACACACTCACACATTTGGCATATTCGCACACACGCTCCGAGAGACACGCAACACCAATACCTTCTACTCCCTCTCTCCTCCTCTGTCCAGTGGCGTACAGATGCGGTGCGCCCTCATTGCCTCTTGTAGATTGTAGTCAAGGTGACATTGTGCTGCCTGTGCACACACACACACACACACACACACACACACATGCACACACACACACACACACACACAGAGCAGATTCCTCACACTATTTCACATCGCCATGAGAAATGCATCGGTGAGCCAGTCTCCCTCTCTGGAAATACGTGGCAAATCTGAGGCAGATGGATCCCAGGCTGCAGTCTGAAACAGATTCTGCACCACAAATAGTAGGCGCTGCTCAGGGGGACAAAAGGCCTGGATGCCGGCACCTAATTTTATGAGCTGCTCTGCACAGTGTGCAGTGTAGCACAGTTTCAGCTGGACACATGCATTTGGAGCAGAGACAAAATCAGTTGGAAGCTGAACTGTGAAGGTCTCACACTGCCAGACCGTTCAAGCTGCTGCTGCAGCATATGGAAAAAGTGAAGTAGCCCCATAAGCAGTAAAGCACACAGACCAGCAGCATTCTTGAGTTTTTATTAGGCTGGGGCTATGAGCAGATGTTAGTGAGATGGTTTTCAGGGATTTTGTTCAGCAAACTCCTGTTTGGCTTTGGACAACGACCCCAAACACTTAAAGCGGCTCTCAGAGTTGCCACAAGTTATCCTGAACACCACATGTAATATGGAAGAAGCAAGGTTGCAGTAATAACTCAGTGTCATAATCTGAATGCAAAAGCTTCCGTTTATAGCCAACAGCAAATGTTATTCAGAGTTTGTCTCTCATGGAATCAGTAAGGAAGATGCGATTTTCCAGTGATGGATTCTTTTTTAAATTTTGGAAGCAAAATCTGGAATTCTCAGCTATGTGACAAATTTAGTTTTTGGTAGTGACTCAAAAGCAAAAAGGGAAGAAGAGCTGAGACACGAGCCAGCTAGAGCGTCAAATGTCAGGCCTCTGACATAGTGAAAAGGTTCTTTGATTTGACTTGGTGTACAAAATGGGATTTACATCTAAGCAAACAACATTCATCGAAGGGTCATTATCAGCTCCATAATAAAAAGAAAAGACAAAAAGAAGCATTTGTTACCAATAATTTACCCTCTAATGGTTCAAGTAAAGTCTTGTGAAATGAGAACAAGGTCCTCCTCAGCAGGTGTGATCTGCTCACACCTGTTTTCCCTGCAGGGTTTAGTACTGTACGGACACTATTGGGTCGAGGCTGACTGCAGCTAAATGGATATTCAGGATGAAGGTCTGCTGTGTTGCTCACAGGTGCTGGGCCTCTGTTGCCCCCTGCTGGTAGCCTGCTAGAAGAGCAGGACACAGTCCTGTTACCTGTTTCCCATTTATTATCCTCTTTTGAATTTCACAGGTGCAACTGACTTTTTTCTTATTCATGCTTTTTTTTTGTTGGCCCTTATCATTCATACATGGGCAAATAAGACAGTTGTAGCGGAAAAAGGGGGTAAGAGAGTACAGAATAGCCCTTTTCTACCTTGACCTGAAAGGAAGGAAAGTGATGAGACACCTGTGATCTGCGAGGGAAGGGAAAAAACTGACAAAGGAATGATAAAGATATGATATGAATGACATGGGCTCATCACATATATACTGGTGTGTGCATACAATATACCATGTGTTCGTAGTTGTCCATAAAAAATTGCCACACACTGATGTTTTGTAGGCTGCATTTTATGTAATGTATTTTGTAGTCTTTATACAAATTAAAATGATAGGTTCATATATCTTACATTGGAATCATGTTAAAAATGGATCACTGCAGGGCCAGTATGGAGAGGAGGAGCAATTATAAATATGATATTAGATTTTTTTTATTCCTAAATGTCAGTATCAGCCTTGGCCTCAACAATCCAGTATGGAATGGCATCATAGTAGCCACCTCATTAAAGCATTAATTTCTAAAATGTTCTCCATCTGTGTAAGAAAAGAACATAACCTGAAGCTCATTGGTCAGGTTTTGCCAACGGTGGAAGTGAAGGACTTGTCTCCACAGCCCAGTCTGTCCCAGCCCACGCTCATTTGCATAATTGTCCTCCTACCCAGGCACTCATTCACTTTTATCCCAAAAAATCAATCGAAAAGGTCGATGCAGAAGAGGCGGTTTGGCCACTCTGTGGGATTGGAAAGAGACAGATGCGATATGTTCCTCTTTGTTTTCGAGGTTGCTTACCTCACTCATGCCACCACACTAAGATTTATGACTGACACCAACACGACCTGACTGCAACAGAGGAACTGTATGTTATTTAGGAATGAATCACTATTCCAGATCAGTGCATACTGTATGTATTTCTGAAAAGTACTGTGCGTGTGTAGTGTGTCAGCGGTCTTTAGAAGAAAGCTTTCCTGATTCGTCAATCCAGATGTTTTCCAAGGAGGAGCCTTTTAAAAATTTTTTTTTTTTTTGTAGTATATATTGTAGATTTGATATTGTTTAGTATTCTGTGGACAGCAAAATAAGAATGTCATTGTACAGGGAAACATGTTTCCTTATTGTGCATGACAATAAACTTTGAATTGAATTGCATTAGTTATGATTGCATGCAGTGACGGACTGGCCATCTGGAATTTGGGCAAATGCCAGAAGGGCCGCCCCCCTGTGGACCCCTATGGGCCACAACTGATGCGTGGAGAGATTCACTTGGAAGGCAGAGTTCCTAATTTCCAAGATAGGTTATTGACAAAAATAGAGCCGGTGTGTTGCAAATGCCAGGGCCGCTTTTTGATCCCAGTCCGTCACTGTTTGCATGGCACAACAGCGCTTCTTGGGATAGGAATTCTCACTGCAAAGAAGTGTATCCTCTTGTTCTGGAAAAAGAAAGAGGGACAAACACTGAAGTTATGGCTCACGGAGATGATGGACACACTCCACCTTGAGAGGATCTGGTTTTAAGGACAAACTAAAAGATTTTGAGAACATTTGGCAACCTTTGGTATCACATCTTACTGGACAAGCAGAATCCTGATCGCAGTCCGGGATGGGTTATTGTGGGTAGGGATTAGGGCCTCTCATTTGTTAGGTTTTTTTTTCTTTCCATTTTTGTTTATATACTGTAAAAAGAAGCAATGTAATAACAATTTTGTAACTAGATTTTTGAAATTAAGCTTCAGTTATAATTGCATTCTTCATCATTCAACATCACAAACATGTAAATGATTCAGTGATGAAAGAGGGAACCTATAATCATAGAGGGTCACACAAATTGTATGGAAAACGTAATTAATGAATAAAAAAAATAAATGCTTACTCACCCTTAGTTTCAATTTAATTTTGGGTTAATGTACCCAGGTTTTGAGATCTCTATTTCTGATCATTTTGTTGCTGCCATAGCAATACAACGGAGGTGAGTGGATTTCACTGTGTGGTACACTCGAAAACAATTAAACGGAAACATTTCCTTCCACAAACGGTAACTCCCAGTGATTTTGGATAATACACAAAACGACACTGGAAACAGACAACTTGCTGTTGAAATTTGTATGTGAGTGTGTGTTATGGTCATTTTGGACAGATGGTGGGGTGGCTGGGTGGAAACCCATCATTCCACCACCTCTCGTGGAGGTTTATGAGCTTTTTGCCTAAATCCACACAGTTCTCTACACGCTGCCTTTTAAAATACTGCTGTGTGTGTGTGTGTGTGTGTGTGTGTGTGTGTGTGTGTGTGTGTGTGTGTGTGTGTGCGTGTGTGTGTGTGTCTCTGCATGTCTGAGAGAGGCGGTTCTCATCGTTGTGTTTTTTTTCTACCTTTATGATCATTCTTGGGATTCCACAAATCTACACTTTGACCCCTGATCTCTTAAACTCTTAATGGGATGTTTATGTAAATGATCACTGAATTGAAGCTTGCTGTAATTTGGCCCCCTTGGCATCGGCTTGTTGTCTAAATAACTGTAGTGTTTAAGTGTATATGAATGTCGGAGAGAGAGAGAGAGAGAGAGAGAGAGAGAGAGAGAGAGAGAGAGAGAGAGAGAGAGAGAGAGAGAGTGTAGTAGTAGTAGTAGTAGTAGTAGATCACTTTATTGTCCCTGTGGGGTAGTTGGGTTTGCAGCACAGTTGCAAGGCACTTCATGACATCAGACATATGATACAAACAAATAGTCCCTACATCAGACACCGACAGACATAACATGAAGAACATACATCACACATTACAATACACTATACACACTTGGGTATGACCAGGTCATCTGGACATCTAGCTGATTTTGACTGGTGTAAGGCTTTTATGGCTTGTGGTACAAAAAAGAATTTGGATCTGTTCTTGGTCAGAAGGGGTGGGCAGAAACGACTCCTAGATGGCAGTAGTTTAAAATGAGATGCCAGGGAGTGTGTGTAGACACATACAATGTTATTGGCCTTTCTCACCAGTCTGTCTTTGTAAATGTTCAATGCACTGTAGTGTTATCCCAAGTAACTTGCTGGCAGTTATAACTGTTTTTCTGATTGTCTTTTTCTGTGACTCAGTGGCATTTCCATGACACAGAGAGAGAGAGAGAGAGAGAGAGAGAGAGAGAGAGAGAGAGAGAGAGAGAGAGAGAGAGAGAGAGAGAGAGAGAGAGAGAGAGAGAATAAATGAGGAAGAAAGAAGGAGATATCACATCCTTCTAAATCATTTTGGCTTTCAACCCCCAAATAAAAAGTGCTTTCTCCTTGTGACCACTTAATGTGAATAAACATGCACAGAACAGGGAAAGAACTGCCACAACCAATTATTTAAATTGTTCTATTTGATTCATTATGGTAAGAAGCCAAGAGAAAGGTAAAACAGCTATTATTTTACAATGAGATTGGAAAGAATAGGACACATTTCCATATTGAGAACAGTTGGTGAAGAGGGGGAGCTGATATGTCTGGCCAGCTGCCATCACAGGCATTGTTCTGCTGAAGCAGACTGATCACACATCTGGTCAAGAGTGTTTCTCTGTGCTTTTGATATTATTCTCTTTGTCCAGTGACACTGAAATTAGGCCTGTTGCACTAGTGGTGAAATCAGGGTTAGGGTTAGGCTTTCAGGATCAAATTTCGATAGAAGCTTTACAGTTGCACCTCAAATCGCCCAGCAACCACAGCTGTGCAGCATCTTGGAAATCCATTAGGCAATTGGCTGTGGATGGAAACATAAATGTATTTTATATGACAATGAAATTTGCAAAGGAGACATCAGAAAAAGACACAAGTTCCCAGTTTGGAGACAAGAACAGACAGCTAAACTGAATAAAGAGATGCTTTTGGGTTAGCAGTCAGCAGGATCATTTTCCCTCACAGTAACTCCACAGTAAATTATACAGCCACTAGTGTAGGTACGGTCCGCTGCTACTGTCGATGATATTATCTACTTGTCAAAACTATAGTAACATCTATCTACTTACTACGAGCTGAGTTGCACTTAAGTGTTCAAACTATAATGATTAGGTCATCAAGTTGCAAGCAAGACAACATCATCTGAATACAATTTTTTTGCATTACAGAAACTCACTTAAGGTAGGATGATTCAAAAAAAATTTTGGAACTATTTCTAAATTCATAGTTTTCAAAACATTAACAACATGCCCTGAATTTCAAAATGCAAGCAATTAACTAAACTGAGTTAGAAAGATTCTGTACAAATGGATAAGTGATAACAAGTTGCGCTAATCTAGTTCAGAATGGGCTATTATCAGTCATGTTATCCTCCAACATGGTTGATAAAATGTCTAAAATGATGGTCCTAAACTGTGTCTCCTTTGGATGAATCTAAATTTCACATGGAAACAGAATCCAAAATGACTAAACATGAAGTTAAATAGACATTTAACATGACGTGGTCATTGTTCCCTACATACACTGGATGGTGCTCTTGTCCAACTTCCAGTACATCGTGCATCCAAACTGCACAACTGAGTACAGCGCTGCAGTGCTCCATATGCAGGAACCAAGAAGATAACATAGACTTTATTAATCCCACACTGGGGAAAGTCCCTTGTTACAGCAGCTCAAACAAATTCACACACATCAAAATAAGACAAATTCGCATTAAATAGACATGGGGGGAAAAATACAAAAAGTATTATAAGAAATAGAATAAATGTAATGAGTGTAAAACAAAACACGAAAAGAGCAAAACAAACATGAGAAATATACTAACCTTCACCAAAAAGGTTCAGAGCTGCTGTAACAGGCTGCCACTCACGTAGCGCCATCTTGAACATGTTCTTAAAGAAATCCCAACAAAGAAATGCTGCTGCTGATGGTTTATTTCATTAGTATACATAGAAAAACACATCATTTATTAATTCTTGAGGGCAAATAAAATGTTTTCATTTAGTTATATTTACACAAATACACACACACACACACACACACACACACACACACACACACACACACACACAAACACACAGGCCCAAAATACACACACATGCACAAATAGGACAGTATACACATGCATTATTGAAGAGATGTCAAAGCGAGGACAGGAACCCATCAGCTCTCCAGCTACCAGTCCATACTCTCGCACCAATTAAAGGAACACGCCGACTTATTGCGACTTAAGCTTATTCCCCGTATCCCCCAGAGTTAGATAAGTCCATACATACCCTTCTCATCTCTGCGCGTGTCGTAACTCTGTCTGATGCACCCAGCGCTAGCCTAGCTTAGCACAGATCCTGGAGGTAACCGGCTCCATCTAGACTACTGCTCCCAATAAGTGACAAAATAACACCAACATGTTCCTATTTACATGTTGTGATTTGTATAATCACAGCATGTACAAATAACAAGGTCACATGAGACACAGCCGTCTTCTAACCGTATACATACTGGGAACTATACACCCCCACCTAATAATCAAAACTGGGCATTTTCCAAAGTTTTAGTTCCTTTTTTTGACGTTTTTGTAACTTTTCCAAAGTTTTTGTCGCTTTATCCGACTTTTTTTTGTTGCCTTTTTCAAGGGTTTTTTGGGGCAATTTTGTCGCCGTTTTTTTTTTTTTTTTTTTTCCAAAATTGTTGACAATTGTCGCCTTTTGAGACAATTTTTGAGACAAATGTTTTTTGTCGCTTTTTTAACTACATGCATACATGTCCCAGAAACTCCCTAGATACTGTAGTTGGAAATCTCTTTACTTGTGTAAAGCGTCTTTGGGTTTCATGAAATGCACAATTAATCTAAGTTATTATTACGTTGGTTGCTTCTAGAGATGTTCCGATAGCGATACCAGTATCGGTATTGCCTCTGATACTGCCTAAAATGCTGGTATCGGTTTCGGGAAGTACTGGAGTTTATGCACGTAATACAACCCTAAAGAAAATCTACGTTAAAGTTTATTTATGTTCTTTTTCCGTTATAATGGACTGTCAAACTGGAGAATAAAAGAAAGTTCAGTGGCGTTCATTGTTTGTGTTTGTTCATATTTCACAAAGAGTTTAACCGGAGCCAGACCGACAACAAAGATAGAAATAATATCACATCCATACAGGGATAGTAGTATACAGTTGTTAAAACATAATAAAATATATGACACGCTGGTATCGGATCAGTACTCAGTATCGGCCGATACGCAAATTCAGGTATTGGAATCGGTATTGGGAAGCAAAAAATGGTATCGGACCATCTCTAGTTGCTACAACAAACTCTTAATGCTTTGGCTCGTGATACAGTGACAGTGATACGCGGTTTAGCTCCAGAGTCATCCAAAGTAGGCTTACCGTATGCAACACTTGCAACGATGCATCTGTAACTTAGAATCAACACAAACTGAACGTAACACATAGCTACTTAAAGGATGTTACAGAATCTCCTAAAATTGTAGATTACATGTATGAGAGTCATTAATAAAGCCACTTCTCTTGGCATTTTTGCATATCTATCTTTGTTTTGCATGTATTTATTCAGCATAAATTTTACTACTGAGGTCAATGTAAGATATTTGTGTAGGCTACCCTACAAATTCTGAATGTTGAAAATGCAGAGTGCTGACAGGAAGTGCAGGGCTGAACTCCTCAGAATAAGATTACAACAAATATACTGTGGGACTGTGAGACAGTAAAGCATCATGGGCCAGACAGTATCATTCTATCATTGGCTGAAAATAAGCCTGGTTGTTGGTCTAGTGATTGAATCATTCTGAATAGAAAATAAACCAAAAGCAGAATCAGTGATCAGAAAGTAGCTGGAGCCCTGTCTGAAGGAAGTTTTGTCTGTATACAACGCATGGGATAAGATTGTTTGCCCGTCTCGCTTGAAGATGATTGAGGCTGTTTGTTTTCTCGGGCTGACGCTGTTTGCTTTGGACGTTCTCCTCTGTGCCTACTGGTTTACACTGGTCCAGTCTGGAGACATTCTGCTCATAAACAAAGGCCACATACAGCTCTGCAGAGGTAAAACCTCCTGGGGGGGTCCCCTCCACTCCTGTCTGGAAATATTATAGGTTCAAATCCCAACAGCTGCTGTTGGGATTTGAACACAGGAGCAGCACAACTCATTTCACATACAGAAATGACATATGAAATTGAATTGAATTCACATACGTGAGGAAAGAAAAAATTGAGGTAGGCAGTACAGTTTAACCACGATGTGTTATCTTGTCGTGCTGTCCCAACTCTCTGAAGTTCCTGTCCTCCTGAAGGAGTATTTAAACTCGTGCTGGAGGCGTTAAGTTTAGCTGAAACTGCAAAGTTAACAAAGATATTGCAGGCGCCGTAAACACAGATGCTAAAACCTAGTTCAGCCTATCTCTCTCTCTGGGAAGTATGCAAAAGTGTGGCAGGCCCAGCAACCTTCAAAAGGAGACAGTTTTGAAATAAAACATCCCCTTAGGCCTCCTGCACACTGGCTGCGTAGCGTGAGCGTGGCGTTTTCTATGTCAGAAACGTGTCTGACGCGGCGCTGCTGCTGCTAGCTTACACATGGTGTACATGTCTGTACACATGTATGTTTCCAATTGATAAAATGAACTCAAGCAGTAGTATACTTCATGTTAAACATAAATATACTCTATACTGATTTGATTACAGCAAAGACAACGTCGGCAGTATTGATGGTAAAATAGGCTACAGAATATTTCGTTCTGTATTGACAGGTGCAATTTTTTAAAATATTTTTTTTTAAATTACATTTATATCTGCATTTATGTCAAAACCTAGACACTTTCAAACATCAAAATGTCATTTATTAAATGTATTTGTGTCAAAATGAGATATAAACATCTTTACGTATTCTATTTTGACTGGAAATGCTTCCAACACGCTTGCATGTCGTGTGAAAATAGGCGTCGGCCCTATTTCTAGCATACACGTGTTTTCTGTTGTCTGAGACTTGCGTGTCACGCAGGCAATGTGCAAGCTCGAACCTGTTAACATGGGAGCCGAAATAAAAACGGACACACCACGCAGCTGACACGCTCATGCAACGCAGGCAGTGTGCAGTAGGCCTTATCATTGCAGCTGCCTAGATTCCCTGAATCTATGGAGGCACAACGTTGAAGTATTCCTCTGTCTGCAAAGGTTACGAGATTATGTTGGACACTGACTGAAGGAGACTTGGGGTACCACGGTTTCAACTTACATGGCAGTTTGTGGAGTTCGTAAGCTGGAAATTCCACAACAAAACAAACAAAGGCTATGTTCACACCGCAAGTCTTAATGCCTAATTCAGATTTTTTTGCTCAGATCCGATTTTTTGTTAGGCTGTTCACATGACCTTTTAAAATGTGGCCTATATCAGATTCCAGTGTGAACTGTTTGCGGTTTTGAAATGACCCGCATGCGCAAAAGAACAATAACAATGACATCAGACGCAGCACGCTGTTGCACTAAAATTAGGGAGGTTATGGAGGAAGTAAGCATTTTCTCTTTTATTTCTAAATGTTTGAGTAATGGCAGCCATAACATTATTGAGCAGGTGCTGAGGAGGAGAAGAATGAAGAGAAAGAGAGCCAAATTGGCTATTTTGGCCTTTTGTGGGGTTATGGCTGCAAATTCACTACAGAGGTCTGTGTGACCGGACGACCGATTTGCACGTGATGACCGCTACGTGCCTCCACCAGAGTTTCCTCTGGCTTCGCCCTCGCACGCGCTCACGCTCCACCTCCCCGACGGTGCGGGCGAGACGGGGCAGTGCGGGCGAGATGGGCCGGTGGTGCGCCCGATCCCGAAATGAATTAATATGTGGCATTTTTTGACTAAAAAGCTCACATCTCCAGAATCACAATTAAAGAAAAGGTGCCTTTTTCGTTTACTAACAGACATTTCAGAACATGCAGGCTTAGCATTGGTTTCATGAACCCAAAGGAATGTTTTCATCTCACAGAACAGCATGTGATCACATGACTACTGAAGTTATGACTTTCTCACCCAACAAAAATATGTTAGAAAATCATCTTTAAATAACTCCCAATCAGATTCTATTTTTAGTAGAGCTGTGACTCAGCAATGTTTCCTAACAATAACATGGGTGTTTCCATTGACAAAATGTTATGTATGTGACGAGGTACCTTTGAAAAGTGACACCCAAGCTCTACTTTGGTGTGTGTGTGTGTGTGTGTGTGTGTGTGTGTGTGTGTGTGTGTGTGTGTGTGTGTGTGTGTGTGTGGGGGGGGGGGGGGGGACTTTCTCACCCACCAAAAATATGTTAGAAAATATTGTGATCATTTTGTCACAATCTATTTACTGCAGAAAGTGGGAAAACAACAACAACAGAGAATTTGGTACTAAAACGACTAACTTTGCAAGATACCAAATTTGATTAGTTGCTTTTTTTCTCTCATTGAATAATGGAATAATAAACAAATAAACTGTAATACGTAGAAACTTATTAGCCTCCTGACAATTTTTTGCGTTCATTCAATCCCAGCCCCAGTCTAAAAACCTACTTCCTGTCTCTGTCCTGAATTCCTGCTCTGTTCCCAATACAAATTCTAATCCCAATCCCATCAATCCTAGTTCCAGTCCCACTATCGCTCCAAATTTCAACCCAGTCTTATTTGCACTGCTCTTAATCCAAATTCTACTAATTTCAAGTCTAGACGTTAAAATGTCCTACTACATCCAGGACATGGTCAAACCATACACCCCAGCCCGTCCACTACTCTCTTCTACTGCCAATCAATTTGCGACAAATTTGAGGCCCGGCTGTCGCTCTACAGAGTCACGACTGTTTGCTGTTCTGGCTCTACAATGGTGGAACAAACAGGACAACAGAAACTCTACACATCTTCCATCTCAGACTGAAAACATGTCAGACTGCACCTTGGCCAATATAATTAAATAAAAATAAAAATCTCCTATTGTCTCTAAATGTAGCACTTGAAGTATCTAATAAAGTCGATGTACTTGCATGATTTGACTATTATTGCCACTGTTCATCACACCCCCAACCGGCACCGTCAGACACCGCCTACTAAGAGCCTGGGTCTGGACGAGGTTTTTCCTCGCCACTGTCACACTAAATGCTTGCTCTTGGGGGAATTACTGGAATTGCAGGGTCTTTGTAAATTATAGAGTGCGGTCTAGACCTACTGTATCTGTAAAGTGTCTTGAGATAACTCTTGTTATGATTTGATACTATAAATAAAATTGAATTGAATTGATTTTTGGTGTTGTACCCACAAAGTTGAATGCATTTATTGTAAATTGGTTTTGATAAAAGCATCAGCTAAATAGATGTAATCTAATGTAACAGAAATCTGTTCCCACTCTACAGGCCGAGCCCCGGTCTTATCCCAGGTCAAATCGAACATCAAATTAAATCCCAATATCAACCCCAGTCCACCTCCCCTGTACCTGCTTCCAGTTCCAGCCCCATTCTCAATCCCAGTTTTAATTCCTCTACACGTCGTTAGAGACTTAGACCTAGTGCTCATTCCGTTCCATGTCTCTAATCTCAGTCTCACTCCTCCCAAATTCACAGACCCTGTAGTGCTGACACAGCTGGACTCACACTGGACTCCTGTCACCACCACGGGGGACTACACTATCTTTGAAAAGGAAGTGGACTGTCCTTACGCTTCAGGGCTTTTCTTATTTCCTGTTTAGGCCAACCAATCAGAATAGGATTCGCACGCGGGAACAGACCATCAGCTCAGCGGACTGTTGGGAAACATTTGAAGGGGTTAGCGAGGGCGTCGGACACAGTTTCCAGTAAGTAAACCCAAGATGACTGAAGCTACTGGGTCACGACTGCTAATGGTCTGACCCGCCGACAGAAGAGGGATGCTTATACAACCCTTTTTGAAAAATGACTGATCTTTGAGCTGTCTACATTCTTACGTAGTTACTAAATTATGTTGGTTTACATTACATAAACAAAACCGAATGCGTTGTTGTTGTTAAATAATAATGAAGCATTTCTTTCAGTAATAATACTATAACCACCAAGTTAATTGCAGACTCTTGGAAACACACTATCATAAAAAAAGACACATGGGCCAAAAAGTACAAAAATAAAACTCAAGTTTTAGTTAATTCAGAATCATCCTTTAAGTTACTCGACGTCAAACCTTAGAATGAATTATTAAGTAGCAAGCTTGTGAACCCCCCGAAAAAAACACCTGACAGCCAGAAAAATGCAAAACGACAGATAGACACATAGGTCTATCGCACATTGGTTTCTTAAAAAAGAAAGAAAGTATACTATCATTTAATGTATTATTTACCTAATGATTTAAAGCAGGGGTCTTCAACATTTTTTAATCCAAGGACCCTTTAACTGATACCGAGACGGCGCAGGGACCCCTACTACATATAGCCTATTGTATAAAATGAAGTTGCGTATAAAACTGGGCCTACAATAACGTGTAGGGCAGCCTAAAGCCTTTTTACATACCTTTTTGGTGCCTCATATAAAATAAAAATAGTTGTACCTGCTTTGCCTATAGGCCAGTATAAATAATGTATATTTTTTCACAAATAAGCTGATTTATATTTGCTAATAACATGTTGGATTCATGTAAATACATTTTAATTTTCCCAAGAAAAATCTAATTTTAACTTTGAACAAGTATTTGGTGCCCCCCCCCCCGCAGTAACTCTGAGGACCCCCTAGGGGTCCCAGACCCGCCTGTTGAAGATCTCTGATGTAAAGTATTTCAGTAGATGGCGGTATGCATCTTATAAGTAAAGGTTGCAACCACTCTTAAACCATAGACTGTTAATATTAATATTAATAATAATATACAGTCTATGGCTTAAACCAGCGCTACACAGGAGCGATTCTCTAGATGTTCTCTGTCTGACAGGAGTGTTAGCTTATAAAATATAAGCTATATATAGGCTATGTCTATTAGCTAATGTTTCAACTGGTTTAAGTGGTTTAAATAGTCATATGAAGGAGGTACTTGTGAGAATAAACATTATAGAGTAACATTGTTTCCATCAAGCTGGTGGCTCAGTGCATTTCAACTCTGCACGTCAAACCTGTGCTGGTTAATGGTGTTTCCCAACATTTGAAAGAATAGGTCAGTGAAATGCATAGGCCTAGCTATATATGTATTATGTTTGCAATGTTCCCTTATAGCTAATACATCCAATATATGTTTATACATACACTTTTACAACACTAACAATGTTGGTTTCTTGACATTTATAAAATGGATAGATTTAAATCAAGCCATCTGATTGGTTCGTAGCTGTGACATAATAACCATATTTGCACAATAAGTATCACTGTGCCTCTGAGAAGAAAAAGTGAGAACTGAACGAACTGATAGCTGTTCTGCACACACACTGCCATGACACAGAGCTGGTTTAAAAAAAAAAAAAGGCCTTACCTTGCCGTTAGACAGCCCTTTCCGACAGGGAACTGAAGCCGTTATCTCTGCTATCTTAAAAAATAATAATTTTACCTAGCAAAAAAAAACAGGAGTTGCTGGTCTACCTCTGCCTTGATTGGTTGGTTAGTTTGTGTTATTGTGTGTCTTTCTTTAGCGTTAAACAAAAAAAAAATAATAGCCTGTGCTAGTGTTGGCTAATGTTACCTCTGCTTCACATCGGGCCTAACAACGCCCCCAGCTGTGTTATAATCACAACATACCACGGCCTGTCGTGAGATATTGCTTTAACATTATTTTTTACGAGTCAATTATTCCCACTCTCATTTACACAGAGAGACGGGGGTGGTATATCATGTGGTGTTAAATATGTGTTCCAGGTCACAGGGTCAGGAGATAATGAAACAACAATGTCACGAGAAAGCAAATCCCAAACATTAAGAAACAATGAATTCATTCATTCATTCATTCATTCTTTTCTTTCTATTCACATAGGGATAGTTCTCCCCCCCTTCTCTTTCACCAGAAACTTGAGGCACAACGAGAAGGGTCTTCTCTCCAATATTAAGTAGCCTACTCTCAGAAAGAATCTTTGTTAAATATGGTTCTGAACATTTGGTCATCAGTCATTACTATTAAGAGGTTTTAGTTTGAATCGTCTCTTTATTGTTATTTAAGTCATTTAATTACTCCAGAATGGTTTTGATTTAGAAGGCTATGTAATAATCTAAATACATGGAAATGAGTATTTTTCTTTTTGGCTAGCAGGTGTCTGTAAAATGCACATATCAGGACATCTCAAACATTTTTCAGTCAACAATTCAACCACAACCCACAGTTTCAACTACAGGTTCAGAGGGGGAAAAAACCTGCATCATCTTTGTTTCTCTCACTTCAGTTTCATTTAAAGTGACATTAGCTTAAAGGTCCCATGACATGGTGCTCTTTGGATGCTTTTATATAGACCTTAGTGGTCCCCTAATACTGTATCTGAAGTCTCTTTTATATAGACCTTAGTGGTCCCCTAATACTGTATCTGAAGTCTCTTTTATATAGGCCTTAGTGGTCCCCTAATACTGTATCTGAAGTCTCTTTTATATAGACCTTAGTGGTCCCCTAATACTGTATCTGAAGTCTCTTTTATATAGACCTTAGTGGTCCCCTAATACTGTATCTGAAGTCTCTTTTATATAGGCCTTAGTGGTCCCCTAATACTGTATCTGAAGTCTTTTTCCGAAATTCAGCCTTGGTGCAGAATTACAGCCACTAGAGCCAGTCCCACAATGAGCTTTCCTTAGGGTGTGCCATTTCTGTGTCTGTAGCTATTGAGGAGGAGAGGGGGGGTGGCAAGGTGGAGAGTTTGCCACTTTGCTCGTTTGAAAGCCATGATGTCTCTCTCTCATGGGTGGGCCAAATTCTCTGGGTGGGTAAAGCAGAGAAAGGAGAGGTAACCTTCCTCTTTATGACCTCATAAGGAGCAAGATTCCAGATCGGCCCATCTGAGCTTTCATTTTCTCAAAGGCAGAGCAGGATACCCAGGGCTCGGTTTACATCTATCGCCATTTCTAGCCACTGGGGGACCATAGGCAAGCTGTGGGAACTCATATTAATGTTAAAAAACCTCATAAAGTGAATGCCATGGGACTTTTGAAATAAGGAGAAAATATTTTCCCATTCAAAGTAAAAAAAAAAAAAACAACTGTTTTGTGTATTACAGTGTACACTTTATATTCCTGGGACAGACTGTACACAAGTGCATATATTGACTCCTCTCTCTCTCTCTCTCTCTCTCAGGTTTATTGTTAAAGAGGCAGTGAGGCAGTGGAGGAGACGATGACTGAGGTTCAACGCCAGACGTGAGTCAGACTTTAGAACGTTATGACTTCATGAAACTAAAGCAGAAACAGCTATTGTTTTATTTCCCTTTACCTCTTATCTGTTTGTTTTTTTAAATAACATGTCACACACGATAACCAGCACAGACCCATAAGCCTGCATAGGGGCAAACAGTAGGTTTCCACACAAAGAAATGCACACATACGTACATGCATACTAGACACACACGCACGCACGCACACGCACGCACACGCACGCACACACTGGGTAATGGACAGTATTTCAAACAGACGGACCTTTTGCCCATGGTCCTGATACATCCTTAATTTTGTCTTGAGGGCACTTTTTATTTTTTATTTGGACATTCTTTGCACACTCTTATCAGTCGCGCTGTCCCAGCATGGCTTGAATAGTCATGGTTAGTCACTGCTCAGCTCAATGTGAGTATTCCCTCAATAAAAAGGTTCTTGCCCTCACAATGATTGAAGAAAGATACGCACATAGAGGACACAACACCAGCTCCTTTGAATCTTTATGACTGTAGCTGCTTGGTGACACACTGCTCAATACTGGGAGGGGACACTGTAAATCACTGAGGCAATTTCACCTCGGACAGGGACACAGGTCTGTTTATAGCTGCAATCAGTGAAAATGTATCGAGGCTTTGGACTTTTCTGTTGAAGTGTCCACTCTTTAGAAATAACTATGCCTTTTCTGCAGATACAGGACTGTTTGTTGTTTCTGTTGTCCTTTATTGGTTGGTAACTTGCATCCTTTAACTTAAAATATATTAATGAATATATTCTATATTTTGGCAATATAGAAGAGGAAGCTACTTTATTAATCCCCTTTTGGGGGAATTTTTTTTCCCGTTGTTATTGTAGGCCTGAAATACACACATATGCACACACAGGACTTATAGACATGTAGGGATGTAACGATTACCGGTGTAACGGTAAACCACGATAAAAATGTTGACAATAACAATTACCATTTTCATTTAAAATATCATTATTATCATGGATTACCACGGTGTGGAAACCGTGTTTTTAATCCTTCCCAGCTTCATCCGAGTCTCCTGAAGTTGTGTGAACAGTTTTACATTTTAATTTTGATGATGAAGAAAACAAGCATATAATTAGTGGTGTTTCTTTGATTTGTTTACATATTGTTCTTTATGTCTTAACTTGAATATTTGGATTTATATAATTTAAACCTGCACTACTGGAAATGTTCCTGACAAATAAGCTGTTTACATGCTGAACCCTTGTTCCTTTGGTGTTAAAAGTTGCACTTTTGATAAGGTTTTGCCTATATTTTTGTAATATAATAAACACTGTTACACTTTTTGAAACTATTTCAGCTTGCGTAGGCCTATCAGTGCTTTCTGAGCATAGTGAACACACTTTTAAAAATACCGCGATAATACCAAAAACTGTGATTAATTTGGTCACTATAACCGCGAGGTTAAATTTTCATACCGTTACATCCCTATATACATGTATTGCTGTCATTGTTGTTCTACTGTGCTGTCGCATTGTAAGTACTCAGAGCAGTTATAGTTTCGATACTTCGCTCAAGTGCACCTGGGCAGCGTCAAGGAGGCGAACTGGCACCTCTCCGTCTACCAGTCCACACTACGTACAGACTGGTCCGTGCTGGACTTGAATCGGCCAAGTCCTTCCAGACAGAGCTACTGCCACCCCCGTATTGGTATATCTCGGATATTGAGTTCCGAATGATCCCAAACATAGCATGCACAGCATTATTCTTCTCAAGACACTGAAAAGATAGCACTTACTGAGGTAAATGGTAAGTCTGGCAACCAAACAATTATGTTTGTATTCCTTACCATCTTTAATCTTCCCCAAATTGAGGAAATAGGCAACCAGCAGCTCATCTACATCTGTTAGTGGAAGGTTTAGGAGTCTTGCACTTGTTGGTTGTTTCCTGCTCTCTGTTTTGGTTCATTTATGCTACTCCAGTCTCTCATCAACAACCACAGCAACTGTGTTCGACAGCTGAGAGTTGTTCAGTTAAAATTAATGCGTTAAGAGGGTTATTGTAACAGCTGTTTTACAAGCTGAATATTAAATAAACTTAATACATGCAAAATAAACACACAGCTAAATTTAGACACAAATATAAATGTATTTAGTGCACTCGCCTGTAGATTCTCACTTCATGCAAATGCCTTGACCATAAAAGTTAAGGAGCACAACCAGGTCTCAGATGATTTATGAAGAATCATTTGCAATTCTCTCTTTGACCTCTTTTCACTTATTATGACTCCAAATCCCAGAACCTAAAGGCTCTGTGTGATTCAGTTGCCAGGAATTTCTATATTTCAAATGAGCAGTGGTTCTGGATATGAATAATGAGGTTGTGGATTATTTGAATAAATATGGAGGAATATATTGAGTCTGATGTGTACAGGCAGCTCCACCTCACCTGATTCAGATGGGACAAACCAGCTACCATCCTACTATAGGCATGGCCAGAGCAGGAAGTCCCACCCACATTATTACCCTAACCTTAGTCCTGCATTGCCAGACCTTCCTCCACAGCGCTGCGGAGGAGGGTCTGGCTACTCCACACAGCATTCCTGGATGGGAGAAAATTGTGCTCTGGTTTATTGGCATTTCTTTAAACCGATCACAATCGTCTTGGGCGGTACTAAGCGCCGGATGGAGCCACGGTGCCTCTGCAAAATAGCCTCGGGAAGGAACTTGTTTTGGTGGAACATGTGTACGTTCAAAAGTTGTTTTAGTCGTGCAACAGAAAACTCAGATTGGACAGATAGTCTAGCTAGCTGTCTGGATTTACCCTGCAGAGATCTGAGGAGCAGTTAACCATAGTCCTCAGAAATCCACCAGAGTTTAGAATGCCAACACAAAGAAAGCAGAAGGTATTGGACATCCGGCCGAAAAGAGTGAAATCCGGCGGAATTTCCAGCGGCACCTGAACAATCCCGAAAGTGGAACGTCATGGATATAGACTACCCTAACCTTAACCACACCAAATGTTCATCTATCCACAACTATCTCTTATCTCAATTTATCAATGAGTAGAATACTCAACATAGAAGACTGAAATAATACCTAAATCATTGCATTATTTACCATATACAGTATATAGCCCTTGCACATATGAAGTTATGCCACAGCTAAGACTGGTGGTTTATGGAGTTTATGCAGTATTAGGATTAAAAGGGTTTATTGGACATGTGAAAAATGAAAACACAGACCCATTGCACCTAATTTCAACTTGTCAAACATGTTCCATGTTAGGGGAAAGCAAAACTATGGTTGGAAGTTGTCATAAAGCAGGATTTCCACAGGGTCTTAAAAAGTCTAAAAAAGTCCCAAATTTCCAAATCAAAATTTTAGGCCTTAAAAAGTCTTAAATTCGCAAAAGTATTGTGTTCTAGGTCTTACATTTTCCTACGTTCATGTAACGCTCCCTCTAATGCTCATTGAAATGTTTTTTTTTTTATTCTGTGGTGTTGTAGTTCTCTCTTTCGCTCATCCAAATATAATTTGCTGTATTTGTACAGATCATTGTTACTCGATTGTCGCTTTCATTCAATTTGAATACATTTATTCACTATGCAAGTACTTTTGTGACTCTGCATTTTGTTGTACTTTTACCCCATGATATATGTCTTACATTTCATTTATAAAAGTCTTAAAAAGTCTTAAATTTGACTTGGTTAAACCTGCAGAAACCCTGTAAAGGGTGCCTTTGTGAACGTTATTTAACATTGACCATAACCTTCCAAATATTAGAAATATTAGGAAGCTGAAGACTTTCCAAACTAGGTTTGACTCACCATAATTTACCACTATTTAGACATCTATATTAACAGTCTATATGAATCAAAGTGTGAGTCTAACTATGGTGCATTTACATGAACCAATGTTTCACATGGTCTCTTCCAGCTAAAAATACTTTGATCAGCCCACAAGGACCCTAAATGCCTCTCCAAACATGTGATAACATTTAAAAACATACATGCCTGTCAATCCAAAATTAGGGCTTTTGTTCTAGACTCCTGCACAGCTCACGATACACGGTCTGCATCCAAAAGCAATGCGAGTCTATTTTTACCGTGTCATACATTTGTCTTGGCTGTTTGGGGGCTGGTGACCTGCTTCCTCTGACAGCATGGAAATACAGCTGAATGAGTTACTAATGAGATTATAACATGCATCTTAAAAATGGATTCTGGGTCACATTGGTCACAGTTGTAGGAGGCATAAACAGCTCTACATTGCTACAATTTGCAAAAGATTGAAATTGTGTTCATTTTGTAGGAATGAATGATTCATGTACGGTCTAAGGATATTTTTAAATGTACTTAAATTAGTAGTCATCTTGGTGTATCTTATATTTCTTAAATCTTCTATTGAAAACTCAAACAGGTTGCTATTATACATATAGTCTACCTTTTTTAACAATGTTTTTTCTTCTCTCTTTATTGTTGGTTGGGTGCAATTTAAATGCAAAAAAAAGAAAAATTACATTAAAACTAACTCTGTAGTTATTTGTCTAACAGAGAAGGGGAAGTAAAGCTAAAGCAGAGAGATAAGAAAGCGCAGCCAAATACCCTTCATAGTGGCATGCAATTAGCCAATGTAGAGGAGAGCAGAGGAACAAGGTATACCTTAGATTCCTTTAAATAATGCAATGATGGTTAAACTATAACGTGTAGACTAATAGAGGAGACACACCAGCCCGATAATCGGCCGTCGGACCATCTGGAGAGGTCGGTGACTCGAGTCTGTTCGGTGTGTTCCGTGCCGTCGTCCGTCCGAGGAGTCGTCGGCCTTCATTTGGGCCAACCTGACATGTTCAGTCGGAGACAGAGCAGTGAAGACAGATTCAGAAACGGAATGGCCTATTTCTCACTTAAAATGTTTTCAGAAACACGTTTGGGTGAACTATTTTAGTACAATATAAGATCGTATTCTGAACAAGCCGCCATGACAGTCTGGCTGTGAATTTCCGGAGAAAAAAGAACCACGTGACGCGTTCGTCCAATCAGCTGCCGGTTTTCATTTTCTGGGAAACAATCGGACTGTTAATGGAAACAATACAGAGCAGCGCCGCCTGCTGCTATGGAGACGTATTACGTTTCGCGCACGCGCAGAGCATATGCTCAAGTCGGCGTCTCTTCGGTGTGTTTTGAGGCTCTTTTTGGACCTCGGGGACCCGACTGATCAGTCCGACTGGCTTTTCTGCCGACGGTTGGCCCATCTGGTTGGTGTGTCAGGGCCTTAAAACAAATTCAGAGGGTCTGTTTCTAATTGTCTTGTGCAATTTCATTAAGCTTCTATAAAGAATAATCGGACAAGCCTAAGTGCTGCAAATGCGCAAGTGCCTTAAACATGCATTCTATCTGAATTCCAGCAGGGGGCGACTCCTTAAACCTGCTTTCTATCTGAATTCCAGCAGGGGGGCTACACGTGCGTTTGCAAAAGGAGGTCGGCTTCTGTAGAGGTCTATGAGAAAGTGATCCACTTCTCACTTGATTTATTACCTCAGTAAACATTTTCATAAAGAGTTTGTGGTCTCAGTTGTTAGTTTGAAGTCTTCTGCAGTACAGAATGATGTTCATTTTTTTAATTATGGTCTTGTTGATTTTAAAATCGTCGATAAACAAGGGGTGTTTTAGGGCGTGGCTATGATGTGATTGCCAGTGAAAGTGTGTAAGGTAACGTGGCTCCTCCATCACTCCTCCCTCTCGTCTAAAATCGTCACATCCGCAACCAGGATGGCTGCTCCCGTAACGGCAAACTCGACGACTCATAGCAGATCTCCACAAACCAATGGGTGACGTCACACATGGTTGGCACCTGGCTGCAACTAAAGAGTATTTTTGTTATTGATTCATCCGCTTGTTTCTGCTGCCCCCATGTGATCAGAAAATCAGTTAATGCTGATTAAAAATAAACATTTGGCTCTAACTGCTGGTCTTGGTAAAAAAAAAGGCTGTATCAACTTTAATTTAATTACTTAAGTGTAATAAAGACACTACAGGAACTATGTTGATATATCTAACTAACAGAAAATTGAATGAATAATTATCTCCCTGAGTTTTAGATTTAATTTGAATTGTTTAAATTGAATAAGCCGTAAGACTTAGGGAAGGGAAGTGCATCCCTCCACTATCTGTAACTCTCATACAGTTAGCTTTATAGAGCTAAACTGTATATGCTCCAGTTCTAACTTTGATGCTGAACTGCACATAATAAATCTGAATATCTCATGAAAATAATAGCACAACCATATTTTATGTCCCGCGGTGGTTTCCATATTGTTACCTGATAATAAATCACTCTTATAATGAGGTGAGGTGTTGGTAATGACAGCGTTGCCTCTGGTGAGCTGCTATTTAAAGACATAAAGCAGAGGTGACCAGTGAAGCATAGAGGGCGAGAGACAATGTTCCCTTAGAGAGAGCGAGTTATGTCCTTTCTCTCCCCTCCAGAACATATTGGAACGTGTGAACACTCCCTTTCCCCATCTTTTTCTTCACACACATGCAGTGGAACACACCTGTATATACAAAAGCACACATGTACCATATTCTTGTATGTTATACAAATACACTTCTCTATAAATACTATTTATCTCTAGTTCTGTTCCTTCTCCCTTTTTTTCTCTCTCTCACACAATGTGAATGTGTCCACCCCCATGAGGATAGGTCATATAACGTTCCCTCTGATGAATGGGGTAACAATGGAAAGCACACACGCACGCACACACACACACACACACACACACACACACACACACACACACACACACACACACACACACACACACACACACACACACACACAGTGTGCTCATTTAAATACATGCAAATAGATACATGCACACAGACACACGTGCACATATCCCACAGTCATGTCAGTCAATAGCTGTACAGCTCTGGAAGTCTGGAACAGGACAAAGTGAAGAGTGAAGAAGGTGACTTTGTGTTGGCAGCATCCCAGACCTGCTCACTTTGCTGGTCAGTAGTGATCTGAAGGAATACGGAGAGTACTTGGTCCAAAGTCTGTGATCTGTGACTGGCTTGTTTGGAGGAGTTGCAGAATTATAGTTAAATTAAGACCAGTGTTTTCTTTTTTTTTCTAATTTTCTTTTTTTTGACGTTTTATTCATTCATTTGCAAATCAAGTCCGAGAACAAAATACATTACATACAGCACAGTTAATCATTAGTTACTGAAGCATATTCCCCTCTCAAAGGCATGAGCTCCTTTCTTTGCAATAATTCTAATCATAACACAACAGAGGGCTCAGCCCAGTTAACTTCAAAAGAGACAATGAAAATTAGACCTATACCTTAGAGTGAACTGTGCCTAATTGTTGTACACAGCATATGCTATATACATATACTATATACATAGCATATAGCCTAAAAAGGACAAAACTAATAAACAAAAATGAGCAAAATAAGATATATTATTATTAAACATAAAATATACAAAATCATAATGTTGCATGTCATTTTGTTTTTTCTATTCATTTTTTCCCCTTACCCCTCCTAAACCTCCTCCCCCCATGGGTCTTTATCTAAATTTCCCTATGCCAAAACATTTTCAAATGTACTTTATAAGGTACAAAAAAATAACTAAATAACAAAGATACACATACAAAAGTGAGTGCATCCTTCCTAGCCTTAAAGTGCTTATATTATTCTCATTTTCAGGTTCATAGTTGTATTTAGAGGTTATATCAGAATAGGTTTACATAGTTTCATTTTCAAAAAACACCATATTTGTTGTTTGATTTATAGAGAGTTTGTTTTATAATAATCCCTCTGTGACAAGGATGTCAGCCCATAACTGTCATGGATATTCACAGTTTGGGTAATAAGTTTACAGTTTGCCTTTGTTTTCCCTTCTAAATAAGTTTGCCGCAACAGTACAATGTAGCCTAATTATAACTAAAGGAAATGATAGGGGGAAAGAAAATCCAATAGTAAAAAAAGAAAAGGAAGACAGAATATGATGATAAACAGTCCACCTCCTTTAATTAATATCCATTTAAATAACACCCCCATGCAGCTTTTTTCAGCATGTACGTGCCAAACATAGAAACAAACACAGAAGGATGCACAGTTTTGTATGCTTAATTTATTTCTCACTGACATTGTTGATGAACAAATACACATTTTGAAGCCTGGTACCTCCTCTCTCAGACTGACATGCAGATGCACAACAAAAGCAATGGTACACAGCAGCATTTGAAGGCAACACTGAGGAGCTGAAAGTCTCCAAAAAAACCTGCCTTCACATCATTGTGCTGAGTAGTGGAATGCTTTCATGCCAAGACAATATACAAAAAAGGAAATGTGTTGCTGGGATCACTTAGACACTTTCTAAAACATTTCACACCCTCCAAACGTAACTGTTGGCCACTAGAACTGAACCATGGACACTGGCTGTCTATCATCATGAAATTACTGAGTAGGAAAGGAGTTATTTGAGCCATAATACTTCACACAAGGAAAGTTAGTATGCCATTGATATATATCTGAACATAGAGCAGGACACTCTGTATGGAAACAGTTATTACCACTAATGTGCAAAAACGTGGAAAAAGAGAGAATTTGGACATACGAGCAATCAGAGAAAGTTTAAATTAGACAGCTATAACCTAATTTTAGAAGTTGACGATGCGTCTGGCTCTTCAATGACACCTATACTTTCTTTATGTACAGTATTCAACGCTCTGTTGTAGAGGCAGCCATTAAGTTTTGGGATCCCAACTGTTGTAAAATGCTATGTTTGGTCACTTTGTGTTGGATTAACTGTAAAAACAAAGTCAAATCGTTACAAATATGATGACAAATATGATGCACATGAACATTTTTTTAAGATTTATTTTTTTTCTGGCCCTGACAGTGCTCACTGGACATAGGGACTTCAAAAAGTAGTCAGTATATGGCAAAATATAGCAGCTAATCCAGTGTTGGTCACAAATGGTCAGTATTACTTACATTAACAACAATCAGCTTCACGCACAAAAGGAGGGACATGCTTATTGTACCTTTTAAATGTTGATTTTTAAATAAATCATAAAAAAAGAATGAGTGGTACACTGCTGTTTTGAATGCTGCCACATACCTTCATGGCAGTTGCCACAGTTCTTCTGACCACTGGAGATGTTTTTTTTAATATGAATATCCAGCTAATGCTTGCTCTTGGGGGAATTATTGGAATTGTTGGGGCTTTGTAAATTATAGAGTGCGGTCTAGACCTACTGTATCTGTAAAGTGTCTTGAGATAACTCGTTATGATTTGATACTATAAATAAAATTGAATTGAATTGAATTAAAGTATTTCTTAATTTTCTCATCAGACTTTTGACAGAGAAAATGTCTTTAAATTTGTTTCCCTAATATGACAAACTTTTAGCAACTTGGAGTGTCACTTGAATCAAGAAGGAATGTATACATTTTTCCTTTAGGGAAAATGAAGATCTGAAAAACGTTGTGCAATTTGTGTGATGAGAAAAATGACTCAACAATGAAAAAGACAGTGTACTGTATATTATTAGGAATTTCGGGACAGTTCACGTTAGAAGGCATCTGTCTGAAATAGGAATGTAAACAGTATGAGTTCAACTGTGGATTGCCTTTACCGAAGCCTAAGCATGTAGTTTGGATTCATGGAGGTTGAGAGATGGTTGTCTCGCAACACAGTTTCAGTAAAGGCTGTTTTTCTGCCCCACAGTGCTCTTAACATAACAACGTATTCTCATGAACGGGTTCTTATAGTATCGTACGAAAAAATTACGCACACTAAAACGTATGATATCATACGAAAACTGTCATTTGTCGTATCAGCAGCAATTGGTGGATGTGTTTAGCCGCTGTAGAGCTCTGCGACACCGGCTCCGTCAGGTCAGCGGAAGTTAGTGGTTTAGTTACCTAAGAATAGGTGACTGTGTGCCGGGTACAGAGCACCAGGAGCTGCTGGTCGTGGTGCTCCGTCAGGTCAGCGGTAGTTGGTGGTTCAGTTACCCGAAAATAGCTGACTGTGAGCCGGGTACAGAGCACCGCGAGCTGTCGGTCGTTTCGGCGGAGATTACGGTTAAGTTTAGGCAAGAAAAGTAAGTGTTATGCGATGATCAAAGTTAAGTTTAGGAAAAAGATAGGCACCAAAACGACTGGTTAAGTTTAGGAAAAAGATTGTGGTTTGAATTAAAACCCTCCCAAGGAACACGCATTTCATGGGTGAAAGACTTTTGTTTTCCCTGGGAAGCGAACTCCGCTCCCTGGCTTGAAAGTCCTGTAACGCCCACCCATACACCCCGACCTCCCTTCCTACACTGTCAGCCGCGTTCTTATACAGCACCAGTCAATGTGGTGCACACAGCAAAAGAAAAAGTCCTACGAATTAATTTATACGAATTACAGTGCTTAATTTTTTCGTAGATTTTTTTTTGCTCCTGTAAATATGTTGAATTGTTGTTTTCAAATTGACAAAATTGAATATAACGGCGGCAGAGTTTAAGTAGCTGAAGGGATATTCCTAATGTGACCCTACCTTTATCGGTGGAGCAGCAGGGAACATGTAAAGATACAGGTTTAAGTATGACAATATATTTGACTTTCATCTGAGCTGAATGCAGGCTTTGGTTTAGGAGTTCTTAATTATTGTCCTGTCTGTGGTAAAAATGAAAGAGAAAAAACATGCTTGCATGACACTCAGCCTTCTTGCTATCACAGTTTATGAGCTGAGGTACTTTATATGGCTTCATTATTTTCTTCAAAAAAACTAATAAACTGTTAAGACATTTCCAACAAGCATTCAAATAATTTTATTGACCAGTAACCTACAATCATTTTTATTACCCTCTTGCTCTTCTTCCATATTCCAAAGTGGTGCATTCATGCAGTCTGAATTCAAAGGTGCCTCAACAACATTAACAATATTCAGCCACGCAGAATGTAGTGTGTTTAAATTATTCCACTTAAATATTCAAGAATGTCTTCCGAGGCGTTGTCAATGACTACTGGCAGAGTGGGTGATTGATAAGATCCTTGTTAGCCGCACCAGTGAGATGACTGCATGGATGTCAGCTGGTTTGTTGATCTGTTGGTCCAACATTTTGGTCCAGACTGAAATATATCAACATCTACTGGATGGATTGGAATTAAATTTGGTACAGACATTTGTGGTCCACCGAGGCTGAATTCTGAGGACTTGGTGATCCCCTGACATTTCATACAGCGCCACCTGCAGGTCAACATTTCTTCCGGTCGAACACGTCATGAGAATACCTCTGAAGTTTATTGCTGAATCCCGATTGATGGTAATATAGCATGTTAACATTAGCATGCAGTGCAGCTGTGCAGAGGTCTGACAAACTACAGCTTGAAGTAATGAACGTTGTAACAAATCAGCAACAAAGGACTGAGTCTGAGAAGCTGTCAGCGGTCGCAGAACAAAGGATAAACCCTTTTGATTTTCAACATGACTTGTCCTCAGTGCCACCCTCATTGCCCCACTAATGGTAAGGATCTTTAACAATAGCAAAAATAGACTAAAATGTTCATTCACCCAACAATTTTGTTTTCTGGTGTGTAAGCATTTCAATTTCAGGGACTGCTACCGTGGCTAGAGGCAATATGTCTTTCATGAATCTCATTCCCATTCTGGCTAGTAAATGTGCCATTTAGTGGAAGCTTTCACCTAAAAATTCTACAGCCTCATAAATGCATCTGATTCCACCCTGTGAGGCCAGATGACATCAGACCCTGTCAGTGTTAGGAGCTTCCTCCATCCACTGTGCTGAGCAGTTTGGACTTCCTACAGTACTGAATACTCCAGGTTGAAGTCACTTCCTAACACTGAGGATGGTCATCTGTAGACACTCCTCCTTCAGAGCCACCAGTTCTGTCTTGTAGCTGTTTGTCTTGTCTCCATCAGTGTACACACAAGGCTGCTTCTTGGCTGCCAGCGGCGTGTCGAAAGTCACTGAACCAGCATTGAGCATGTCGGCGTTTGATGGTGAGGAAGAGGAGCGCCGTTTGCAAGCTGCAGAAAGTAAAGCTGAGAGAGCTCGACCAACGTCGTGCCTCGCCCCCTCGTTGACAAAACAGTACAAAATGGGGTCGGCAACGCAGTTGAGGCTGGTCAGCGCCAACGATACATGGTACGCTGCAAACAAGCTCTCCTCTGAGCTGCAGTCACATGGCTTCTTTAGAAACATGACACTCCGCACCAGCAGGAGGATGTGGTACGGTCCAAAGCAGAGCAAAACGATCAGGATCAGACTCAACGCCAGACGCTGAATTTTGGCCTTTTCCTGACGCTCTGTTGAGACGTTGCAGCGCACTGCTACCAGGATCCCACGGTAGGCGACAAGCATGGCTGTCCATGGAGCGAGGAAGCCCAGAAACGTCCTGTAGAGGTTCATCCCTGCCACCCAGTCCTGCATGGGATACTTCTCAAAGCAGAAAGTGTGGTTGAATCGATCCTGGAAGAGCTCATCGTGGAAGAGAGGAGCAGAGTTGGCTACGATCTCAATTGTCCACACCATGGCGCTGACCAGGATAGCTACAGGACGTTCAGCAGAGGAGAGGAAAGAAGAGGAGTGAGAAATGTTCGACTTTGCAGCAACTTCTGTGTGAATATTGTATTGAAAGAAAACAGGCTACTCTGAAATGAGACACATAATGCAGCTAAAAGAGTGATTAATTTCACCGTAGGCTGAATACCATCTGTTTTAACCCTTGTGTGGTCCTCGGGTCAAATTTGACCCATTTTCAAAGTTTTTTTAATCAGAAATATGGGTTTCTTTTTAACCAAATTGCCCAAAAATAACTTGGATGCATGGATGGACGCTGTATGAAACCAATAGAACATTCTTAGCAGGTAAAATTAATGATCACTTCGATTGAATTTTGGTTGTTTTACTGAATTTCATAGCATTTGAAATTTTTTTTAAAATGTTTTTAATACAGTATCCTGACTAAACTTTGACATAAACCAGTCTGTGATTCACTCAACATCCTCTGATCTTAACTAGTAGTAAAAAAAAAAATCTTTTCTGCTTTTTTAACAAAAATATTAGGTATAATGTCATTTAAATTAGGTTTATTGACCATGAATTTAAAAAAAAGCAACAAAAACGTGGGGAAAAGCTCCCAAAAAAAGGTAATTTTGAATTTTGACAACAAGTTCATGGTCAACAGGAGGACAACACAAGGGTTCAAGAAAAATGTTATCTACAGGATACAATACTTTACGAAATGGTATTTGAGAGCCTCACTGTGACCCATATAAAGAGTTTCCATTAAAAATATTTTTCCAATTGGGGTAAAAAAAAAAAAAATTCTAAATTTCATAATTTTGTATTTCTAGAAAAGCTGTTTTTTTTTTAAATGGGCTTAAGGTACGTATCATTACATATTATTAAAAGTAATGACTTCAGCAGACATCCTCATTTAATTAGTTATTTATAAAAACTTATTTTGAAGTGATCTTATCTCTACACAAACTTAATTTCCTGTTATGTCAGGGAATGGCAGATTTGAATACGCACATCCACTCAGCGGGCTCAGCACCAGCACAGTTTGAGGAAATAATCATCAAATGCAATATCTTTATCCTGCAAAAACAGGATGAGATGCAGTACCCCATTTGCCAGATTTGAAAGCACTGACTCATTTTACTGGAAAGTTAGAAGCTTTTCCTTGAAGCATAATTCAGTTTGATTAGTTGTAGCATTTTTTTTATTACGTAAAAAGGAAAAGCCGATCCTTAACCCAACATACCTGTTTTGATTCGTCGAACCTTGCCGAAGCGCAGTGGATATGCCACGGCCAGGTACCTGTCCAGTGATATACAGCAGAGGAAGGCGATGCTGACGTAGATGTTGGTGTAGAAGATGAAGCCAAACAGCTTGCAGCTCTCCTGACCGTGGATCCAGTCATCGTGCTGCAGGAAGTAGTCGATCCACAGAGGAAGAGTGGTGATGTAGAGGAGGTCAGCCACTGACAGGTTGATCAGGTAGATGCCGAGCTCATTGCGTTGCCGTACCTAGAGGGACGAATGTGATGAAGGGAAGGAGGGAAAAGATGAAGGGAGGAAAGGATAGGGAGGCACGAGTAAGAGATGGGTGATAAAGACAAATGGATGAAAATAGAAACAATGTGCAACGATAGAGAGGGTTTAGAGTGTTTTGTTAAACTTCTGTGTGTTTAGTTAAGTTAAACCGTCAGGAAAAGATAAGGACTCATGCAGTGTCTGTATTTGCTTTTTATGCACATTTTTAAAACGTGACAGAAAATGATGTGTGTATTTCCATGAGCTGTAAATCATTTAGCCTCATGAATGTCAAAACATGGAAGAAATGCAAAGTCTTTAAATGACTATGTCTGAATGTACTATTGTTGTATAGTGTCTCATACAGATGAATATATCCAATGCCTTTAAAAACAAAGAAGTGCACTTGGTAATATACTACTGTGTTTTCATATTTACTGTCGTGTTTTTATATTTGCCGCTTTGTTTTTCTATTTGCTGTTGTGTTTTATGATTTGTTGAAATGTTTACTATTTGCCGTTGTGTTTTATGATTTGCTGTTGCGTAATTGTATTTGCTATTGTGATTTGCACTTCAGGGCCACCGTAGGAAGTCATGTTAACTATTACTTTATAGTAACAGTAATTAGTTACAAAACTCATTACATGACTTCCCTTCTTCTGTCATTTACAGAAAATCAAACATTGTTTAATGAGCAGCCAGCCCACACATTGAAGCTGCTACTCTTAAGTGCTGACCCTGCTTCACACACGAAAGCAGGAACTGATTTTAATAATTCCGTTCAGTTCATTAACAATTTGTACACTGTAACTGACTATGTAGTTTGTCTGTTTGTTGATATTGAAATGTATGCAATCACTTTTTTATAATGCCATGACATTATGGTACTGCTTATGGTACTGTCTTGACTTCAGTATCAGGGCGTTAGGACAGTGGTGTATCTTGATGCGTGTGTGTCGTGATGACAGGTGCAACGTGCCCCTTTAGTAAGCTGTTGCTGTTTCAAAATCATTTGAGTAGAAAGAAAGGCCTATGTTAGCGCTGTCTATCTGAATCTGAATCATAAGCTGCTGATTCAGCCTAATGAGTTCAAACCATTTTGCATCCCGTATAGAATATTTAGGTTATAAAGTAGTGTATAAAAAAGTAAAAAATAATCAGAGCTAGAACTCATTACATTACTTGTATGCTATTTATCTAAACTAGTACAGTGCCCAATGAAAATGTGCCTGTTTGGAATGGGCCGATTGCTTGGCCTGTTGTACAGCTGCTTGTAGAACTCTTCAAAACCAAATTGTACCCCAAAATTACTTACAGAAGGACCCCAAACCACTTAATATGCATCTGCTATTCATAGCCTGCTACTGACTTACAGTGTAGTCTACTTCTACATCAGAGGAAGACATTGTACTACTATATTTACCTGACAAAGAACGTGGCAGATTCAGAATTTTATTACAAAATATCACAATGAAAACGAACCACCTGGCCCGTTATGAGAGCTAATCAGCACCTATCTGCGTTAATCAACCACCAGAACTGGACGGTTTGTTTGTGTGTGTGTGTGTGTGAGAGAGAGAGAGAGAGAGAGAGAGAGAGAGAGAGGCGGTGTTGTCTCGTGTCGTATGATCGTAAACAAATTTAACACTTCAGCAGAGGTGTTAATTTCCAAACAGGTTTAGTGGCTTGACGCTTAACGGTGAAGTAGGGGATTTGATTTGCGGGGGTATTTTGGCGACGGTAATGCATTTTCTCGCATTGCACAGCGCTGTGAAGGAATAATCTCCGAGATTACGTTATGTTCTGCCTCTGTTTAGAAGTGGTGAATGTACAGCTCACAGCAACTTAACACGATATAGTGTCTGGCTTTTGTTTGATACTTAGTGTTGGCAGATGGCTTTTTTATTGAGTTTACTCTTAGCGAAATGATAGACACTGAAAAGCCAGCGTTGCGTAGCGCCTTTTCCCCCCCAACCTTATTCCACACAACAGTCGCAACATTCCTTTCAGCTATCCGCTCATGCTCCAGGAAAGTGAAGAAAAGTTAGTTTGGTATATCCAGCAATCATGTAATGTTGGATGTAACATTGGAAGCAGGAAAAACTGTACTGGAGTCAAAGCATACATACATACAGATAAGTCTCGCTTTATTAGATAGATGCCTACATGAAAGTTGTTTACATTGCTGTTTGAAAATTAGGAAAAAGAGATTTGTTCAAAGAATCATTAGATTCTAAACCCGACCATCACGTGCGTGTCTGTGTGTGTGTGTGTGTGTGTGTGTGAGAGAGTGAGAGTGTGTGTCCTCACCTGCATGTAGGCTGCCCACAAGGCCATGCAGTTGGTGGGCAGCCCCAGAACGATGACTATGATGTAGAGCGTGGGCTGGAAGAACTGGTCCACCTTACTGTCCACATCACAGAAGGTGATGTTGCACATTGTCACGTGTGAAATGCTCTGAGTGTGTTTGTGACTGTATGCAGGTGTGGGATGTGTGTGTATTCAGCTCCTCTCAGCTCTGAGTGTCCCTCTGTAGTTTCACTATATTCCAGCTCCAGCAGTTTGACAGTGACATGCCGACTCTGGCGTTCTGCTCGGCTACCACACGGCTGTCTGACATGAGCAACAAAAGAAAAGAGAACTGTCATGTCCGGGGCATTTCATGGTTCCTTTTTTTTAAAACACTGTCCTTCTCGCCCAGGGGCCTTGCCATGTCATAATCCTCATTCACGCTTCATAGCCATCCCTTGTGTCCCTCAACATGGAGGAAAAGAGAAGAAAGAAAGGAGCGAGGGATAAAATGTAGTGAAATAAAGTCTGCCTTATCGACGCTATGCCAGGCCTCCTGCGCCTGGACAGAGCCTCATCAATCTTTTAGAGATTAGAGGTCTGCCAGGTTTTACTGTAAAAAGGAGAGGCTGAACATCAATGTGTGTGTGTGTGTGTGTGTGTGTGTGTGTGTGGGTGTGTGTCTCAAGGTCCCGATGAAAAACAAAACTCCTCGGGGATGCTTGCACTAAAACACAGGAATTGCTTTACAGAGCTTCACCACTCTGGAGCCAAGAGGCCATCCGTTTACTCTGGACTGCAGAACACCTGCAAGAGAGAAAGAGAGACAGACACAGAGAAAGAAAGAGAGAGAGAGAGACAGACCGTTAAATGATGTTGCTTTATAATTAAACGTACAACAAAACAAAGACTAAATGTATTCATTGCATATGACATGATCTAGAAATGGTGACGTTATTTAATCTATTGATTCGTGTACAGGGACACGTTTTTCTGTGTTTTATCGTGTTGGTGAGTACGAATTTTAAACTAATGTATTTGGATGGGAAGCATATTACATGATAACAGCACAATTATGGTAGCGATTAGTATTGAAAAGCCGAAAATCTGCATAAGAAGGTAGGTTGGGGAGGTGGATGGGTCAAAAAACACAGGACTTTCACCCCGGAGACCGGGGATCGCGTCCCGCGTGTGGTAGTTCCTTTCCGCGTTCTTCTTGTCCTAACCACAACCTTTCCCCGTCTTTCTTTTCCTAACCACAACTGTCCCGTTGTTGTAGCGCGTCCCGTTGTTGTCGGCGTTATTGTCGCCGGCGTGCGGCGTTTAATTTCCCCGTTGTTGCGTCCCCCAGAGACCGCGGATCGTGTTGTCACCATCTCCCCCAGAGTCATGGCCGTTCGTGAAATGGTAACGTTCCAATTGTGGTGACCAGCACGAAATAAAGTTGAAAATCGTTTCCCTGTACACGAATCAATAGATCAAAATAACGTCACCATTTCATGAACCGCCGTGAAAAAAGTGACATAAATAAGATAAATAGGACTGAGATAATAGAGGCCATTCCTAGCTATTTATTTATGTATAAATGGAAGTTTTACTATTGTGTCTTGTCTGACAGCATCATATACAGTATCTGTATGAGCTGGTCTCAGCTGAATCAAAGCACTATTCAAAACCCAATTATTCAAACCCAAGACCATACAAACAAATTGAACTACAGGATTGTAGATTTCTTAAACATAATTTTCTACACATTTCGCTGACAGTTTTTAGTAACTTTGGAAACTGGAATTTTAATTAAAAGTTCTTTGGGTCTGAACAATGTGTGGCTGAACAGCATTAACTTAAGTAATTACGTTAACTGAATACAATGCTCTTTGTGCAGTAATTTACATCCTCCAGTGCTCATACCATTCAGGAATGGAGAAATAAACTAAAAATCTGTCAAGACTGCAGTTTGTTCATTTTGCCTGTTTGCCTTGTCAGATGTCAAGCTCTCCATACTCCCCAACCATTAAACTTTGTGTTACAATCCCTGTATTTATTTTCTGTGCTCTACATTTAGTTTACATATACTTTGAATGCACTAGGATTTCTTGTCACAAGACTCAGACCTGCAGTTAGGCATTTGGCTATTTGAAGTGAATGGAATCCCTCTCGCGGTGAAAACAAACCACTCAAACCTGCTTGGAATGAACACACCCTCAACACATACAGTCAAACCCTTGTATCTGGGATATATTGGATTCTTTTGCGCCAATGGACTGAGATACAGTAGAAATGTAAGAAAGAGGCACAGAGAGGAAGACTTTATGTCACATGTACAGTAAGGCAGCAACAGTTTACCTGGGTGACATTTGTCCAGTGACTTTCTAATATCTGGTATGATAACACAGAACATGCTTACCCGCCATAAAGGCACTGAAATACCTTGCATAGACTGCCAACAGAGTCCAGGGCATATGATAAGCATTATGAAAGCATTCATTTAAACATGAATGTGCATGTACAATAGGTAGGCAGAGAGAGAGAGAGAGGGAGAGAGAGAACAGGATGGCAGCTCAGTTCCTGTTTCACTCCTCGACTGCTCACTTTCCAGTCCGAGGTCAGCTTCTGTTTATACCTCTTGGACCGCCTCAATATTTTTGCATATGGCTTACGAGTCCACATATGCTTTCAATCACTTTACTTTAACATGTTGTAAGCACTGGGAACTGCCCTCCTTCGGAATTTATGTATGTTTCAGCTTCTTTTCATTTCTCTTAGATCAGTAGATATCAGATTACAATAGTAATGATTGGCTAAACCATCGAGTAAAATAGATGGACCGCAGGCCCTTTGCTGCCGATGGCCCACTGATTAGGGTAACACTGTTTTGTTGTATGGTGTCATAGCAACGACACGTGAGCTGACGGAGTATGTCGGGTTCAAAACCCACTCCAGGGGAGTGGGGAGGGCAGCTTAAACCGATCATAGCCCGGGTAAGGTGTAAACATGGAGGGATACCCCGGTTACTAAAGGAGTTCTCTACCTCTGTTTACCGGGTTATTAGAACTCTGATTTCAACCAAGGTAAGGTGTTTAAATGGCGATTGAGAAGTTACGGTATTGCCTTAACAGTACGTTAATAATTTTTTTAAACTGCATGTAAACACACTATGAAGCAAGGTAGACCTTTTCCAAAGAAAAAGGCAGGCACACTGAGTCAGTGTTCACTTCATGGCTAAAAGTCCCAGCAAGAGCCTTCAGAGATGTCTGTCACCACACATCAAAACAGTTTAAAGATCTGCGAAGGAAACAGCTTCAGGCTGTGATAATGTGACAGTCGCTGGTGTGGAACAGTTACTTTGGACAGAGCTGACCCAGTGCATAATAGGCATATAAACAAACGGGAGCAACCACACATATTAAGTTAGGTCATTTCTAAAGTGACCTAACTTAATGTGTGTTAAGTTAAATGTCAAATCATTTTTGTTTGGGGAAACACCCATGTTGATGAGCTGAACCGCAACTGGCTCCTAACTCTGCTGTAATCTGTTATCTCACCCATCAGCACCACAGTACAGAGGTATTTGACTGTTAAGAGGTTTATTTGGTTGTTTTTACCAAAAAGGTCTAACATCGGAAGTACCATCAACCTACAATTTTCACAAAAACTCGTTAGCTTTGTAAGCATTCCACATGTTACAATTGTGTCGATGGTTTCACTGTCAACGCATAACAAGCTGGAGGTAAAGTGTCTTGATTTTCCTTCAAATTCCCT
Source organism: Zingel zingel (assembly GCA_023566125.1). Classification (NCBI taxonomy): domain Eukaryota; kingdom Metazoa; phylum Chordata; class Actinopteri; order Perciformes; family Percidae; genus Zingel; species Zingel zingel. Next base: position 37,489,651 of record CM042316.1, on the reverse strand, counting down.
AGAAAGGTCTGTTTGTTCTGTTCCAAATCCCATGTTCCTCAGCTGTCTCACAGAGGAACGCTAGCAAGTCTTTGTTTTTACCATTTTAGGGAAACTTCACTCTCTTTCTTCTTCTCTGAAGGTTTTAAGGACCATTATTGGAGGTTTTTCATGAATGTGTCTAATTCCATAACAGAAAAACTCCCTCTAGCAGTCCTGTTGTAAGTTAGTAACTAACTTGAGTTAACCCTGTAACCATTATGGAAATAAAATACCAGTTCCTTTGAGTTAATGTACTAAGATACTTCTTTCTTTTTTTAAAGATTATTTTTTGGGAATTTTAGGCCTTTATTTTACAGGACAGCTGAAGACATGAAAGGGGGAATGGCATGCAGCAAAGGGGCACAGGTCAGCGTCGAACCCAGGCCCACTGCGACGAGGAGTATTTAGAACATGAGTCAAATTGTGAAGTTGTCACCCTGCAGTCACAGCACTCCACTATCAAAGCGTCGAGATCGCATCTGTCACCACCGAGCACCACAGAGTGACCTCACTTCCTTTTTAGATACACGTGCCAGTGACAAAACCACTGCCAAGTTACCTTATCACTTAATGTCTGCTCTCAGTGTGTGTGGAGGGCAGGGTGTGACTCTGGCTTTGTGCTCACATCAAACTATGGGAACTTTCAGTCAGTTCAGACAAAAGTAGGACAACACTCTGGATGGTATCAGCTTACAGAGGGGAAGTTTGGGGTGTGGTGAATTGCTAAAGAGCTCGCTGTCAGTCCTCATTTACCTAAGCAATATGACAAACAGAGTGATATAGGTTTGTTTCCTAGCATAGCAAAACATCACTTGCGTTATCTTTGTCCGCCCTGTCTCTAAAAATGGGGTTTGTTCTGTCAATTACAGATGTTTATCACACAGCGCTTGCATGTGATGGCAACACACACCCAACTCTCTCTGTTGGTGTTGTGGTTGGTGTTCATGTGTGTCTGTAGATGTGAGTGAGAATATGTGATTGACTTCCTGAGAGGTTAGACAGGTCAGTAAGCAGCAGGTGACAGGCTCATCAAACATTCAGCCTGTTTCTGACACAGTTGAACAGAGGCATGACTAGGGCTGTGCAATTAATCGAAATGTAATCGTGATTATGATTTCGGCTCCCAATGATCACAAAAACAGAATAATCGAGAAAAACAATTATTTAGCTCATTACATTTTGCAAGTAAACAAATAATAAATAATAAAAAATAAAGTTTAAATAGGAAAAGTATTAAGGCAAAACTTTTTCCTCTGTTTTTTAAGTTCAATAATTGCAACATCTTTCCTGAAGTCAACGAGTAATTGTGTTAAATTATTGTGATTTCAATATTGACCGAAAAAATGGTGATTATATTTTTTCCCATAATCGAGCAGCCCTAGTCATGACGCTCACAGTCACAGAGGACTGTTATGTTACACATAGGGCTGGGTATTGTTAAAACCTTTCCAGTACCGATACTGATACCAATACCCAGACTTCCTGAACGATACCTTTTTTCAATACCAAATCTCAAGTCTCTACGACATGTAACTTTTTACAGCCAATCACAGACATTAGTAGATCTTGGGAGAAGCATGACCCATGCGTATTGGCTCACTGATGCTGATGCGATTTACTCCTTAGGTATAGAAATTCACTTTTGAATGACGAGGCATTTTTCGATACTCGATACTATGGAGGAAATCTGGTCGATGCCTGAAAAGTATTGAATTTTGTACCAAGCCCTGGTTATACACACCTGCAGAGTGTGGTGACTGTTCAGACACGCTGCTTTGTACTCTTTAACTGAGGAGACCTTCTGCATGAAATAAATCCAGATGGTCTACAGTTCTGAGTGACTCCAGCTCCGTGTTGTTTTCACTTTGATAAACCCATTTCTGGCCCAAAGCTGTGGGCCAATTCTGCTGTTTTTCACACAGCTTTTCTGCTTTCTTGCCATTATTTCTTTTCTCAACTCTCCCTGTGCAGTCTGTGTTTTAAAGAGCTTATTTGCTAATATGTTCTGTATTTCTCTGGGAAAATGTGTAAAAGTACACTTGTGCAGGGACATCCTGTAACCGAAGGTTTGAGGCCACAGTTCACAGCTGGAAAGAGGTTCAAGAGGTTTATTAGTGATTAGTAATTAAGAAAGCACATGTGTGTGTGTGTGTGTGTGTGTGTGTGTGTATGTGTGTGTGTGTGTGTGTGTGTGTGTGTGTGTGTGTGTGTGTGTGTGTGTGTGTGTGTGTGTGTGTGTGTGTGTGTGTGTGAGTATGTACAATGGAAGGGCTATATCAACCTGTTCTGTGCCATCCGGTGCAACACAGCAGCGTCTGATCTGCTGCCAGAAGAGATTAGGTCAAGGCAGCCATGCAGACATCAAGCTGGTTGTCAGCACACATACATATACAGTATATACATGCACACATTTACACACATTAACATACCACACACACACACACACACACACACACACACACACCTGCGTCCTTCACCTATTATATACTTTTCTTCCCTTCACGTCCCTGCTACACTCCCCCCATTGTTCAGACTTTTGGCTCTCATGGTCTTGATCCAGGTAACTATGCTGGGTTAACATAATCAATTCTCCAAATCAATCTTTTTTTTAGTGATCTGATATTGATTAATAAAATCCCGTTAATTAATATGTAAAATATGTTAATATAATCTCCCGTTAGGTAAAAAGTAATTTAAACACACTTTTTGGGGGTCAATTCATAATGCAAACCTGGTGTTTTAGAAAAAAATATTTGAGGATTGCTTCTTGCTTGTACAATTTAAAGCATAAGTTCTCTGATAATTTTTTATATCCAAGCAAAACTGGTATTGTAACTGAAACAATACTTTATCGAGTCGGAAATGTAATTGAATCGGGGCCTTGTGAATCAGAATTGAATTGATCCAGGGAATTATTTGCGATACCCAGCCCTACTTAACTCTGATTATCACAATCCAACCTGCGCAGACTAAAACCCCCAGAGCCACCAGTAACAACAAACAACATAACATGAGATATGTGACTCACAAGCCAAACCGTCAAAGATGCTTCTTCTATACGTCAGAGCAACATTACAATTCAAAATTGAGCTGTCGATGTTAAACGTCAACGTTAAAGCTTTAGTGCGTAACTTTTTGATATTAATGAACGTCCGTTACAATCAAGCCATTGCCAAATTAGTTACTACAAAGCTAATTAAGACTATCAGCTCCACACAACTCTCTCTGTATTTCTCAGTATGGCTATGTTCAGAAGATTGTGTCTTCCGGTGACTTTCCCTCACAAAAACTCGAGTGACGATAATTACCTCTTCTGAAGAGTTCATCATGCTTTTTTAATCCTTGTGTCCTCCTTGGCTACTAGCAACTGCGTGGAGGGGGCGTGGGGGAGGTGCACGGTCACGTAATGCAATGTATCATGTGGACGCGCTGACAGTTTTGTTGTCATTACTTAGAATTCCTCATGAGGGTGACAGATACTACGCACATAGCTTTAAAGTTCAAAGCAAAGTCGCTGAATTTGTGTCGACACAAGTCTTGTCATGAATTAGTGAGCAAGTGAAAGTATTGACTATGATTATGTTCTGTAACTTGTGAGATGTCATCCAATCTTCACAAATGGAGCTTTTTTTATTTACAGTAAAGGAGAGGCAGATTGTGTGAGTAATATTCCAAAAATATTAAAAGTTTGCAGTTTTCAAAAGCAGCATCACTGCTACTGAAACAGCTAGTAACAGGACAGGTTCCTCATTTAACAGAACATGTTCGGGTATTTGAAAATTCATTTCAGTGCTAATCCGATCCGTTAGTAATTCTCTCATCATTTTATACAGTGTTAAAATAACTGTATAGAGGTTTTTGTTGTTGTTTGTTTAGTTGATTTAAAATGTGTTGTGTTAAATTTCTATTGGCAAGAAAACAAACCTTGGACGTTTTTAAGTGGGATCTTCACGTTTTGTAATATGTATAAGCAAACTAATATGTTAATGGATTTGTTGTTTGGTAGACTGCCCCCTTTAATTGTTTGGTATTGTAAATTGTTCTGTATCGGTGTTCAAACACTTCAGATTGGAAATTTTAGAGCCAGACGGGAAGACGACACAAAGAGCCTGACCGGAATTATAGAAAACGGAAACACGTGGTTTATCCTGTTAGAAAGATATAAAAGTAGACTCGGTCTGTGTGTGTGTGTCTGTGTCTCTCTCTCTCTCTCTGTGTGTCTGTGTTGTATTGTCTCCAAACTGAATTTCCGACCTTAAGAGCGAAGACATTTTTGGAATGTGAGGTCTGGTCCTCACTTCTTGATTGGGGTTTTTGAGGGTAAACAGGTTATTTCTGTTTATTGCGTTTCGGCCATCAATTCCATCAGTTATGGTAACACACTTTATTTTTATAGTCTACGTTGTATGCATTATTCTTTCCCCCAGTCTGACTTCTTTATAGTGATATGGCCACGTTTCCACATCTCAAATCAGAGCATGATGTTACCATAATCAAGAGGAATGATCGGCAAAACTACAAAATAAGATCACATTTTTTAATGAACTGGAATTATTATTTAAGGTTTGGTTTGGTTAAAGTCGCAAAGATGTGCTCACGTTGTAGATGTGTATGAGTATTTTTGTGTAGTGGTTAAAGTCAAAATTAGGTTTAGCTCAGGATTAGAGGCAGGGGAATGTAAATTGTCAATGAGGGTTCTCAAAAATACAGTATAGATGTACCAACATGTGTGTTTTTGTGTTTTGGCAGTAACGGCATGACTATTTGCCAAACATTCCTGTTGACAGTCAAACAGTGGATACAGGAAGCCAGTAATGCTCTTACAACTTGGTCACTTCCAGGACACACAAACACACCCGCACAAAACCCGATACCCTCAGTCAAATCTCAAAACTTGTAAAGATGATTCAAAACAAAACAACAGAGATCTACAGCAGGCACAGGCAGCATTACAGGCAGATTTTAATGGCACATACAGGCACTCTAGACACAGGGGAATTTAAAGAGATGTTACACTCATTAAAAGGCAGCACATCTGCGTTTCCATTACAAGTGCTACCATCATTAGTGACCCTGGGCAGTTCAGATCAGGGGACCCTTGATATTTGAAAGTTGGTGGCCAAATGATTGCCGTTATTTTCTCAACCTTGTGACCAGGGCCTGAAGTTAACTTTTTTGACCACCAGCCACTGTGGCAGGTGGATTTAAAACTCCACCTGCCACAGTGACTTTTTACCTGTTTTTTTTCCTCATAAAGGTGAAAAACAGGAATTGCTGTGTCTCTATGATCCTATCCTGTCCTATTGATGGTAGCCTGGACATTGCGCCGTCATCACATGCTGTAGTAGGGGGGCCAGCCTTGATAATCCTGCATAGGGGTTCACATTTTTTTGTATAGTTCTTTAAAAATAAAAAGGAAACTTGTTTTGGGGAGAATAATAATTATTACTATTAATGAATTACTCTGGGCTGAGATTTCCTAGGAACCTTACCAAAAAGGCTCAGGATGCTGCAAATGTTGGTATAATATGAAAATGGCTGGTGGATTTAAGACAAAAAATAATAATTTATTGAATGAATCAAATATGAACATATCTGTCACTGTCAGTGGCTTGTGGATCTTGACATTGTTAGTTCATTTCCTAACCTGGCCTGAGACACACATTCATATGGTTTGATAAAGTACTTATTGTACTTTAACTTATCATTGCACTTACAATAACGACTGTAGCTGTCCTCAATTTAGGTCATCGTGTACATCTCATCTCCGTTTTTTCCTGCATCCACCGTTTGTGTTTGTTTGTGTGTGTGTGTGAGTCGCGGGGGGAACTAAGCAGCCCCGCTCGCTGCAGACAGCAGACAGGATTGAAACAGCAGCTGCTGACTTTAGAGTGAAAAATCGTTACAGCGTACATTGGTGTTAAAATGTATACATGTTGGCAGGATGGTCTGAAATGTTTTGCATGGTCGTTCGCTGTACGTTTTGTTGGTAAATGTGAGATGTTCGAGTCACACACATGTCTCGTCTTCATATCAGAAACTAGGAAATTATCAACCTGTTCTCACTCCCGCTTGGTCATTGGCTGCACGTGGGACTGCTGGGATTGTCGCAAGTAATGAAAATGCGAAGATGCGGGCCCCTGATTGGTCCGGGCCCGTAAGCAACCCCGTACCCTGCTTACCAGACAGTTACACGTCTGAATCACTCAATTCTCATTGGCTACCTGCCAACGTGGCAGGTAGATCGACAGTGTTACCCGCCAATTGCAAAATTCACCCGCATTTGGCGGGTGGTCGGGTGTTAATTTCATGCCCTGCTTGTGACCTACCCTCATTAAAAAAAAACGTCATTGACATCCGAAGACTTGACTCCCAGGGTGCCACTCTTCATTTTATTTGGCACAAACCACAGTGGAAACATTTCCTTTACTGCATTTTTGTATTTGGTTTGTTTACATCTACACAGTGTTTATAGATGAACCAAACACAAGTCCCATAGAGTTACAACTAACTTAGTCTATATCCACAACCTTCCACTTCTGGGATTGCTCCATTGCCGCCCGCCGTAAATTCCACCGTATGTCCTTCTTTTCGGCCGGATGTCCGTTACCTTACACTTTCTTTGTGTTGTAATTCGGTGGATTTCTGAGGACTATGGTTAACTGCTCCTCAGATCTCTGCAGGGGAAATCCAGACAGCTAGCTAGACTATCTGTCCAATCTGAGTTTTCTCTCGCACGACTAAAACAACTTTTGAACATACACGTTCCACCAAAACAAGTTCTAGGCTACAAGGCTATTTTGCAGAGGCACTGTGGCTCCGTGCGATGCTTAGCACCACCCAAGACGAATGTGATTGGTTTAAAGAAATGCCAATAAACCAACCCAACACTTATAACACTTTTGATACCTTTGCTATTTTCATCAGGAGTCTTCTAGCGTGTGCTGAGGTTCATTCAAGTTTATCATCCTGTTTACTTTCAGAGTGCACTGAGGGCTCAGCCTTGAATGTCAGAAAAAGACACTCATTGACTGTCAACCCACTGTAACCTGCTCTCTGTCAACAATACTGTAGTATAGACAGTCTGCTGATGATGGGTCACTGCACTGTGGGACGGCTCTGGGGATTTGAATCAAACCAGATGACGTCAAACTTTCTCTATGAGCCTCTGCCATTAGCCGTGTCAAAATGTTTGGCAACCATACTTTCTCTGCAGTGTTGTTTATTAGGAATACTAATGGGTTTTGTGCAGTCTAAGCTAAGGGTGGGAATCACCAGAGGCCTCACGATACAATATCATCACGATACTTATGTCACGATACAATATTATTGCGATTTTAAACATATTGCAATATTCTGCGATATATATATATATATATATATATATATATATATATATATATATATATATATATTGCAATTTATTACCTTTTTTCCAACTTCAAATTTTTCCCAATTTCAAATTATGTCCCCAAAAGAAAACTTTGTCAACATCTGTTTTATCTAAAAAGATACACATTTCTGTTTGTTCATCTCACTTGGGAAATGGGATTGTCAAGCAGACAAACTGACCAACACATATATAATGAAAGATCGATACTTGGCGTCTGTGTATCGATACAGTATTGCCACGGAAAATATTGCGATACTATGCTGTATCGATTTTTCCCCCACCCCTAGTCTAAGCTCATCCTTGGTGATTCTGATTGGTTTACTCAATTCAGACAACCCAAAATGCTTTTGTTTGACTTTGTCCTGAATGATGGTGGGTCCCGTCAGACCTTTCTCCATCACTGTTCAATCCCTGTGTGGATTGGGTTTGTCTGCTCAACTTTCAGGGCAGAAGACTTACCCGTTTGTAGTGTTCTTATCTGAAGAACTAAATAAATGAATTAAGTAAACACTGAAGAGTGACTGTGACTGAGTGCATCTTACAGTATATCTGCTTTTTAATTCCAAGCACTTCCCCCGCATCACCTTGAGAGCAGAGTGGGAAATTAACTTTTTTGCCCACCAGCCACTTACATTTTTTACCAGCCACTTACATTTTTTACCAGCCACTTTTTCCGGAATTCAAATTTATAAAAGAAAGTGCACTAGCATATTTTGAATTGCTTCAATACATTTTTTTATTTTTTATTATTAATACATATTTTATAATATAGGCAAATAAAAGGTGATGTGAAAAAAACCCTGCGAGACCATGGTAAAATTGTGTTTGGTCAGTTTGGTCATATTCTACAGTAATTGTAGGCCTACATGTTTAATGAACAAACAAAATATTGACTCATCTCTCATTAACATAGCATTAAACAGTCCCTTCAGGATTTCGCATTTGTAATTTTGTAAAAAATTGCGATAAAATTTGCGATGTCTTTTGTATTTTTGTTGCAATGAAGTTGCGAGAGAGAGGGAAAGTTGCTTTTTTGTATAGTTCTTTAAAAATAAAAAGGAAACGTATTTTGGGGAGAATAAAATTACTCTGGGCTGAGTTTTCCTAGGAACCTTACCAAAAAGGTTCAGGATGCTGCAAATGTTGGTATAATATGAAAATGGCTGGTGGGTTTAAGACAAAAATTGTAATTTATTGAATGAATCAAATTTGAACATTTCTGTCAGTGGCTTGTTGATCTTGACATTGTTAGTTCATTTCCTAACCTGGCCTGAGATACACATTCATATGGTTTGATAAAGTACGTATTGTACTTTAACTTATCATTGCACTTACAATAACGACCCTAGCTGTCCTCAATTAAGGTCATCGTGTACATCTCATCTCCGTTTTTTCCTGCATCATCCAACATGTGTGTGTGTGTGTGGGTGTGGGATTGTTGGTGTGTGTGTGGGTGGGTGTGGGATTGTTGGTGTGGGTGTGGGTGTGTGTGGAACTGAGCAGCAGAGAGGCCGACAGGATTAAAACAGCAGAAGCTTTCAGCAACTGAAAAATCGTTACAGCGTACATTGATGTTTAATACAGGTTGGCAGGACGGTCTGAAATGTTTTGCATGGTCTTTCGCTGTACGTTTTGTCAATGCGCAAAAGTCATAGCTAATGCTGACTCCGCGGCGGGCCTCTTAACACCCGGGATATGTCGCCACATGTTTTTAACCGATAATTTTCGTTTGGTCTGTACCTCAGCTCAGCTACATGGTGTCATGGACGATTGCTGAAAACTACTTGACAAAGGTCTGGACCATAGACTGTATATTATTTATAATAGCAGTAGCAGTATATAATAGCAGTAACGCAACGCGACTCCTATAAGCATTGTGCATTGTTTCTTAGCAACAGCATTCTTTGACAAAAGCTGTCCAATCCGTTACAAGGAATGTTTTACAATCCACCCGCCACTGTGGCTGGTATACAAGGCAAAGTCACCCGCCACTTTGAAAAAGTACCCGCCATTGGCTGGTGCTAATTTCCCACCCTGCTTGAGAGTATTCGTTTTTAATTTGAGGGGCGTCATTTAGAAAAAGCAACCCTCTTCCTCGCAGCACTCCTGTTTTTATTATTTTTCAATTGTTGAGATGTACTGTAAATGCCCACAAACAATGAGATAATGGATTTGCTCTGTGCTCTGTAATAGCTGAGATGAATACACTTTAATTCAGTCAGCACCAAATGAAACTGCTGCTTTAAACTGTTCTGGGGACTAATACAAATTAATTCACAGTAGTTTTTTTTCTCCAGTTCATCCGATACACACCAGCTAATAAAATATATACTGTACACCAGAGACCCAGACGATGCTACTTTACATTCCGACCACTGTTAGCATGCAGTTTTCCGTCTATTATTACGATAACAAAGTTCCCTTCTTTCAGCCAAATAAATAATTATATATGAATGCTGTACATTTACTTTGGTAAGATACTGAACCTCTCTACCCTTCAGGATGTCCTGGTTAATATGTAATTGTTGCTTTATTATAAAAAGAGTAAAATATTTTCTCTTTTAATTATTTCTGGCTGGATGTCACACATGAACCTCCCAATGCACATATAAGCAAACTGAATGTAAATCTGACTGGGAGTGGGAAAAATCGGCAGTCCTGTAGTTTTTTTTCCCAAATAATGCAAATATGCTTCACATAGTTAATATTATATAATGTTTTGGATCCTGTCACATCAAATAATTTAGTGCTATGTTGTATATACCCTGTTGAGTCTGGTACGTACCTTCCAGGAACCAATGATTGCCTATGATTGCAGTATTCCTAAGAGGGAAAGAATGACATTCTATTATTGTGAAAGTAAGGTCAGTTTTTGTTTTTGTTAATGCTCAGAGGGGAGGGTGATTTCACCAACTCGTCTGAGGACTCAAACTAGCAACCCTCTTGTCACAAGCATGCTTCCCTTGGGATCAAGCTTCTGAGACTCAATCCAGGAATAAAAGAATCTGATCTGCTGGAGGAATATTTAAGGAGGAACTTAAAGGTCCAGTGGGAATAGAAGGCAATTAAGACAGGGTTTTATACAGAAACAAAATACGTCAGGGTGAGTGCCACTCCCAAAGCTTCATATTTCCATCCTACTCAGAAATCTTAAGTCTGACAGTAACTAATATTGGTACACAATGATGGCAGTGGGGACTAAAATCTCAGAGTAGACGCCAAAGATATTTCCAGTGTACAGGTCTCCGTTTTCACATAAAACACATACATAAAAAAGATTCAAAAGGACCTTGTTCTGTTACAGTCAAACATATATTAGTAATTCCAGACTGAGGGCTGTAGTTTGTCATGTTCATCTGGCTGTGTGTCACGGATTATTACTTTTTATGCAACCCTGGCTGCATATTTCACATCTGAGTCACAACTTGCATCCAGAGCAGAAACATTTTTCCATAAAATTGGCATATTTAGTGGTGTACACTGACAGTGACAATAAATACAGTCCGGCCTACTCTCACCCTCGTCCATCATATTCTCAGTCCATGATATCATTGAATGGAACATCTATAAGAAAAGTGCAGTTCTGTATTATTTAAACTAATTGTGCCTGCTTAACTAGGGGTGTAAGAAAAAATCGATACACTTGAGTATCGCGATATTTTATTTTGCAATAGTGTATCGATTTTCCAAAAGGAAATATCAATTTAAAAAAACGTTTAAAAATATTCATGTAAGACAGTGGTTCACGTTTATGTTGTGTTTAAACCCCCTAGCGCTAAATGGCTATGCTGAGACGCACCACTAGTGTCCTAGCCTAACAGTGCCTAACAGTGCCTGACTTTTTGCTAGAAGCTAACAATGTAGCTATGGCTGAACTTTGGCCTACTTTAGCATATACAAATTAGCTCACTAAGAACCTGTGAACCACAATCCCAAACTGGCAGTTTGATTTTCTGTGTACTGAATTGTTTACCTAAAGTAACGTTCTTTGACTTTTTTGAACATCATGTCTTTTTTAAATACTAGTTTTTCTAAAATTATACTTTAAAAAAATCCCAATATATCGCCTTACGCACAGTATCGAAATATATTGCAATATATTGAATCGTGACCCATGTAACGTGATACGTATTGTATCGCCAGATTCTTGCCAATACACAGCCCTATGCTTAACTGATTTCTTCCATCGGTGAGTGAGTGAGTGAGCGTCTGAGTGAGTGAGTGTGTTTCTCTGTGTGTGTGTGTGTGTGTGTGTGTGTGTGTGTGTGTGTGTGTGTGTGTGTGTGTGTGTGTTTGTTTGTGTGAATGGGTGCCAGCCATTAACCAATAAAGTTGTTCTTTATACTACTAGTGTTACTTGAGTTTCGCCCTCCCACATGGACAGTACCCATATACAAGTACATCATGGTACCCTTTTGTGCCAGTCAAGTTCTGTACCCGTATCATTTGTAAGATAAGGTAAAGCGAATGCATGTAATCCTTAGGCAAGACTGAAAAAACACTGTATACTTCCCTTTTTTCTTTGCATCTTGCAATTTGAAAACGCCGACTACCCCGGTCCTTGTTAGTGCTTACTCCCACTCTTGGCCTGAAAAGAACTGAAACCTGACACATGTAGGTACACGTGTATGTACACGTTTAATTGTGTGTACATACAACTAGAAGCAGCTAATCTCTGACATGGTACATCTGCGAAAAAATTTACTTTTCTGTACAAACATGTTTTCTCCTGTACCTCTGTTTTTGAGTGTGCACTAACTTACGTTTGAACATACAGGGTTTGATTTGCAGAACTCAAAGGCACGTGTTCACCCCTCATTTTACTTGTTTATCTTCTTGTAAAACCAGAGCATTCACTTCTGACAGCGTTGTAATGGTATTGAGCCATTTGGAGCAGTTTGCACAGAAAATCTTCTCAGAGAAGAAAACTGAGATTGTGCAGAACCACCAGAATAGCACAGCGATGATATTAAACTAGAAAATTCTGGAAGAAATTTTGACAGCGTGCCTACTACTTGGTGCACATCCGAATAACACTAGCTAAGGGTTAATACTGTCACTGAGAGAGAGAGAGAGAGAGAGAGAGAATACAATTGTTTAACAATAGCAATAGGGAATGGATGGATGGGCTTACAAGACACCACAAATGTATACAGGTCAAGACCAGAGTACAGCGTAGTACCACTTACAGAAAGGTTAAAGTACTGATTATTTATATGGAGTCTGGTGGGTTTAGGATGCTTAAAGTACTGATTATTTACATGGAGTCTGGTGGGTTTAAGATGCTTAAAGTACTGATTATTTACATGGAGTCTGGTAGGTTTAGCGACGCAAGCCTTAGCACTACAATATATATATATATATATAT